>JAMXBC010000005.1:56416408-56851990 GCA_024138005.1 Lumnitzera racemosa
CCTAAGTAATAGCATCTTTAGGGGACTAGAAGCCATAAATGAAAATTGATTTTTGAAATCCTGGAAGTACTCCTCTAGGCTGACTAACCATAGCAGGAGTGTCTCTAAGGGATTAACAACCTTAAATAAGAATTGATTTGAGAAAACCTAAAAGTGCTCTTTTGAGATAACTAACCTAAGCGGGAGTGTCTAGGAGACTAGTAACCCTAAATGAGAATTGATTTTGAAAAGCATGAGAGTGTTCCTTTGAGCATACTAACCTAGGCAAGAGTATCCTTAGGGGACTAGAAACCCTAAACAAGAATTGATTTTATATAACCTAGAAGTACTCCTTTGATCTTATTAACCTAGGTGGGGGCATCTATACTGGACTGGAACCCCAAATAAGAATCAAATTGAAAAAACCTGGAAGTGTACCTTTAAGCAGACTAACCTAGGTGGGAGCATCTTTAGGGGACTAATAACGCTAAAAGATAATCGATTTAAGAAAATATTGTAAGTGCCCTACTAAGCTAACTAACCTAAGTGGTAGCATCTCAAGGGGAGTAGCAATCCTAAATGAGAATTGATTTTAGGAAACTTGGAAGTGCTCCTTTATGCTAGCTAACCTAGGTAGAAGCATTTAAACCTTAAATGATAATCGATTTGAGAAAATTTAGAAGCATTCATATGAGTTGACTAACCTAGGTAAGAGTGATTTTAGGGGACTGGTAACCCTAAGCGAGAATTGATTTTAAAAAACCAAGAAGTGCTTCAGTAAGTTGACTAAACTTGGCAAGAGCATCATTAGGGGACTAGCTACCTTAAATGAAAATCGATTTTAGAAAACCTAGAAGTACTACTCTAAGTTGACTAACCTAAGCAGGAGTGTCTTTATGGGATTAGCAACCATAAATAAGAATTGATTTGAGAGAACTTGGATGAGCTCCTTTGAGGTAACTAACCTAAGCAGAAGCGTCTTTATTGAATTAGCAACTTAAAATGAGAATCGATTTTAAAAAAACCAGAAAGTGCTCCTTAGAGCTTAATAACCTAGGCATGAGCATCCTTAGGAGACTAGCAACCCTAAATGGAATCAATTTTAGAAAACTTAGAAGTGCTCCTTTAAGCTAACTCACCAAGGCGTAAGCATCTTTAGGGGACTAGTAACCTTGAATAAGAATCAATTTGAGATCACCTGCAAGTGCACATTTGAGCTAATTGACTTAGGCGAGAACATTTGTAGGGGACTAGTAACCTTAACTGAAAATAAATTTAAGAAAACCTTTAAATGCTTCTTTGAGCTAACTAACTTAGGTAGGAATGTTTGTTGGGGAATAACAGCCCTAAATGAAAATCGATTTTAGAAATCCTAAAAGTATTCTCTAAGCTAACTAAAGTGGGAGTGTCTTTAAGGGACTAGCAAGCCTAAATGAGGATCGATTTTAAAAAAATGTGAAAGTGTACCTCTAAGCTAATAAACCTAAGCAAGAGCATCCCTAGGGAACTAGAACCTTAAATGAGAATTAACTTTAGAAAACTCAGAACTGTTCCTTTGCATTGACTAATGTAAGGAGAAGCATCTCTTGGGGACTAGCAACCTAAAGTAAGAATTGATTTGAGAAAACCTAGAAGTGCTCCTTTGACCTGACTAACTTAAGCCGGAACATCTTTATAGGACTTATAAACCTAAATGAAAATTGATTTAAGAAAACTAGGAAGTGCTTCTTTGAGTTGATAGACCTAGGAGAGGGCATCTTTAGGGAACTTGCAACCTCATATTAGAATCAATTTTAGAATACTTAGAATTGCTCCACTAAGCAAGACTAACCTAGGCGGAAGCATCTTTGGGGTACTACTAACCCTAAATGAGAATTGATTTTGGAAAGCCTAGAAGTCCTCAGTTGAGCTTACTAACTTAGGCAAGAGTATTTCTAGGGGATTAGCAATCTTAAAAAAGAATTAATTTAAGAAAACCTAAAAGTGCTCCTTTGAGCTGAATGACTTTGGTGGGAGCATCTTTAAGGGGAGTAACAATCCTAAATGAGAACCAATTAGAAAAAATTTAGAAGTGCTACCTTGAGCCGATTAACCTAAGTAAGGGAAATTTTATGGGATAAGAAACCCTAAATGGGAATCAATTTTAGAAAACCTGGAAGAGCTCCTTTGACTTGACTAACCTTAGCAAGTGTATCTCTAGGTGTTGCGAACCATAACCAAGAACAGATAAGGCCAGTTGTTGAATGGGTCCAAGTTTGTTGAAAGCTTAAAAGGGAAGTGATGGGGAATATGCAAAAAGGACAAATGCGAATAAAAAGGTAAGCAAAAACCCACAAACATCTCCAATGGATATGACGCACAAATGGAACTTTTAAGGACTCACAGCAAAACTCGATATGACACATGAGATGGTCTAGTAAGGTTACTTACCACTTAGCTTTGCTTAAGGGTTAGGATAAGAGTGAAATAGATGTAAACAAAATAGTGTTTATGAAAGACAAATGTCAAGTTTATTAATGTTCAAATTTGATTACAGTTATAAGTATAAGGGGTATTTATACCCCGAGAATTTAGGGCAACATGTTTAAAAAGGAAAAGAAAAAAAGGGTATTACCTCTAAGCAGGAATGTACAAGAATACAAAAAAGTAAAAATGAATATTTAGGAAAAATAATCATTAGTGTAATAGATCCTGTTTGGGCTCCTATACATGTAGCAAAGATGTATTGGTGATGCTGTTAGAGGATGTAAACAAAAAAGTACGATCAAATGGTTTGTCTGAGTAGGGGTGGTTGTGTCAATCTAGAGTCTCTCTCTTTCGGTCTCTAGGCAAAGGTGATGTTAAATAAATGGTAGGCTTGAGCTTGAGTGAGGAGGCTACGTAGTTCAGTAGGTACCTCAACATTCTGGCATTCGGCACTTAATCTCAAAGAGATGGGAAGTCATGTGTCTCGGCATGCAGAGTTGCTCGGCAAAGAGATACTTAGCTTCGACAAAAGTCAGCTGGAATAGGAAGATTGGTCATGCCAGTCCCTTTAGTCCTTAGGCTTGATTGTGGGTTAATGGTCTAGTAGCCAGATTCCTATCATTCCCTTTAGGTTTATTTGAATTTAGGATCAAATCCGTATTATCTTCGGTCAACTCTCTGTCAAGGTGATAGGGACTAAAGTCAGCAATGTTGAAGGTGATAGATACGCTATAATCTTCAGGTAGCTCCAAATTATAGGTGTTATCATTGATCTTTTAAAGGATCCTAAAGGGTCCTTCAACTCTTGCAGATAATTTGTTCCTCCTTTTGCTCGAAAACCATTCCTTGTTGAGGTGTAGCCATATCAAGTCTCCTTGTTAGAATTGTTTAACCATCCTACCCTTAGCCTTCTCTTGCATTCTCCTAGAAACTTAGTCGATGTGCTAAGTGACTTTGTTGTAAACGTGCTAGAGGGATTGTGCCTTAGGTCTTACATCAAGGTCCTTTTGCACGGGTATGGGTATAGGGGTATGATTAAGGGACAACTCAGGATTGAAACCATAGAAAACCTCAAAGGGGATTTACTTGGTGGTATTATGTACTATTCAATTGTAAGCGAATTAGACCACTAGTAAGCAAACATCCTAATCGGCTAAGTTCTTGTCTATTGTAGTTCGGAGTAGTGATCCTAAAGTGCGATTAACCACCTCTATTTGGCCATCAGTTTTGGGGTAGTAAGAAGTACTGAATAGTAGCTTAGTCCCCATCCTACCCCATAATGTCCTCTAGAAATGGCTTAAGAACTTTAAGTCTCTATTGAAGATTACACTTCTCAGCATGCCATGTAATCATATAATCTCTTACAAGAAAAGAGAAGTAATAGTTGAAGCGTCGTTAGTCTTTAAATAAGATACGAAGTGTGCCATCTTGCTGAACCTATCAACGATTACCATTACAGAATCTTTACTTCGAGCAGTTCGTAGTAGTCCAAGAATAAAGTCCATGTTCAATTCGGTCCATGGCTTTGTTTAGATAGGCAATGACATTGCTTTCTATTTTTCGGCTTTGCAGTTAGCCCTTTTGTATATGGCATAACTTTCAACAACTCAGTGCATGTCTTACCTCATTCTAGGCTAAAAGAATCGACTACTCAACAATTCATATGTTCTTTTCTCCTCAAAATGTCTCGATAGTCCTCTACTATGGTCTTCCCTAATCAATAGCTCCTATAGTGAACAAGTCGGCACATATAATTCCCCTCCTCAAAATAAGTATCCTTCCTCTGTATGATACTCTTCTACTATCCTTCTGTTAACACAATGTACAAATGTGGGTTTGAAGTGTAGATCCCTATAGTGCTACTCTTTAATACTTACAAACCCAAATAATTTGGTTTACAGTTCACTTAAGAGTGCATGTCTTCTCAAAAGGGCATCGGTAACTATATTGCTTTTTCCTTGTTTATATTTTATTACAAAATTGAATCTTTCAAGAAATTCAACCTATCTTGCCTTCTACTTCGACAAATTAGTTTGATTTCGGAGGTACCTTAAGGACTTATGGTCAATATAGATGACAAATTTTCTTGGTAGTAGATAATGCTACCTACTTGTAGTGCTTGAATCAGTTATAAGAGTTCTTTTTCATACACAGAGTAATTTAGTTGAGGTCCTTTGAGTTTCTCACTATGATAGGCAATTAGTCAGCCTTCCTGCATTAAGACAGTGCCTATTCCAATGCCTGACGCATCATATTCTAGCTTAAATACTTTCTTGAAGTCAGGTAAAACTAATACTAGGGTGGAGGTAAATCTTTCCTTTATCTAGGCAAAACTACTCTCCTCCTTTTCTCCCCATCAACAGTTGGTGTTCTTCTTTGAGCTTACTAAGTGGTGCGGCGAGGGTGTTGAAATTCTTGATGAATCATCTATAGAATGAAGCCAGTCCACAAAAACTTCTTATGTCAACACAAGTAATAGGGGTTGGCCATTTGACAATTACTCGGATCTTCTCGTCATCTACTCGTAAGTCTCCTCTATTTACTACATAGCATAAGAATATCACTTCCTCCTAGCAAAAGCAACATTTCTTGAGATTCCTAAATAATCTCTCAGCATGGAGGACATTTAATATGGTACGGAGATGTTCATAACGACTTGGCATGTTGGCACTATAGATGATATCATCAAAGTATACCATGACATACTTCCTTATTAAATGTCTTAATACATGGTTCGTTAGTCTCATGAAAGTGTACGAGGCATTCGACAGGCTGAATGGCATGACCATCCATTCATATAGTCTATGTTGAGTCTTGTATGCAGTTTTTCACTCATCTCCTAGCCTTATGTAGATTTGATGGTATCCAGACTTGAGATAGATCTTGCTGAAGATCTTAGCTCTACTTAATTCATCTAACATGTCTTCTAATCTTTTAATAGGATACTTGTATTTGATCATTATCTTGTTTACGGCTTAGCTGTCTACATACATTCGATGGGTTCTATCCCTTTTCGACACCAGAAGTGCCGGCATAGCATAAGGGCTAAGACTTTCCATAACATACCCTCTCTCCAATAGCTCATTGACTTAACATTAAAGCTTGGAAGCCTGTTTAAGACTCATTCAATAAGCAAGCTTATTCAGTAGCGCGGTACCGAGTATTAAGTCAATGTAGTGTTCTATGCCTCAAATTGGGGGTAACCCCTTGGGTAACTGTTCTATGAACAAGTCAACATATTCATCCAACAACTCTTTTATTTCCTAGAGTAGTTCACCTAGCTCCTTCATCTCCAATAAACGCCTGACCAAGGGTTAGCTCATCAACATTGATGGTCTGTTAGTGCTTGGCTCTACTCATCATCAGTCTTCTTTAATTGATGGGCAATTTTTTTCTGCAATTTATTAACTTCTTTCGACGGCATTGGGTTCAGTGTAATCTTCCAGCCATCCTTTTCGAATACATATGTATTTTGTATTCGTCATAGATAACTCTTCTATCAAACAGCCATAGTCAGTTAAGCAATACATGCAAGGCAAACATAGGCAGCACATCGTAGAAAATCTCATTAGAGTAGTTTCCAATTGTGATCAGAAATAGTACTTGTTAAGTGACATGTAATGCTCCTTTATCATTTAGCCAATGCAACTTGTATGGCTTTAGGTATGCAATAGTCAGCAACTTCAACTACATTACCATTTTGGTTGATGCCACATTCAACTTCCACTATCTACAATTAATGCTCTCACCTGGTCATTCACCTTATAGGTGGTATGAAACAAATTCTCCTTCTACTATTCCTCTTATAAGGGTTCTAAGTTCATGGTGCCTCGAACAATTAGAACCAACTGATCTAAGTCCTGGACAAACATATCTTCTTAGATAAGTTCTTTCTTGACCATTTCTTTCTTAGCAGTACTCTTTTCCTCCTTAAGTTCCTCATCAGTACTCTCTACCTCTAGTTTTGGGGCGTCTCCTTTAATGACCATTGTCCTTTGGTTCGAGCACTAAGCAGCCATAAGTTTGAACACTTGGCACTTAAAGCACTTAATCTAGCTCATCTTTGTATCAGATTCTTTCCCTTTCTCATAAGTTCGGGTTGATACTTTACTATCAAGTTAGCCTTTCAGCTTAGCTTGGACATCTACCTTTCAACTCAGCTTGGTACTTAACTGAGCTTGGTGACTTCCCTATCTTGGTCGGCTAGTCGACAGTTGGTCAGTACTCAACCTCTCTTTTGTCTCTCCACTCGTTTAGCTATTCGGATGGCCTCATCTATTGTTGTGAATCGTTGGAGCTTCACAATGTCCTAAATATCACCTTTCAATCCCATGATGAACCTAGAGATTATTCATACTGGAGGATCCTCCATTTTATATCGGATCATGACCATTTGGAATTCCTAAACATACTAGTCAATTATTTAGCCTCCTTGCTTCGGCCCTTAAAGCTGAAAGAAAGTACCTTATAAATAAGTTTCTGGAACAAATCTATTTCTCATTATTCTTTTCATTTTAGGTGAAGTATTAATCTCTCAATAGTCTTCTCGCCTCCTCATAACCTAGAAGTCCTTCCACCACATGGCACATATTTGAAGAACTCAACAGCAACAGTTCTTACTTTCTCATATTCCTTATACTTATAATAGCAAAAAACATGCTCTACTTTCTCCTCCCATTTTAGATATTCCTTAACATTCCCAAATTCATTAAAGCTTAGAATTCGAAGCTTCACATGGTTAGATGCTTTAGGGACTCGAGCTCATTCTTCTTTAAAATACTCTTCCTCATCCTCTTCACCCAGTTCCCTTGAATCTATCCTTCATCTTACTCATCCACCTACTCTTCTACCTAGAACTTATTAAGTTGCGTTTTCACCTTTGACAACTTACACAACTTGTAGGGTGTTTTGTATGGCTTCAATCAGTCCGTAAGCTAATGCATGAATGTCTCAAGTCAAATTTACTAGGAGGTTAGCTACCTCATTAAGTCTCTTATCAGTAGTCCTAGGGGTTTCCTAAGACTTCAGCCATGGTGGACAGCTCCATTGTTGTCATTAACACCAACATTTATACTCGGATTCGTCATTTCTCCAAACCAAAAACTAAACATTCTTGCAAACATAGTAGCTAAGATAAACACAGTAACTTGCTCTATTTCGTACACACACAAATAGAGTATTAATAGAACTTCAAAAATAGACTGCAACTCAAACAAAACCTCTGCTTTGATATCAAGATGTTGCAGACCATAACCAAGAACAGATAAGGTCAGTCATTGAATAGGTCTAAGCTTGTCGAAAGCTTGAAAAGGAAGTGATGGGGAACATGCAAAAATGATAAATGCAAATAAAAAAGGTAAGAAAAAACCCATGAATAGCTCCAATGGATATGATCCACCAGTGGAACTTTCGATGACTCACGACATAACTCGATATGATGCATGAGATGGTTCGATGAGGTTACTCGCCACCTAGCCTTGCTTAAGGCTTAGGATAAGAGTTAAATGGATGTAAATAAACTAATGTCTATGAGAGACAAATGTCAAAAGTATTAATGTTCAAATTTGATTACAGCTTCAAGTATAAGGGGTATATATACCGGAGAATTTAGTCAACATGCCTAAAAAGGAAAGGATAAAAGGGGCATTACCTCTAAGAAGTAATGTACAAGAATGCACAAGAGTAAAAATGAATATTTAGGAAAAATAATCATTTATGTAACAGATTCTATGTAGGCTCCTGTATACGTGACAAAGATGTATTGGTGAAGCTGTTAGAGTATGCAGACAAAAAAGTACAGTTAAATAGTTTGTCTAAGTAGGGGTGGCTGTGTTAGTTTGGAGTCTCTCTCTCTCTCTCAGTCTCTAGGCAAAGATGATGCTGAATAAGTGGTAGGCTTAGGCTTAAGTGAGCAGGTGCATGTAGTTTAATGGGTATCTCAACATTCTGGCATTCAGCACTCAATCTCCGAAAGATGGGAAATTACCAAGTTGCTCAGCAAAGAGATGTTGGGCGTCAGCAAGAGTCAACTAGAATAGAAGGATCCGCCTTACCCGTCCCTCTAATCCTTGAGCTCAGCTGCGAGTCAATGGTCCAGTAGCCTGATTCCCATCACTAAGGGACTAACACCTTAAATGAAAATTGACTTTAGAAAACTTAGGAGTACTCCTCTAAGTTGACTAACTTAGGCGGAAGCATCGCTTGGGGAATGAGGAACCCTAAATAAGAATCGATTTCAGAAAACCTAGAAGAGCTCCTTTAAGCTAACTAACCTAAGCGGGAGCATCTCTAAGGGACCAGCAACCTTAAATGTGAATTGATTTTAAAAAACTTAAAAGTACTCCTCTGAGCAAGCTAACCTAGGTAGGAGTGTCCCTAGGGACTAGCAACCTTAAATGAGAATCGATTTTTGATAACCAAGAAGTACTTATGCGAGCTAATTAACTTAGGTGAGAGCAACTCTAGGGGATTAGCAACCTTAAATAAGAATCAATCTTGAGAAAACCTAGAAGTGTACCTTCGAGCTAACTAACCTAGGCTACAGTGTCTCTTGAGGACTAATAACCTTAAAAGAGAATCGATTTTAGGAAATCTGATAAGTGCCCCTCTAAGTTAACTAACTTAGGTTAGAGTGTTTTAAGAAGACTAGCAACCTTAAAGGAAACTAAATTTTTGAAAACCTAGAAGTGTTCCTTTGAGCAGACTAACCTAGGTTAGGGTATCTAAACCTTAAATGAGAATCAATTTGCGAAAACCTAGAAGTACTCCTCTACCAAAGCGGTAGTGATTCTAGGAGACTAGCAACCATAAATAAGAATTGATTTTAGAATACCTGAAAGTACTCCTCTAAGCTGACTAACCTATGTAGGAGTGTCATTAGGGGACTACCAACACTAAATGAAAATCAATTTAAAAAAACTGGGAAGTACTCCTTTGAGCTGACTAACTTAAGTAGGAGCGTCTCTAGGGGATTTGCAACCCTAAATAACAATCAATTTGAGAGAACCTTGAAGTGCTCCTTTAAGCTGGCTAACTTAAGCTGGAGTGTGTCTAGGAGACTAGCAACTCTAAATGAGAATCAATATTAAAAAACTTGAAAGTGCTCCTTTGTGTTGACTAACTTAGCCAGTAATATTGCTAAGGAACTAGCAACCTTAAACAGGAATCGAATTTAGAAAACTTAGAAGTACTTCTTCGTGCTAACTAATCTAGGCGGAGCATGTTTAAGGGACTAGCAACCTTAAATAGGAATCGATTTAAGAAAACCTAGAAGTGCACCTTTAAGCTATCTGTCACGAACTGAGGACGGCCTAGTCGTGGCAGACGCCGTATACTGTATGAAGAACCCCTGATTGGTTACCCTTCCAATAAAAAACTCTTCACACAATATACAAGGCTCTACAACTACTAGTTCCAAAGTACATCCAGATTCACATGATATCATCACACAACATATTGATATAAAAGTTAAGCTCAAAAGCTTATATTACACAATATTTAAGTGTGTCTAAGTTCATAATAATAAGGTAAACATAAGTTAAACATAAGTACATGAGGAATAGTCTACATAAACTATTTTCCTCTCATCACACAGGACACTTCGCTCTTGCCCAAGTCCCCAGGCTAACCTGTGGCATCCCTCGTCCTGTCTCTACGAATAAGCTATCCTGCAACAAAAGTCTAAAGGGGTGTAAGCCTAAGCTTAGTGAGCAAAACCCTCAGCCATACAACAAGCAAGTTATAAACACATTATAGTCACGCATATGAATGAATGATCAAACAGAATGCCAAATAATACGCATACTTAACTAGTTCATATACGCAACTCGGATTTAACGCCCTCCGAAGTTAGGGTTGGAGTTTACACGGCACCAATCAGATCCGGGTATTACACTAGAACTTACTTTACTACGGAACTCCATGTTCCGTACTTATATCAAATAACCCTTTATTTACAGAAAAACACAAGTTCTAGTATAATTGTGAGTGGGCCCCCGCAGTCCACACTCACCCCTAAACGGAGGTCTCTAAACTCGACCCTTAGCCAGGCGGTTGGCGCCTCTAACGCCTAGTGTTCCCGCGAGCCAGGGTAAGGTCATTTTGTACGAATGCACCGTACAGAACCAAATAAATAAATGATATCAACCCCCGAATGGCCTCTCTTTACCTCCGTGTGATGTGACGGCCGGAATAGTATCCATGCTATGCATGTTAATGCATGTCTCAATGTCTTTTTATAGGCCGAGTGTAATTAGGTTCCAATTATGCTATGATCATCCAATTGTGCACACAATCATTATCTATATTACCATGCAACAACCATAGCATTATTAATATTTAAGATAAATTCACAATTCAAGACATACCAACATACACAGGCATTTTCCCAGTCCCCACACAATCATCAATTAACAATAATATTTAAGTCCACTATCTACAATCACAAAACAAGCATGGAATCATTGGGTAAATACTCACTCGGCCATGGTGATTTGCCCTAATCGTAGTAGTCGATTGGGAGGTCCTCACGCTCCTCAGAGTCACCTGATCATTACGATTTGATAAGACTAGTAAGTAACTCATTTAACTAATGCTTCTAAATATTTAATTACCTAATCTACTTAGACTATTATCAACTTTTACCCGGTTAGACTTTATTATTAATCGTATATAACTTTTTTTTTTGTTTTATTTCTGATATTTATGAATTTATAGTCATTTTTCATCGTTTTCGGATGTATATTCATACGGTAATGTTTGTTTTGGACGTTAAGACCCCTATTTTATATTATGAACTCATTTTATAGAAATTTTTAGCTATAATACTTAAGTATTGCTATTACTTATATTTATAACCTTTATTCCTTAAATTCGTATAATTTAGGGATCTACTTTGTCATTACTAATTCATATACTGATTTAGGTATAATCTAGTTTACAAGGTGTATTAGGGTTTACTAATTTTAGTATCTAATTACCTACATTTTCTTATTTTTCTCATTTTCTAAACTTATATTTATGTCATTGCTTACATCATCTTTTCTTTATGCCATCATATGCTTATGTCATCTTTTCTTTATGTCCTCCTATGCTTATGTCATCATCTACCTCATCATTTGATTACATAAGCATTATATCATGCTTATGTCACATGTACATGTCTTATGTACATTTATTTCTTACTTTATACTTATATATATATACCTTATACTTATACTTATGTACATATACCTTATACTTATACTTATGTACATATACCTTATACTTATACTTATGTACATATACTTATACCGTATTTATACATGTATTTCTACTCATATACCTATACGGTTAAATACGTATTTTTATACTAAATTTCGTATGCCAAATTTTCCCTTAAGAAAATCCTCTCAATTTTCATCCTTTTGCATTTCTATGTATGTATTTAGTATAGTATATGTATATATAATTAGAGATGGTCTTAAATTAGGTTATGTACATGATACATGCTTATGTACAAAGGTTCATATACTTGTATTCCTTTGGTATTTCTCTATGTATATACATCTAAGAGTACATACACATGTATTTCTTCCATTTCCTTCATGATTCTTCATTTTCTACACTTAAAGATGGAAACTTTGTTTTCTTCTCTTCAAGACTTCACTAAACACCTAACTACTTACCTAATCTACTTAATTAACTAACTAATGAATAACATAAAGTAACATAATACAACTTAAGAACATACCTTTAATTTGTTGAAGTTTAAGGAGACAAAAGGGAAAGGAATGAAAGTGAAAGTGAAGGGGGAGTTCACGGCATGAAATGGGGAGTTTTGTTTTTGTTTCTTTTGTTTTGTTTCAATTATGGAAGACAACCAAATGGTGGGGGCAAGATGGAAAATTGTGGATGGCAACAATTACAAAGAGGAGAAAAGAAAAATCAAAAGGAAAAGAAAAGAAAATCATCATTAAGAACTAAGATATTTTCCTTATCTCTTAAGACTTTTGACTTTTCAAAATGTTGACTTTAGTCAACATTTGTTGACTTGGTCAACCCTTTGACTTTGGTCAACATGCATTACCTTAGTCAACATTTGTTAAGTATGTTTAATTTTGTGAACATAATGTGGTAATTAAGGGAAATTAGAGGAAAAATGAAGGAAATGAGGGGAAATGAGATATTTGATGAATTGATTTGTAAACATTGTTAATGAGATCTTACTTTAGGTCTTTATAGCCTATATATCTCATTTGATAAACTACTTTGAATAACAAATGCAAAAAGTACCAATTTAAGTGTTAAGGTTCACTACATAAACATAATCTTCAACTATTACCCTAACTCTAAGTAAAACTATCTTAATCACTTACTTAAAATGTGAATATAATCTATGACTCATTATCTTAACTTCTAATGGATTACCTAAGGATTCAAAGCATATAAGTATGAATAAGGGTGATCTCTAACCCTTTACTAGTGAATTGGACAAAAGGATAAGCATTATATTTTCAATTAGGGTTTTAGTGTATATCATGATGGATTGGTGTACATATGTCCTTAATGGAATCATTTTTAAGGTTTTTATCACTTTCGAATTGAATCTTTAGCTTTTAGAAACATTTAGGGTCGAAAAATTCTATACGCGATTAATTAAGTCTTTTAGGGTTTTCACTTTAATTAGTCTTGTCGACTCCTAAATTGTCTACTATAGTTAAATCTATTTCAAAACCTAGATCGAAACTTTCAAGGGTTTACACTATCTATCTAAGTTGGGAGCATCTTTAGGTGACTAATAACCATAAATGAAAATCAATTTAAGAAAACTTAGAATTACTGCTCTAAGCTAACTAACTTAGGTAAGAGTGTCACTTAAGGACTGGAAACCCTAAATGAAAATTGATTTTAGATAACCTAAAAGTACTCTTTGAGCTAACTAACTTAGGTGAGAGCATCTCTAGGGGATTAGCAACCTTAAATAAGAATTGATTTGAGAGAACCTAGAAATGCTCCTTTGAGTAGACTAACCTAAGCGAAAGCATCTATAGGTGACTTGCAACCTCAAATGAGAATCGATTTGAAAAAACCTGAAAGTGCTCCTTTGATTTAACTAACCTAGACAAGAGCATCCTCAGGAGAGTAGAAACCTTAAATGAGAATCGATTATAGAAAAGTTAGAAGTTCTGCTTTGAGTAGATTAACTTAAGCAGGAACATCTCTAGTGGTCTAGCAATGTTAAATTAGAATTGATTCATGGAAACCTAGAAGTGCTCATCTGAGCTGACTAACTTATGTGGGAACATCTCTAGGCGAGCAACAACCCTAAATGAAAATTGATTTAAGAAAACGTAGAAGTACTTCTATGAGCTGACTAACCTAGGTAGGAGCGTCTCTAAGGGATTAGCAACCCTAAATGAGAATTGATTTTAGAAAACCTGCAGTTGCTCCTCAAAGCTAACTAACCTAGATGAAAGCGTCTTTAGGGGACTAGCAACCCTAAATGAGACTCAATTTTAGAAAACTGGGAGGTGCTCCTCTAGGCTAAATAACCTAGGCGGGAGCATTTTTAGGGGATTAGTAACCTTTAATAAGGACCAATTCTAGAAAACCCAAAAGTGCTCCTAATAAGAATCAGGCTACAAGGTCGTTGACCTATAGTCAAGCTTGAAGACTAGAGAGACTATCAAGATGAATTCTTCTACTCCAACTGACTCCTGCCGAGCTCGAGTATCTCCTTACTAACTCGTTTTGCATGCCAAACCAAATGATTGCCTATTTCTTATAGACAGTGTACCAAGAATAGAAAGGTTGAGACAATAGCCGATCCCCATTCTTACTCATGCATAGCCAATCACTTACTCGGCATCACCTTTGTTGAGAAGACGAGAAATATACTCTAGACTGACTAAGCTGCTTCTGCTTGGATAAGTAAGCTGACCGTACTTTTTTTGTCTACATCTTCCAACATCATCACCATGTATACAGAATCATGTATAGAATCCATTACACTAATGATTGATTTCCTTGAATATTCATTTTTACCCTTTTGTACTTTGTACATTACTTCCTTAATAAATGACCTTTTTTTCTTTTCCCTTTTGGTAAGTTTCCTTAACTTATTGGGTATAAATATTCCTTATATTTGTAAGCCATCAAGCTATTACCATTAATATACTGGATATTCTTCTTTTGCATAAACACTATGTTTATGTACTCTCATTTCATTCTTATCTTATCCCTTAAGCAAGGTTAGGTAGCGAGTAACCTCACTAGAGCAACTCATGGGTCATATTGAGCTGTGTCGTGATTCTTTGGAAGTTCCATTGGTACGTCACATCCATTGGAGTTGTTTATAGGTTTTGCTTACTTTTTCATTCATCATTTGTTCTTTCATGCCATTCCCTATTAACTCTTTCAAGCTTGCAGTAAGCTTAGACCCATTTAGTGACCGGACTTGTCTATTTTTTGTCATGGTTCACATTATCTTAGTATTAGAGTGGAGGTTTCGTCCAAGTTGTAGTTGGTTTTTGAAGCTCTATTATACTTTATTTTGTGTATATGAAATAGAGCAAGTTACTGTATTCATCTTAGCTGCTGTAATTACTGATTGTTTAATTTCTGGTTTAGAGAAATGATGATCCAAGTGTAAATGTTGGTGCTGGAGATGACAATAGTAGAGTTGTCTACCATGGCTAACAGTCTTAGGGAACCCCAAGAAGTATTGATGAGAGACTTGATGAGGTGGCTAATATCTTGGTAGATTTGATTCAAGCTGTTCGTGCATTGGCTTGCTGACCTATTGAGGTTATGCAAAACACCCCACAAGTTACTTAACTTGTTAAAGGTCAAAAACCAACTCGATAAGTTCAAGGTAGAGGATTAGGTAGATGAGTAAGATGAAGGATAGACCTAAGAGAGCTGAATTAAAGAGGACAAGGAAGAGCATTTTGAAGAGTGAAGAATCCATGTCCAAGTTCCCAAAACATCCAACCATGTAAAGCTTCGAATTTCGAGCTTCAATGGATCTAGGATTACTAATGAATATTTAGAGTGGGAAGAGAAAGATGAGCATGTTTTTTTTTTACTGTTATTAATACGGGGATTATGAGAAAGTGAGAACAACTGTTGTTAAGTTCTTCGGATATGCCGTTGTATGGTGGAAGAATTTTTAGGCTATAAAGAGGCGGGAGGGTTATCGAGGGATTAATACACGGCCTGCTATGAAGAGAAAACTAAGGAATAGGTTTGTGCCGGATACTTATCTACATGACATTTTCACTCGGCTTTAGGAGTTGAGACAAGGAGGCCAAATAGTTGATGTATATGTTCAGGAATTCCATATGCTCATGATTCGATGTGAAGTGGAGGAACCACCAGCGTAGACAATCTCTAGGTTCCTTACTAGGTTGCGTAGTGACATCCAAGACATTGTGGAGCTCCAATGATTCACCATAATGGATGAAGCCATTAGAATAGCCTAATAAGTTGAAAGACATAAAAAGAGTCGAGTACCACCCAGATTGCCAACTAGATGACTAGGGAAGGGAAGCTACCAAGCTCAGTTGAGTGTCGAACAGTTCCAAAAGATAGATGTCTGAGCTTAGTAGAAAGGTTGACTTGATGGAGATGTGCTGACTTGAACTTATGAGAAAGGGCAAGGCTTTAGTAGGAAGACAAGCTAAATTAAGTGCTTCAAGTGCCAAGGGTTTGAACATATGGTTGCTTAGTGTCCAAACTGATTGACAATGGTCATTAAGGGAGACATCCTAAAGCTAGAAGTAGGCAACATTGATGAGGAACTCGAAGAGGAGGAGAAAGAAGATGCCAAGAAAGAATTGATTGAAGAGGATGTGTTCACCAAGGACTTAGACTAGCTGGCCTTGGTTGTCCAATGTGCTATGAACATCAAACCCTCACAAAAGGGGGAGTAGAGGGAGAATTTGTTTCGTTCCACTTGTAAAGTGAACAATCAGGTGAGCACATTAATCGTTGATATTGGAAATTGCACCAATATGGCATCGACTGATCTGGTCATAAGGTTGAAATTGTCGACTATTGCATACATAAGGTCATATAAGCTGCATTGGTTGAGTGAAAGGGAGCACTACATGTTACACGGCAAGTACTACTACCGATTACCATCAAACATTACTTCGATGAGATTCTATGTGATGTGCTGCCCATATGTGCTTCATACGTGTTGCTTAGCCAACCATGGCTATTTGATAGGAGGGTTATCCATGATAGGTACAAAAATATGTATATGTTCGAGAAGGATGGCCGAAAGATTATATTGAACCCAATGCTACAAGATTATATTGAATCTAATGCCACCAAGAGAAGTTAACAAATTGCAAACTAAACTTTCTTACAGATTAGAGAAGGCTCTAGTGATGAGTAGAGCTGAACTTCGAGAAGCCATCAATGCTGACGAACAGACCTTAATGTTGGTTAGGCACCTATTGGAGATGAGGTAATGGGGTGAACTACCTTAGGAAGTAAGAGCATTACTAGACAAATATGTCGATCTATTCTTAGAAGAGTTACCCAAAGGGTTGCCCCTACTACAAGGCATGGAGCATTGCATTGACTTAATACTCGGTATTGCCTTGCCAAATAAGCTTGCTTATCGAATGAGTCCCAAATAGGCTTCTAAAGTCTAACAACAAGTCAATGAACTATTAGAGAAAGGTTATGTTAAGGAAAGTCTTAGTCCTTGTACTGTGCCGACACTTCTAGTGACAAAAAAGGATAGAACCTGATAGATGTGTATAGATAGCCAAGCCATGAATAAGATTACTATCAAGTATAGGTATCCTATTCTAAGGTTTGAAGACATGCTAGATGAGCTAAGTGGAGCGAAGGTCTTCAGTAAGATCGATTTGAAGTCTAGCCACCATCAAATCTGCATAAGACTAGACAATAAGTAGAAAACTACGTTTAAGACTCGACATGGATTATATGAATGGATGGTCATGCTGTTTGGCATGTCAAATGCCCTAAGCACTTTCATGAGACTGATGACCTTATATTATGACATTTGATTAGGAAGTGTGTCGTGGTGTACTTTGACGACATCCTAGTCTATAGTGTCAACATGCTGAGTCATTGTGAACATCTCCATATTGTATTGAATGTCCTTCATATCGAGAGATTATTCAGCAATCTTAAGAAATGTTGCTTTTGCTAGGAGGAAGTGGTATTCTTAGGCTATATAGTCAGTAGAGGAGCCTTACGAGTGGATGATGGGAAGATCTGAGCTATTGTCAAGTGGTTTACTCCCACTAACTATGTCAACATAAGAAGTTTCCATAGATTAGCTTCATTCTACTGAAGATTCATTAGGAATTTCGGTACCCTTGCCACATTACTTTCTAAGATAATGACAAAAAACACTGACTTCCAATGAGGAGAAAGGGATGAGAAGAGCTTTGCTGAGATAAAAGAAACATTAGCAACCCTGGTATTAGTTCTACCTAACTTCGAGAAAATGTTTGAGCTGTAATGTGACACATTAGGCATTGGAATAGGTCTTGCCTTAATGTAAGAAGGCGGACCAATGGCCTTCTAAAGCAAGAAGCTTAGAGGACCTTAGTTAAATTACTCTATGTATGACAAAGAACTCTTAGCACTGATCCAAGCACTATAAGTATGGCAACATTGTCTATTGTTAAGAGAGTTTATCATTTACACCAACCATGAGTATCTAAGGTATCTCCAAAGCTAGATGAAGTTGTCTAAGGGGCTGGCAAGATGGGTAGAATTCCTCGAGGGATTTAATTTTGTAATAAATTATAAACAAGAAAAGAGCAATGTAGTTGCTGATGCTCTTTCAAGAAGACCTTCACTTTTGAATGAACCATAGACTAGACCGTTTGGGTTTGCAAATATCAAGGAGCAATATTTTGAGTATCCGTACTTTGGAACCATAGTTACACAATGCATCGATGGAAGATCAATGGACGGGTATCATATAGAAAATCGCCTAAGAAGGAAAATTATGTGTGCTAACTTGTTCACTACGAGAGCTACTGATTAAGGATGCCTACAGTGGAGGACTATTTGCAATATTTTGAGGATCCATACTGTAGACACCTAATTTTTGCCCTTCCATAGTCTTAGTTTTTATTTTTATAAAAAGGGTCCTAATTCAAAAAAATAAAAAAATAAAAATTAACAAATAATGAAAATACCAAAAAAAAATAAATAAAGGAAAAATTATAAAAATTTCGAAGTAATTTATATTAGGAATAATTAGTTTAATATTAGTTTTAATTTTGGTTTAGATAAAAATTTTTAGTTTAGGGATTTAAATAGTTTAAATATAATTTAATTCTAATGAATGTTAAGAAACATGTCAATGGCTTAATGGATATGTAGCAGAGTGCTTGGGTGGATTTAGTTGGAAGTAACGGGTTCGAGTCTCTACAGGTACTAATGTCTTTATTTTTCTATCTTTGCAAAAGAATCATATCTAATTAAATCATATGGGTTTAGCTAATGAGATTTGAATATAGTTTAATCGGTACAAAGAGAACCATAACGAAAAGGAGGGGGGGAGTAGCTTTAAAAAAAAAATCTGCTTCAGAACAGAAACAACAACAATCCATCACTCCACAGAATAGAAACCCGATGGATACATAGCCCAATTCCGACCAGGGGTCATGCCGCAATCCGCGCAGCCCATCCTAAAAACCAATTTCAATTCTCCCTGATGCACTAGCAACGGCAAATTAAAAGGTGACCAACGAATTCGGCCGAACTCTACGAAGGCGACAACATTCGCGCCATCAATGTCCTAATCCTTTGACAACAATCCAACACTCTAAACACCACGATCTGACTAACCAAAGTCTATGCTGATTCGAAGCTGACGCTCCACGCAATCTGAATGGCTAGCGCATGCACCCCTGACCAAAACGAAATCACACCGAACATTACATCCACGCTTGACGCTCCACGCAATCCGAACGGTACGCACAACCTCCGCGGCAATCCTTGCGACCACACGACCAACAAACAGCAATTCAGATTCGGTTTAGTTCAATTTTTTTTATTATTTTTATTTTTATTTTATTTATTTAGTTATTATATTATGTCATTATCATTATATTATTAGATATAGCATATGTGTGTATATATTAGTTTAGTATATTTCTTTTAGCATTATTCTGCTTTATTATATAAGTTAAATATTATAGTTGTTTAATAACAGTAATATAGATATAAATAATATAAGTATATATTAGTTTAGGATTTTTATTGGACTAGTTTTGTTTAGATTTCTTGCCTAGAAAATCAATTTTTTTTTTTGAAATATGAATTAATAAAAATCAATAAAATTTTTAGGGTATTTTAGAAAGTCTTTTATTTGTATCAAAAGTTAGGACTTGTTAAATTTTTTAAACTAAAATAAGCTAAAAACGTAAACTCGGATGGTTTTCAAAATTAAAATCAACCAACAAATTAAAGTTTTTTTTTAGAACTACGATCGTCTAATCCCGGTTAGTGGGTACGTAGGCACCTTCGGGGCGATGATAAAATATGTAATTTTTCTAAATTAAAAAATCATTTTGATGTTGACAAAATAAAAAAAAATCTTTAATTGACTTCTTTTCTATGGTTAGATATCTTTTTCTTAATTTAGGTGTCTTTTTCATAGTTTAGGTGTCTTTTCTATATTTTAGGTGTCTTTTCCATAGTTTAGATATCTTTTCCATAGTTTAGATGTTTTTTCATAGTTTAGATGTCTTTTCCATAGTTTAGATGTCTTTTTTATAGTTTAGGTTTTTTTTTTTTTATGATTCAGACATCTTTTCTATGATTCAGATATTTTTTCTATGATTAAGGCATCTTTTCTATGATTAGGAATTTTTTTTCTTTCATTCTTTTTTTAATATTTTAAGCATATTTTTTATATAAAAGTTTCATCATGTAGAACATTGCACATTTCATAAAATCTTTAGGGTTTTTCTTGAAAATAAAAAAATTATCACTTAGTTTTTTTTAAATAAAAATTTTAATTTGGCACTTTTCAAAAATTAGTTTTTTTTTTTTTTATAATTAGGAATAAAAATTAGGCTTCTAGGGATTTTTCTTAATAAAAGTAAAATGGCTAATAAAAACGCAAATTCAACCAATCATTTTTTATAAAAAGAACCAACCCACTAAAAATTTTTTTGAAAGAACTATGATCGTCTGATCTCGGCTAGTGGGTACGTAGGCACCTTCGGGGCGACGATAAAATATGTAACAACTTAAGTTCTTTTTTATTTTATTTTATTTATTTATTTTTTAAATATTATAATTAGAAAAATAATCCTAATTTCGGTAATAAATAGTGGTACCCGTTAGGGTTTAATAGGTTAGCCCCCGAATTCGGAACCCTTTGGTTCTTCATTGAATTTGAAATTAAAGACCGATAGGCAAATCGTAATCAATCCACCCAATTAGTTACGGTTTCTTTTTCTTTTCCCGACTTTGGTCGGGTGGCGACTCCAAAAATTATTTTTAATAAAAAATCGGAATTTCTTAATTTCTTTAGTCGAGGATTAATATTAAATGGGTTAGGATTTAGTATTAATCAAGAAATGAGAAATCAATTTTAAACAAAAACCGAAAAATCAGACTCGATACATACTTTGGACCCATAGTTACACAATGCATCAATGGAAGATCAATAGACGAGTGTCATCTAGAAGATAGCTTAAGAAGGAAAATTATGTGGATTGACTTGTTCGCTACGGGAGCTACTGATTAGGGAAGCTTACAGTGGAGGATTGTTTGGACATTTCGAGTAGAAAAGGATGTATGAATTGCTAAGTGGTCAATTCTTTTGGCCGAGAATGTGGTGAGATGTTCACCGAATTATTGAAAGCTGTACTATGCGCAAAATGGCTAACTACTAAGCTGAAAAAGGGAAAGCAATTCCTTTTCCTGTTCCGATAAAACCATGGATTGAGTTGAGCATGGGCTTTTTGCTTGAATTACCAGAAACTACCCGAAGCAAATATTCTATAATGGTTGTAGTGGATTGGTTCAGCAAGATGGGGCACTTTATGTCTTGCGCCAAAACTAAAGATGCTTCAGCTATTGCTTCTCTTTTCTTGTATGAGATAATACTGTTACATGGTGTGCTGAGAAGTGTAATCTTTGATAGGGACCCGAAGTTCTTGAGCCATTTCTAGAGGACCTTATGGCATCAAATGGGTACCAAACTACTCTTCAATAATTCTTATCACCCATAAACTGATAGCCAAATAAAAGTGGTTAATTGTACTTTAGGATCATTGCTCCAAGCTACGGTGGGCAAGAACTTGGCCGATTAGGACATTTTCTTGCTAGTGGTCGAATTTGCTTACAGCCAAATAGTGCATGACACCACCAAGCAGACCCCCTTTGAGGTTATCTACGGTTTCAATCCCGAGTTATTTCTTGATTACACCCTTGTACTTGTGCCAGTGCAAGAGGACCCATACATAAGAGCTAGAGTACAATCCCTTTAGCACATCTATGACAAAGTCATTCGATACATCGACCAAGTTACTAGAAGAATGTGAGAGAAGGCAAGGGTAAGATAGCTAAGTAATTCTAACAAGTAGACTTGGTATGGTTGCACCTTAGTAAAGAATGTTTTCCAAGCAAGAGGAGGAACAAATTATTTGCAAAAGCTGAAGGACCTTTCAGAATCCAGCAAAAGGTTAATGATGATGCCTACAAATTAGAGCCAGTTGAAGATTATGGGGATTTTGACACCTTTAACATTACGGACCTTAGTTCATATCACCTCAATGGAGAGTTAATCAAAGATCATTTAGATTTGATCTCAAATCTAATTCAACTCAGAGGAAATGATAGGAATCAAACTACTGGGTTGTTAACTCATAGTCGAGCGCAAGGACTAAAGGGGCAAGATGAATCCTCCTACTCTAACTGAATCCTATAAAGGCTAAATATCTCCTTGCCGACCTGTTTTGTATGCCGAGCTGAATGGCTAGCTATTTTTCATAGATAGTGTACCGAGAATCGGAAGGTAGAGACAACAGCCGATCCTCATTCTCGCTCATGCATGGCCAATCACTTACTCGACATCACCTTTGTCAAGATGACGAGAGATATACATTAGATTGACTAAGATGCCCTTGCTCGGACAAGTAAGATGATAATACTTTTTTTTTCTGCATCTTCTAACAACATCACCAATACATCATCGCTACGTATATAAAATCATATATAGAATCCATTACACCAATGATTGATTTCCTTGAATATTCATTTTTATCCTTTTGTACCTTATATATTACTTCCTTAGGAAATGCCATTTTTGTCTTTTCCCTTTTGGTAAGTTGCCCTAACTAATTGAGTATAAATACCCCTTGTAATTTTAAGCCGTTAGGGGATTACCATTAATATACTGGATATTCTTCCTTTACGTAAACACTAGGTTTGTTTACTTTCATTTCACTCTTATCCTATCCCTCAAGCAAGGTTACGTAGTGAGGAACCTCACTATACCAACTAATGCGTCATATCGAGGTATGTCATGAGTCCTTAGAAATTCTATTGGTGTGTTACATCTATTAGAGCTGTTCGTAAGTTTTGTTTACTTTTTCATTTGTCATTTGTTCTTTTGCACCATTCCTCATCAACTCTTTTAAGCTTTCAATAAGCTTAGACTCATTCAACGATCGACCTTGTCTATTCTTGGTCATGGTCTACATCAGCTCCTCTGAGTTGACTAGCCTAGTAGGGGCGCTTCTAGGGAAAAAGGAACCCTAAATGAGAATCGATTTGAGAAAACCTGGAAGTATTCCTCTAAGCTGATTAACTTAAGTGGGACAAATTCTAGGGCACCAACAATCAGAAATGAGAATTGATTTTAAAATACTTAGAAGTGCAACTCTGAGCTGACTAACCTAGGAGCCCTAAATGAGAATCAATTTTAGAAAACCTAGAATCATCTCTCTAAGCTAATTAACTTAGGTGGAAGTGTCTCTAGGGGACTAGTAACCCTAAATGGAAATCGATTTTGAAAACTTAGAAGTGCTCGTCTGACTCGACTAACCTAACCTGGAGTGTCTCAACCCTAAATGAGAATCAATTTGAGAAAACCTAGAAGTGCTCCTCCAATTTGACTAACCTAGGCAGTAGCGATTCTAGGGGACTAGTAACCTCAAATGAGAATCGATTTTAGAATACCTGGAAGTGCTCCTCTAAGCTAACTAATCTAGCTTGGAGTGAATCTAGGGGACTAGCAACCCTAAGTGAGAATCAATTTTAGAAAACCTAGAAGTACTCCTTTGAGTTGACTAACTTAGGAGAGAGCATTTCTCAGGGATTCGAGACCCTAAATAAGAATCAATTTGAGAGAACCTTGAAGTGCTCCATTGAGCTGGCTAACCTAAGCTAGGGCGTCTTAAGAAACTAGCAACCCTAGATGAGAATCGATTTTAGAAAACTAGGAAGTGCTTCTTTGAGCTGACTAACCAAGACAAGAGCATCTCTAAGGGACTAGTAAACGTATATGAGAATTGATTTTAGAATACTTGGAAGTGCTCGTCTAAGCTAACTAATCTAGGCGAGAATAATTCTAGGGGATTAGCAACCCTAAGTGAGAATCGATTTTACAAAAACCCGGAAGTACTACTTTGAGTTGATTAACCTAAGTGAGAGTGTCATTAGGGAATTAGAAACCCTAAACAAAAATTGGCATGAAACAACCTCGAGGTACCCGTTTGAGCTAACTAACCTAAGCAGGAGCATCTCTAGGGGACTAGCAACCCTATAAAAGAATCAATTTTGAAATACTCTTGTAAGTTGACTAACCTAGGTAGGAGCATCTCCCCTAGATTAGCAACCCTAAATAAGAATTGTTTTAAGAGAACCTAGAAGTGCTCCTTTGAGCTAACTAACCTAAGCTAAAGTGTCTCTATAGGACTTGCAACCTAAATGAGATTCGATTTGAAAAAAACCTGAAAGTGCTGCTTTATGCAAACTAACCTAGGTAATAGCATCCTTAAGGGATTAGTAACCTTAAATGAGAATTAATTTTTGAAAACTTAGAAGTGCTTCTTTGAGTTGAGTAACCTAGCTAGGAGCATCTTTAGGGGACTAACAACCCTAAAAATGAATTGATTTGAGAAAACCTAGAGGGGCACCTCTAAGTTGACTAACGTAGGCGGGAATGTCTCTTGGAGACTATTAACCTTAAAGGAAAATGGATTTTAGATGATCTAAAAATACTCCTCCAAGCTAACTAACTTAAGCGAAAGCATCTCTAAAGGATTAATAACCCTAAAGAAGAATTGATTTGAGAGAATTGGAAATGCTCCTTTGAGCTAGCGAAACTAAGTAAAAATATCTCTAGGGGACTAGTAACCTAATATGAGAATCGATTTAAAAAAAAAAAAAAACAGAAAGTGCTCCTTTGAGTTGACTAACTTAGGTTGGAGCAGCCCTAGGGGACTGGTAATGTCAAATGAGAATCAATTTTAGAAAACTTACAAGTTCTACTTTGAGTACACTAACTTAGGCAAGATCATCTTTAGCAGACTAGCAATTAGGAAATAAGAATTGATTTGAGCAAGCTTGGAAGTGCTCTTTTGAGCTGACTAACCTACGCGAGAACATCTCTAGAGGACTAGCAACTTGAAATGAAAAGCAACATAAGAAAACTTGGAAGTGCTTCTCTAAGTTAACTAACCTAAGCAGGACTGTGTCAAAGGGATTAGCAACCTCAAATGAGAATCAATTTTAGAAAACATAAAGCTACTCTTCTAAGTTGATTAACTTAGACAAGAGCATCTCTAGAGGATTAGCAACCCATAACAACAAATGATTTGAGAAAACTTGGAAGTACTCATCTGAGTTGACTAACCTAAGTAGTAGGGTCTTTAGGAAAGTTGTAACCCTAAATGAGAAAAAAATTTAGAAAATCTTAGAAGTAGACTAGTAACCATAAATGAGACTCAATTTTGGAAAGAATAGAAGTTCTCCTCTAAGCTGACTAACCTAGGCAGGAGCATACCTAGCAGACTAGTAACCTTAAATGAAAATAGATTTTGAAAACTTAAAAGTGCTCTACCAAGTAGACTAACCTAAGCTAAAGCATCCTTAGGGGACTAGCAACCTTAAATGAGAAATGGTTTTAGATAACCTAGAAGTGCTCTTTTGAGCTGACTAACCTAAGCAGGATCATCTCTAGGGCTCTAGCAACCTTAAATAAGAATCGAGTTGATAAAACCTAGAAATGCACCTCTAAGTTGACTAAGCTTAGCAAGAGCATCTGTAGTGGACTAGTAACCCTAAAAGAGAATCAATTTCAAAAAATCTTAGAAGTGCCCCTTTAAGCTAACTAACTTAGGAGTGAGTGTCTCACAGGGATTAACATCCTTAAATGAGAATTGAATTTGGAAAACTAAGAATACCCTTATGAGTTATCTAACCTATGCAAGAGTATCGCAACCTTAAATGAGAATTGATTTGAGAAAACTTAGAAGTACTCCTCTGAGTTAACTAACATAGGCGGGAGCAATTCTTAGGGACCATAAGTGAGAAATGAATTTAGAAATCTTAGAAACACTCCTCTAAGATAACTAACCTAGGTAAGAGAGTCACCAAGGTATTGGTAACCCTAAATGAAAATCGATTTTAGTAAACTAAGAAGTGCTCCTTTAAGTAAACGAACCTAAGAAGGAGTGCCTCTAAGGGACTAGCAATCCAAGATGAGAATTGATTTTAGGAAACCTAAAAGTGCTTCTCTAAGCTAACCAACCTTAGCAAGAGCATCCTTTAGGGATTAACAACCATAAATGAGAATCGATTTTAGAAAACTTAGAAGTGCTCCTTTAAGCTGACTAACCCAGGTGATAGCATCTTTAAGGAACTAACAACTGTAGATAAGAATCGATTTGAGAACACTTAGAAGTGCACATCTGAGCTGACTAACCTAGGTGAGAACGTCTCTTTAAGGACTAGTAACCTTAAATGAAAGTTGATTTAGGAACACTTGAAGTACTCTTCTAAGCTAACTAACCTAAGCGACAGTGTGTCTAGGGGATTGGCAACATTAAATAAGAATCAATTTAAGAGAACCTAAAAGTGCTCCTTTGAGTTAACTAACCGAAGCAAGAGTGTCTCCATAGAATTGGTAACCTAAAATGAGCATCGATTTTAAAAAACCAAAAAGTGTTCATTTGAGCTAACTAACCTTGGTTGGAGTATCCCTATGGGACTAGTAACCATAAATGAGAATCAATTTTTAAAAACTTGGAAGTGCTCCCATGAGTTGACTAACCTATGTAGGAGCAGCTCTAGGGGACTAGCAACCCTAAATGAGAATTGATTCGAGAACATTAGGAAGTATACCTTTGAGGTGGCTATCCATGGTAAGAACATCACTAGGGGACTAGTAACCCTAAATGAAAATTGATTTTTGAAAACCTAGAAGTACTCCTCTAAGCTCACTAATTGAAGCGGCAACGTCTTAAGGGGATTAGCAACCCTAAATAAGAATCAATTTAAGAGAACTTGGAAATGCTTCTTTAAGCTAAACTAAGTAGGAGTGTCTCTAGGGGACTAGCATCCTAAAATGGTAATCGATTTAAAAACAAAAAAATAAAAATAAAAATGCTCCTTTAAGTTGACTAACTCAGGCAGGAGCATCCATAGGGAATCTAAATGAGAATCGATTTTGGAAAACTTGGAAGTATAGCTTTGAGTTGACTATCCTAGGTGGCAACATCTCTTGGGGACTAACAAGCCTTAATATGAATCGATTTGAGAACACTTAGAAGTATACCTTTGAGTTAACTGACCTAGGCAAGAACATCTCTAGGGGACTAATAACCCTAAACAAAAATCGATATAAGAAAACATGGAAGTACTTCTTTGAGCTGACTAACTTAGAGAAGATTGCCACTTAAGGGCTAGTAACCTTAAATAAAAATCAATTTTAGAAAACCTAGAAGTACTCCTCTAAGCTGACTAAACTAAGCAGGAGCATTTCTAGGGGATTAGCAACCTTAAATAAAAATTGATTTAAGAGAACCTGGAAGTGCTTCTTTGAGCTGACTAACCAAAGCTGGAGCATCTCTAAGGTACTAGCAACCTTAGATGAGAATTAATTTGAAAAATCCTAAAAGTGCTTCTCTATGCTAACTAACCTAAGCAATAGTATCCCTAGGGGACTTATAACCTTAAAAGAGGATTGATTTCACAAATCTTGGAAGTGCATCTTTGAGCTAACTAACTTAGGTATAAGCATCTTAAGGGGACTAGCAACCTTAAATAAGAATCGATTTGAGAAAACCTAGAAGTGCACCTATGAGCTGAGTAACCTAGCTTGGAACGTTGAGCTGAGTAACCTAGCTTGGAACGTCTGTAAGGGACTAGTAACCTTAAATGAAAATCATTTCAAGAAAACCTGGTAGTGCTTCTCTAAGCTAACTAACCTAGGCAAGAAGGTTACTTAAGGACTAGCAACACTAAATTAAAATTGACTTTAGACAACCTAGAAGTACTCCCCCAAGCTAACTAACCTAGGTGGGAGCATCTTTAAGGGATAAGCAACCTTAAATGAGAATCAATTTTAGAAAACTTAGAAGTGCTCCTTTAAGCGTACTAACTTAGGTGGGAGCATCTTTAGCAAACTAGTAACTCGAAAGAAGAATTGATTTCAAGAATCTTAGAAGTGCTCCTCTAAGTTGACTAACCTACGTGGGAACATCTCTGGAAAACTAGTAACCCTCAATGGAAATCGATATAGGAAAACTTTGAAGTGTTTCTTTGGGTTAACTAACCTAGGTGGCAATATCTCTAGGGGACTAGTAACCCAAATGAGAATTGATTTTGGAATACCTAGAATTATTCCTCAAAGTTAACAAACCTAAGGGGGAGCATCTTTAGGGGACTAGCAACCCTAAATGAGAATCCATTTGAGAAAAATTAGAAGTGCTCAATTGAGCTAACTAACCTAGGTAGGACATTTCTAGGGGATTACCATCCTCAAATAAGAAACTTTTTTAGAAAACCTAAAGGTGCTCTTCTGAGCAAACTAAGTTAGGTAGAAGCACCTCCAGGGGATTAGAAACCCTAACTAAGAATCGATTTGAGAAAACCTAGAAGTGTTCCTTTAAGCTGACTAACTAAGGTGGGAGTGATTCTATGGGACAAGTAACCCTAAATGAGAATTGATTTTAGTAAACTTGGAAGTGTGACTCTAAGCTAACATACCTAGGTAAGAGCATCTCTAAGGGACTAGCTATCAGGATCCTAAAGGGAGCCGAGTAAGATTGCTTAAAATTTTCATATCATGTGTGCATCCATGATATGAAAATCACCTTGTAAGTTAGAAATTGGAAAACTCTAAATAATTTACCACTAGGGTTTCTGAATTATTAATTAATTAACATATTGTAAAATATAAATAACTATGGATATCCAATATTCTACAATTCCTCAGAACTGCAGAGAATTAGTACCCCTTACCAAATGATAAGATCAAATAGAATAAACTCAAAATTCAAACTTATTGAAGTTACTAAGTCTAAATATATAAGTAGTATTTACATTTAAAGTTTCACATGAACTAAACAATCTCTCTCTAATTCTAACCTCTAAAACATCTCAACACTTACACTCAACACTTGGCGCTTAACCCATGCCTAATTATCTATCAACTTGCAAAAGAAAAACTATTGGGGAGTAAACTATAAAAGCTTCGTAGGTTATCCCTCATACTATATTGATAAGTAGGTTATCAAAAAAATTATTACAACCATATGAATGCATATATTGTTGGAGATATATTGGCATTAATCATAACGAAGCTCTAGCACCTAGGTTTTTAACCATAAATTTAAATCTCATATTTCATGAAATACATTTCCATTTCTAAGAAGTCTAATAGTATATCAAAATCAGTCTAGCGATAAGGTGGCCCCTACAGTCTACACTCATACCCTACAGTAGAGGTCTTTAGACTCGACCCTCAGCTAAACAGTTGGTGTCTCCAGCACCTAGTAAGCCAGTGGGCTAGGGTAAGGTCATGTTGTACAAGTGCACCGTACTAAACACTTTAATTTAATGTATATGATTAGCCCTTACGTGGCCTCTCTTTATCTTAGCGTGAAGTGATGGATAAAATAAGAAATGCAATGCATGGTTGATGCATGACCCTTTTTAATTTTAGATAAGTCAAATATAATTGAGTCCAATTATGTGGTGGTCAATCAATATCAACAAACCATCCAAATCATGTAATAATCAATCATACAATCAGATCTTTAATTATTGTGTTTGACAATATTTTTTTCACAGTAATAAATTAATATCAAGCACATGCATATCCTGAACCCCATTCACCAAGTTATTAATATTCAATTTAAGTGCACTAACTACAAGCACAAATAAGTATAGAGTCATCGAGAGTACTCACTTGGCTATGATGTCTCATACTAATCATAGTAGTCCTCAATAAGATCCCAACTCTCATTAAGACCACCTAATTATTATAAGATAAAAACGATAATAAGTAATTGAGTTAACTAGTGATTCCAGATATCTATCTACTTAATTCTCCTTAGGTTACTATTAGTTTTTATCTGGTTGAACTTAATTGCTAATTGTATATAACTTTTTCATTCTAGCTTCAGTATTTACGATCTTATAGTCATTTTTTTATCATTTTCAGACGTACGTTCACACGGTGATATTCGTTTTGGACATTAAGACCCATGTCTTACGATATGGATTAAATTTATTGAAATTTTAACTATTAAAGCTTAAATATTCTTATTGTCCAGTTTTATATCTTATTTTAGTACTTAATGGTTTTATTAGCCATTAAATTCTTACACTTAGATGATTTTATATTGTCATCAATAATTTATGTGTTTAATTAAGACTAATTCAATTTAAGATGTGTATTAAGGGCTTATAATAATTTTAGCCCATATATGTACATGTATATGTGTATATATATATATATATATATTATTTTATTATGTTATCTTATATTTTATTAATTTATATGCTTATGTCATGGCTTATGTCATCACTAATGTATACTTTATACTTATACTCTTATGCATTCTATACATAGGTTATGTGTATGCTTATATTTCTAATATACTTATATTTATACTTATATACTTGTACATATACCCATATATACATACGGTGGTATATGTGTTTTATATGTATTTTCTTAGTCCTTCTATACTCTCTTATGAAATCTTCATGTAATCCATATTTTTGCATCTTTTGGGCTTGTTTAGTAAGTCATATGTGTATATACTTAGTATATTCTTTATTTTAGGTTATATACATAAAGGGTATTCATATATATGGCTTTTTATACTTATGTACAGGTAGGTTTCTTATTCTTACTTATGTATATGTATACTTATATTATGTATTCTACTAGTATATACCTATTTAGTCCATATAAATAAATGTATACCATATGTACATGTGTTTCTACACCCATATCTATACATGTATGTTTACTTCCTATATGTATTTGTACATGTACATAACATATAAATTTTGGAAGAACTAAATAACACATATAACTATTAACTATCTCACTTCACAATTAGATGAAGAGAGAGATCATAAACATACTTTATATAAAATACAAAGATAAGTGTGTTGCATGTACCTCTTTTGCTTTCCAAAATGGATGAGATTTATGATTTCTAAAGTGACGATTTTAAGTTGGCTATGAAAGGGAAATAAAAGGTGAAAATGAAAGTTACAAAAAGAAGGATGAAGATAGGGTTATTATTTGGAAGTAGGGAAGAGAAAGGGGATTTTATGATATCCAAATGAAAATTTAAAAAACAAGAAAAGGAGTCTAGAGCACTCCATGTGTGGCAGCAAGAGGGAAAGTTAGAAGGAAAAAAAAAAAAAAGAAGAAAATATCATGTGCAAAAAGAAGAAGAATCTATTAGAATTTGATAGAATTTCCTAGCTAGAAAGGACATTTGTTCACTTTAGTCAAATGTTGACTTAGTCAGCTCTTTAAAATTACATGTAATTTCTGTGTACATAATTGGTTAATTAAGGATAATTGGGAGAAAATTAAGAAAATAAAGGAAATATGGTGTTTATTGAAATGATTAGTAAAAATAGTTAATGAGATCTTCCTTTAGGTATTTATATCTTATATACATCATTTGGTATGCTTCTTAATATAATTATTATAAAAAGTGCCATTTAGGATATTAACATTGACTATATGTAATATAAACATCAACTAAACACTTAACTCTATATAATACTAACCTAGTTATATAATTAGAAAGTGAATATGATCTATAATGCAATATCCTAGTTTTTAGTAAATTAATTTAGTATTGTATACATTTATGAATAATTGAAGGTTATCTTGATATTTTGCTAATGATTTAGTATGTTACTAAGAATATATTAATTATTAGGGTTTTAGAGTAAATTATAGTGAATTAGTACCTTTATATCCTTAAAGTTATAGTTTTAGGGTTCCTATTACTTCCGGGTACAATCTCTAGTGTTTAAATACATTTAGGATATAAAAGTTTTCTACATGATTAAATCTTTAGTTGTTATCTTAGGATTTTGACAAGGTTCAGGTTTGATTTCTCATATGTATGTGCGAATAAAATTTAGTTTTTCCTATACAATTAAAGTTTTTGGCAAGTTCGAGGTCAAGGTTTTACAACTACATATACTTAAGATTTTAGGGTCTTCATATGCAATTAGAGGTTCAATCGATAATTTAAGGTTTTTCATATTCGCTTTAGGTTTCGAATTGAGATTTTAATCGGTTCTAAATCTCACTAGCTCTATTAACTTTAGGAAATTATCTGTAGTTTGGGGGATTGATTCTATACTTAGAAGGCTAGATTTATGGGGTTTATATTAGCAACCCTAAATGAAAATCGATTAGGGAAAACTTGGAAGTACTCCTCCAAGCTGAATAACCAAGGCAGGAGCATCTCTAGGGGATTATCAACCTTAAATAAGAATTGATTTAAGAAAACTTGGAAGTATTCCTTTGAGTTGACTAACCAAAGTAGGATTGTCTATGGGGTCTAGCAACCATAAATGAGAATCGATTTTGAAAAACATGAAAGTGCTCCTCTGAGCAGACTAGCATAAGTAGGAGTGTCCCTAGGGGACTAACAACCTTAAACGAGAAACGATTTTAGATAATGTGGAAGTACTTGTTTAAGCTAACTAACCAAGGTGGGAGTATCTCTTGGGTACAAGTAATCTTAAATAAGAATCAAGTTGATAAAACCTGAAAGTGCACCTTTGAGCTAATTAACCTCGATGGGTGCATCTCTAGGGGACAAGTAACCCTAATGAGAATCGATTTTAGAAAATCCTACAAGTGCCCCTCTAAGTTAGTGAACCAAGGTAGGAGCGTCTTAAGGGGATTAGCAACCTTAAATGAGAATAGATTTTAGAAAACTTAGAAATGCTCCTTCGAGTTGACTAACCTAGGTAGATTCATCTCAATGCTAAGTGAGAATCGACTTAAGAAAACATAGAGGTGCTCTTCTAATCAAGCTAACCTAAGCGGGAGTGATTCTTAGGGATTATTAACCTTAAGTGAGAATCAAATTTAGAAAACGTAGAAGTGCTTTCCTAAGCCAACTAACCTAGGTAAGAGCATCACTAGGGGACTAGTAACCCTAAATGAAAATTGATTTTAGTAAACTTGGAAGTGCTCTTCTAAGCTGAATAACCTAAGTGATAGCATTTCTAAGGGATTAACAACCCTAAATAAGAATCGATTTGAGTGAACCTAGAAGTGGTCCATTGAGTTGACAAACCTAAGCGGGAGCATCTCTAGGGGACTAGTAACCTAAAATGGGAATTGATTTTTAAAAACCTGAAATTGCTCCTTTGAGTTGACTAACCTATGCAAGAGCATCCTTAGGGGACTAGCAACCTTAAATGAGAATTGATTTTAGAAAACTTAAAAGTGCTCCTTCAAGCTGATAAACCTAAGCAAGTGCATCTCTTAAGAACTAGCAACCCTATATAAGAATTGATTTGAGAACACTTGGAAGTGCACCTTTAATAAGCTGACTAACCTAGGCAGGAATCTCTCTAGGGTATTAGCAACCTTAAATGAAAATCAATTTAGGAAAACCTGGAAGTACTTCTCTAAGATGACTAACCTAGGAAGGAGTAACACTTAGGGACTAGCAACCCTTAATGAAAATTGATTTTATAAAACCTAGAAGTACTCTTTTGAGCAAACTAACCTAGGTGAGACCATCTCTAGCAGATTAGCATCCTTAAATAACAATTTATTTGAGAGAACCTAGAAGTGCTTTTCAAAGCTAACAAACATAAGCGGAAGCATCTCTAGGGGATAGTGAGAATCGATTTTAAAAAAGTCCTCCTTTGAGTTGACTAACCCAGGCAAGAGCATCCCTAAGGTACTGGCAACCCTAAATGAGAATCAATTTTAGTAAACTTAGTAGTGCTCCTTTAAGCTAACTAGCCTAGGCAAGAATATCTCTAATGGACTAGCAACCCTAAGTAAGAATCGATTTGAGAACACCTAGAAGTGTACCATTGGATTGACTAACCAAAGCAAGAACGTCTTTAGGGGATTAGCAACGCAAATTGAAAATCGATTTAAGAAAACTTGGAAGTACTTTTGTGAGCCGACTAATTTAGGTTGGAGCATCACTTAGAGACTAGTAACCCTAAATGAAAATTGATTTTAGAAAACCTAGAAGTACTCCTTTAAGCTAACTAACCTAAGTGGGAGCATCTCTAGGGAATTGGAAACCCTAAATAAGAATCGATTTGAGATAACCTAGAAGTGCACCATCGAGTTGACGAACCTAAGCGGGAGCATCTCTAAGGGACTAGAAACCTAAAATGAGAATCGATTTTATAAAACTTGAAAGTTCTCCTCTAAGTTAAATAACTTAGGCGAATGTATCTCCAAGGGATTAGCAACCCTAAATAAGAATGAATTTGAGTGAACCTAAAAGTGGTCCATTATGCTGACGAACCTAAGTGGAAGTGTCTTTAGTGGACTAGCAACCTAAAATGAGAATCAATTCTAAAAAACCCAAATGTATGCCTCTAAGCTAACTAACTAAGATAGGAGCATCCCTATAGGACTAGTAACCTTAAATGATAATTGATTTTAGAAAACTTAGAAGTACTCCTTTGAGTTGATAGACTTAGGTAGGTGCATCTCTTGGAGACTAGCAACCCCATATAAGAATCGATTTGACAACACCTAAAAGTCAACCTTTGAGTTGACTAACCTAAGTGGGAATGTCTCTAGAGGATTAGCAACTGTAAATGAAAATTGATTTAGGAAAACTTAGAAGTGCTTCTCTGAGATGATTAACTTAGGAAGGAGCAACACTTGTGGCTAGCAACCCTTAATGAAAATTGATTTTAGAAAACCTAGAAGTACTCTTCTAAGTTGACTAACCTGGGTGGGAGAGTCTCTAAGGGATTATCATCCCTAATTGAGAATCGATTTGAGAGAACCTGGAAGTGCTCCTTTTAGCTGACAAACCTAAGCGAAAGCATCTCTAGGGGACTAGTAATCCAAAATGAGAATCAATTTTAAAAAACCTGAAAGTCCTCCTTTGAGTTAACTAACCTAGGCAGGAATGTCCCTAAGGGACTAGTAACCCTGAATGAGAATTGATTTTAGAAAACTTAGTAGTACTCCTTTGAGTTGACTAGCCTAGGTGGGAGCATCTCTAGTAGACTAGAAACCCTCAGTAAGAATCGATTTGAGAACACCTAAAAGTGCATCATTGGACTAACTAACCAAGGTGGGAACGTCTCTAAGGGACTAGCATCCCAAATTGAAAATCAATTTAAGAAAACTTGGAAGTGCTTTTGTGAGCCAACTAATCTAGGTAGGAGCATAACTTAGAGACTAGTAACCCTAAATGAAAATCAATTTTAGAAAACGTAGAAGTACTCCTCTAAGCTACTAACCTAGGCGGGAGCATCTCTAGGGAATTGGGAACCCTAAATAAGAATCGATTTGAGAGAACTTAGAAGTACACCATTGAGCTGACAAAACTAAGCAGGAGCACTTTAGGGGACTAGAAACCTAAAATGAGAATCGATTTTATAAAACTTGAAAGTTCTCTTTTGAGCTAACTAACCTAGGCAAGAGTGTCCCTAGGGGACTAGCAACCCCAAATGTGAATCAATTTTAGAAAACTTTGAAGTATTTCTTTGAGCTAACTAACCTAAGCAAAAGCATCTCTAGGGGACTAATAACCTTAAATAAGAATCAATTTGAGAACAACTAGAAGTGCACCTATAAGATGACTAACCTAGGTGGGAATGCCTTTAGGGGATTAGTAACTTTAAATAAAAATTGATTTAGGAAAACCTAGAAGTGCTTCTTTAAGATGACTAACCTAAGAAGGAGCAACATTGAGGGACTAGCAACCCTTAATGAAAATCGATTTTAGAAAACCTAAAAATACTCATCTAAGCTGACTAACCTAAGCAGAAGTGCCTCTAAGGGATTAAAAACCTTAAATAAGAATTGATTTGAGAGGACCTAGAAGTGCTCTTCTAAGCTGATAAACCTAAGTGTGAGCATCTCTAGGAGACTAGTAACCTAAAATGAGAATCGCTTTCAAAAACTTGAAAGTGATCCATTGGGTTAACTAACCCAACTAAGAGCATCCTTAAGGGATTGGTAACCCTAAATGAGAATCAATTTTAGAAAACTTAACAATGCTTCTTTGAGCTGACTAGCCTAGGTGTAAGCATCTCTAGTAGATTAGCAACATTAAGTAAGAATTGATTTGAGAACACCTAAAAGTATACCATTGGACTAACTAAACGAAGTGGGAACGTCTCTAGGGGCTAGCAACCTAAATTAAAAATCGATTTAAGAAAACCTGAAAGTGCTTTTGTGAGCCGACTAACCTAAGTAAGAGCATCACTTGAGGACTTGTAACCATAAATGAAAATCGATTTTAGAAAATCTAGAAATACTCATCTAAGCTGACTAACCTAAGTAGGGGCATCTCTATGGAATTAGCAACCCTAAATAAGAATCAATTTGAGAGAACATGGAAGTATTCTGATGTGAGGCAAGCGCACCTATCAGTTTTAATATAGCGAATGTAAGTCCGAGTCGATCCCTCAGAGATTTTGAGTACTAATATTAACTTTAGCTTTATTATCTAACCGAAAAATTGTGATAAATTGAATGAATTAAAAATACTGAAATTAACAACTAAACTACTTATGAGACTTAATTACGCAAATTAGGAAGCAATAAATTACAAACGACTTTAAGTATGCAATAATGTATTTAGGAATTATTTCCCCTAGTGTTTAACATGTAATCACTTAAAATATATTCAATTCGGTTTCTATAATTCTTGACCGGAGGGATTCACAACTAAAGCTAATACCTTTCTCAAGCATATTAACCCTAATCTTAAATTATTTACCGAAATCTCTTCACTTAGTAATATAATTTAGAATTGCATTAATGTATAATGAATTCCCACACAAACAATCAACTTTCCGGAAGAAACATGTATCTTATCTCTAAGTATACATGTAATTCTCTTCAATTATGCCTAGATCTAATTACACATGCAATTTCTCAATCAACATACATAATATCATATATTGATACTCTAGAAATATCAATCAATAATTAACGACATAATTGAATCAAGAAAAGATAGAAACTTTATTGAGAATTCTAAATCAATCCAAGAATCACATGAAACCCTAGGTTCCATAATCCTAAATACTTGAATTCTAAGCTATCATAATGAATCTAAGAACGAGTTTCATCAATAATATAAAATAAAACGTGGAAACCCCTTTTATTGATGAACAATCTCTCTAATCTTGAAGTTGATGTTGTTTCCTTCTTTCTTGATGTTGTTCCGCCTCTTTCTTGATGTTGTTCCTTAAGTTTCTTTCTCTTCTCTTGTGTCTCTCCGTTTCTGTAATATCTCTCCTTCTTTTGAAACCCTAAGATATCCTTTTATATGTGTATTACAAAGATTCTGTTTTCGTCACCAGACACGACCTGGGACATGGCCGTGTCCCCAGGTCGTGTAACTTTCTGCACTAAGGCAAAATTTTCTACACAACTTCAAAACTTCATAACTTCTTCATTTGAACTCCAATTTGAGTGAAATTTGATTCCTTTTCTTCGTTTTTGATCCTAGAACGTGTTCAAACCTAGAAATCAAAATCTTACTCAATTAAGTATCAATTTCTTTAAAGAAAACCAAAAATAATAGGAAAATACTATAAAATCACCTTATGAAATATGTTTAAAATTAGATTTATCAAATTTCCCCACACTTAAGCATTTGCTTGTCCTCAAGCAAATAAATCAAAACAAAACTTTCAGGACAAGAAAAGCTAAACAAAATTTATCACTATTTAAGAAACCGGTGAACGAATACACTTGACCCGAAGAAAAGTAAGAAAATCATTCTCAACTAACTTGCAATAATAAAGTCAACCAATTTCATCTAACCATATTCGAATGCTCTAACAATACTTAATACTAGAGTTCACTAGTTAATTTATGAAAATCAAAGTTTACTTAAGTCATTTAACCAAGGATTCTTAAACTAAAAATTGGATTTAACATCTTGCCAACCGAGAAAGAGTTATAAAAATTTTGTCCATTTGACTAAAGTGTATACAATTCTCTCTTCCATCTCACCGAGCACCATAATCTAAAACAAACACATTTTACATCCACTCTTCCCTAGATCATCCCCCTAGTTCATGCTTTTGTTGAGAGATCTTTTGAATTTACTTTATTTAAGCACAATTGCGTTGGTAGCGGGAAAGAATCTCGCTCTTCTGACGGACCAAGACCGATCCATACCAACTTATTCCTTATATTGATAGCGGGAAAGAACCTTGCTCTTTTGACTGACCAAGGCCGATCCATATCAATTTTTTTTTTCATTTGAATTGGCATTGGGGCTCAATCTTGCTCTTTTGACGGACCAAGACGAATCCTTACCAATTTTTCTATTCATACACTTGTTATTACTTTTGACCATCAATCATTGTGATTTTTCAGGGGTTTCTCAAAAGAAGAATTTCATTTGTTTGTTTGCTAAAAATTATAGGACTCTTAAAAATTTCTAAGAGAAAAGTATACATAAAAGTAACTTTTAAAAATAATCATGACTAACTCTCAACTAGTGATGTTGCTCTAATCTCAAGTCTTAAAATCCTAAGCTAAATTACTCGTAACTTTACCTTCTAAAAATTTGACTAATCAATTCTAGTAAAGTATAATAAGATCAATAATAATCAAGATGAAACGGTTAATTTGGCTTAAACCAGTTAATCACCTATTGCAAGTTAATTTAAAAATTAATTGGGTCAAATGTGAATAATTGGTCTCCTAAACAGTAATAAATTCATATATATCCCTTCCCCACACTTAATAATGTACATTGTCCTCAATGTACGACAAAAAATCATAACAGCACGAAAAAGCAGCATAGGGAAAAAGAAAACATATGTACTGAAAAGAAAACTAATACTTCCCTGCCAGTCGAACAGAAGCGTAAAATGAAGAAGCATCATCATTATATAGCAGAGTTCACAAGCCTTGAACAACAAAAGTCAACACAAAAAATGAAGAACTAAGAAGAGGGATCGAAATCCGTCTCTTCATGTGCCTCATCAGACAATGCCTCAGCCATCGTAGCATCATCATCATCATCACTAGCCTCGACATCCTCATCACATTCGCCAGCCTCCTAAGAAGCGCTTTAGTTAACATCGATAGCTCGACGGGATACGTCTTCTCACGTTAGTTCCGTTGGATGGAGATAAAACTCCTCCCGGCCAACATGCTCCAAGTTTCAACTCAAGTATAATTTCAATCGTTGTCCGTTTACCTTAAATGTGCCCTTCTCCGGGTGTGTAACTTCAACAGTCCCATACGGGAAAACTTGGGTAATTGTGAATGGTCCAGACCACCTGGATTTTAACTTACCTGGGAATAGACAAAGGCAGGAATTATACAAAAGAACATGATCACCTTCTTTAAATTGCCGACCTTGTTTGATACGCTGATCATGATACTTTTTAGCCCTTTCTTTGTATAATTTGGAGTTCTCATATGCATTTGCTCGCCATTCTTCTAGCTCGTTCAATTGAAGCTTCTTGTGAGAACCTGCACGCTCAAGATCAACATTAGCACGCTTAATCGCCCAATAAGCCTTATGCTCTATCTTTACCGGCAAATGACAAGCTTTGCCATATACAAGTCGGTAAGGTGTGGTGCCGAGTGGTGTTTTGTAGGCGGTTCTATATGCCCATAGAGCATCATCCAACTTTTCTGACCAATCTTTCCTATGATACTCTACAGTTTTTTCAAGAATTCGCTTAAGATTGCGATTGGCAACTTCCACTTAGCTACTACTTTGGGGGGTGGTATGGGGTGGTTATTCTATGTGTAACGCCATAACGTTTCAATACTTGGTCGAGTTGAGCATTGCAAAAGTGTGTTCCCCTATCACTTATAATTGATCTAGGGGTGCCAAATCGAGAAAATAGGCCTTTCAAAAAATTTTTTACTACCCTAGCATCATTAGTAGGTAGGGCTTTAGCTTCCACCCACTTAGAGACATAGTCTATGGCTACTAGGATATATTTGTTTCCATTTGAATTCGGAAAAGGGCCCATGAAATCGATTCCCCACACATTGAATACCCCAACCTCGATGATGGGGTTTTGTGGCATTTCATCCCTACGGGATATATTTCCCACTTGTTGGCAACGATCACAACTCTCAACATATCTCTGGGTATCTTTGAATAGGGTAGGCCAATAAAATCCTGCCTCTAGGACCTTATGAGCTGTCCTATTGGCACTATGATGCCCACCCGTGGGCCCCGAATGACAGTGGCTCAAAATTCGCCAACCCTCGAGGTATGGTACACACCTTCGAATGACATGATCTGCACATACTTTAAAAAGGTAAGGATCATCCCAAAAATAATATTTCACATCAGAAAAGAATTTCTTCTTTTGTTGGTGTTGAAGTCCCTTCGGTATGATCCTAGCAGCTAAAAAATTAGCAATATCTGCAAACCAAGGAATTTCCATATCACTTACCTGGGCGATGGCATAGAGTCGCTCCTCAGGGAATTCATCCTTGATCTCGTTCTCGTCGAGCAATTCTAAGTTTGGATTCTCCAATCGGGATAGGTGATTTACTGCTAAATTCTCATCTCCTTTTTTATCTTTAATCTCCACATCAAACTCTTGCAGCAACAAGATCCACCTAATCAATCTTGGTTTTGCATCCGGCTTTGCTAACAAGTACCTAAGGGCAAAATGATCAGTATAAACAATCACCTTAGATAGAAGCAAATAAGAGCGAAATTTATCAAAGGCAAAAACAATGGCTAGCAACTCTTTTTCTGTAGTAGTGTAGTTCTCCTGAGCATTCGTAAGAGTTTTGCTGGCATAATGAATTGGTTGAAAGTGCTTGTCTGCCTTTGCCCCAGCACTGCCCCGACTGCATGATCACTTACATCACACATAAGCTCAAAGGGGAGAGCCCAATCAGGTACTACCATGATTGGAGCATTGGTAAGTTTCTCTTTAAGGATATTGAAAGCTTTCAAACACTCTTGAGAGAAAACATAAGGCACATCCTTCTCTAAAAGCTTAGTCAAAGGGCGGGCAATTTTCGAGAAATCCTTAATAAATCGCATGTAAAACCCTGCATGTCCTAGAAAACTTCTTATGGCCTTAACCGAAGTTGGAGATGGGAGTCTTGCAATCACATCCACTTTGGCAGTATCCACCTCAATTCCTCGATAGGAGATCTTATGGCCTAGCACAATACCTTCTTGTACCATGAAATGGCACTTTTCCTAGTTGAGGACAAGGTTGGTCTCTTCACACCTGGTAAGTACCCTGTTTAAATTATCCAAACAAAGGTCAAACGAATTGCCAAAAACTGAAAAATCATCCATAAATACCTCCATTATGTCCTCAATCAAATCATCAAAAATAGCTAACATGCATCGCTGGAATGTAGCCGGTGCATTGCAAAGACCAAAAGGCATTCTACGATAAGCAAAAGTGCCATAAGGACAAGTGAAAGTGGTCTTTTCTTGATCTTCCGGTGCAATAGGTATCTGAAAATAGCCAGATAAGCCATCTAGAAAACAATAAAACATATTTCTAGCTAATTGTTCTATCATTTGATCAATAAAAGGTAAAAGGAAATGTCTTTTCGTGTAGCATCGTTTAACTTTCGATAGTTGATACATACACGCCAACCTGTTACCGTTCTCATTGGGATCAATTCATTCTTTTCATTGGGGACTACTGTCATCCCACTCTTTTTTGGAACTACTTGCACTGGACTTACTTATGAACTATCAGAGATAGGATATATCATACCTACATCAAGGAGTTTCATAACTTCCTTTTTTATTACCTCTTTCATGTTTGGATTCAAACGTCTCTGGGGCTGCACAACCGGCTTATAGTTTTCTTCCATTAAAATCTTATGAGTGCAAAAGGAGGGGTTGATACCTCGAATATCGGATATTTTCCAAGCAATGGCCCTCTTATGCTCCTTGAGTACTTTTAGCAACCTTTCTTTCTGTTCTTTTTCCAAATTGGATGCTATAATTACCGGTAATTTGGAGTCCTTCTCTAAGAAGGCATATTCCAAATAGTCAGGTAATTGTTTTAGCTCTAATACTGGTGGCTCCTCAATCGAAGGTTTTAATTGTGCTTCCTTCCTCTTTTCAATCTCTTCAAATCCTTTCTCCATAGAGATAGGTTTATTTGCCTCTAGTTGGGCTATCACCTCGGATTTGACAGGATCTTCCGAAGCTTCCTCCATGCCTAATTGCAAGCAACTCTTCAACGGATCCTTAAGAAGAAGTTCCTGCATATAACTTGAAACAAAAGTGTCAGTAACATCAAGAAGGTAGCAAGTATCATCCTGATCGACAGACTTTTTCATAGCCTCCGAAATTTTAAACATAATCTCTTCATCTCCGACTCGAAGAATGAGCTTGCCATTACTAACATCAATGATAGCCCTAGCGGTAGCTAAGAATGGTCTACCTAGGATGAGAGGCAATTCAAAATCTTCATCCATATCCGATATCACAAAATCAACTGGAAAAATAAATTTACCCACTTGAACTAATACATCCTCAAATATACCTCTAGGGTACGTCACAGATCATGCGTGTGGGCTTAGGTTCCCCTAATCCTAGTTTCTTAAAAAATTTATAAGGCATTAGATTGATGCTAGCACCCAAATCAGCTAAGGCTTTGTCAATTAACAGATTACTAATATGACAAGGAATTGTAAAACTTCCTGGGTCTTTTAGTTTCTTGGGTAGCTTGTTTTGCACGATCGCTGAACACTTTTCATCCAAGATGATTGTAGAAAGCTCCTTAAGCTTCCTCTTGTTAGATAACAAATCTTTCAAGAACTTAGCGTACTTCGGCATCTGTGATAGGGCATCAACAAGAGGTAAGTTAATATGCAGTTATTTAAAGAGGTCAAGGAACTTACTGAATTGTTGATCATTTCGATCTTTCTGGAGTCTTTGGGGGTATGGGATAGGTGGTTGATATTCCTTCACCTTTGATGGCTTTACATCTACAGTTGCTTTCGTCCCCTCCTTGCTCTTACTAGTTTCCTCGCTACCTTTCCTCTCAGCATGTAACTCATTCCCATTACGAAGTGTCACTGCCTTAGCATGTTCCTTTGGATTGGTTTCTGTATTTCCTGGTAACGATCCCTGCGGTCTTTCAAAGATTAGCTTCGCAAGTTGACCAATTTGGTTCTCAAGATTGCGATTTGAAGCCTCTTGATTCCTCAGCGAGGATTCAATGTTGGATAAGCGAGCCTCATTGCCTTGAATATATTTTGTAAGAAGTTCTTCCACACTGGATTTCTTTTCTTAAGGGAGAGGAGGTGGGAATGGTCTTTGAAACCCAGGTGGGCTAAAGTTGGTCTTCTGCTGGCCTTGGTTTTGGTTTCCCCAGGAGAAATTGGGGTGATTCCTCCATCCTGGATTATAAGTGTTGCTGTAGGGGTTATTTTGTTGCTTAGGTGGATTTCCTAGATAATCCACCTGTTCCAGTGGTTCTTGTGCTCCATACCCCTGTCACGAACTGAGGACGGCCTAGTCGTGGCAGACGCCGTATACTGTATGAAGAACCCCTGATTGGTTACCCTTCCAATCAAAAACTCTTCACACAATATACAAGGCTCTACAACTACTAGTTCCAAAGTACATCCAGATTCACATGATATCATCACACAACATATTGATATAAAAGTTAAGCTCAAAAGCTTATATTACACAATATTTAAGTGTGTCTAAATTCATAATAATAAAGCAAACATAAGTTAAACATAAGTACATGAGGAATAGTCTACATAAACTATTTTCCTCTCATCACACAGGACACTTCGCTCTTGCCCAAGTCCCCAGGCTAACCTGTGGCATCCCTCGTCCTGTCTCTACAAATAAGCTATCCTGCAACAAAAGTCTAAAGGGGTGTAAGCCTAAGCTTAGTGAGCAAAACCCTCAGCCATACAACAAGCAAGTTATAAACACATTATAGTCACGCATATGAATGAATGATCAAACAGAATGCCAAATAATACGCATACTTAACTAGTTCATATACCCAACTCGGATTTAACGCCCTCCGAAGTCAGGGTTGGAGTTTACACGGCACTAATTAGATCCGGGTATTACACTAGAACTTACTTTACTACGGAACTCCATGTTCCGTACTTATATCAAATAACTCTTTATTTACAAAAAAACACAAGTTCTAGTATAATTGTGAGTGGGCCCCCGCAGTCCACACTCACTCCTAAACGGAGGTCTCTAGACTCGACCCTTAGCCAGGCGGTTGGCGCCTCCAACGCCTAGTGTTCCCGCGAGCCAGGGTAAGGTCATTTTGTATGAGTGCACCGTACAGAACCAAATAAATAAATGATATCAACCCCCGAATGGCCTCTCTTTACCTCCGTGTGATGTGACGGCCGGAATAGTATCCATGCTATGCATGTTAATGCATGTCTCAATGTCTTTTTATAGGCTGAGTGTAATTAGGTTCCAATTATGCTATGATCATCCAATTGTGCACACAATCATTATCTATATTACCATGCAACAACCATGGCATTATCAATATTTAAGATAAATTCACAATTCAAGACATACCAACATACACAGGCATTTTCCCAGTCCCCACACAATCATCAATTAACAATAATATTTAAGTCCACTATCTACAATCACAAAACAAGCATGGAATCATTGGGTAAATACTCACTCGGCCATGGTGATTTGCCCTAATCGTAGTAGTCAATTGGGAGGTCCTCACGCTCCTCAGAGTCACCTGATCATTACGATTTGATAAGACTAGTAAGTAACTCATTTAACTAATGCTTCTAAACATTTAATTACCTAATCTACTTAGACTATTATCAACTTTTACCCAGTTAGACTTTATTATTAATCGTATGTAACTTTTTCGTTTCATTTCTGATATTTATGAATTTATAGTCATTTTTCATCGTTTTCGGACGTATATTCATACGGTAATGTTTGTTTTGGACGTTAAGACCCCTATTTTATATTATGAACTAATTTTATAGAAATTTTTAGCTATAATACTTAAGTATTGCTATTACTTATATTTATAACCTTTATTCCCTAAATTCTTATAATTAAGGGATTTACTTTGTCATTACTAATTCATGTATTGATTTAGGTATAATCTAGTTTACAAAGTGTATTATGATTTACTAATTTTAGTATCTAATTATCTACATTTTCTTATTTTTCTCATTTTCTAAACTTATGCTTATGTCATTGCTTACATCATCTTTTCTTTATGCCATCATATGCTTATGTCATCTTTTCTTTATGTCCTCATATGCTTATGTCATCATCTACCTCATCATTTGATTACATAAGCATTATATCATGCTTATGTCACATGTACATGTCTTATGTACATTTATTTCTTACTTTATACTTATATATATATACCTTATACTTATACTTATGTACATATACTTATACCGTATTTATACATGTATTTCTACTCATATACCTATACGGTTAAATACGTATTTTTATACTAAATTTCGTATGCCAAATTTTCTCTTAAGAAAATTCTCTCAATTTTCATCCTTTTGCATTTCTATGTATGTAGTTAGTATAGTATATGTATATATAGTTAGATATGGTCTTAAATTAGGTTATGTACATGATACATACTTATGTACAAAGGTTCATACACTTGTATTCCTTTGGTATTTCTTTATGTATACACATCTAAGAGTACATATACATGTATTCCTTCCATTTCCTTCATGATCCATCACTTTCTACACTTAAAGATGGAGACTTTGTTTTCTTCTCTTCAAGACTTCACTAAACACTTAACTACTTACCTAATCTACCTAATTAACTAACTAATGAATAACATAAAATAACATAAAACAAGTTAAGAACATACCTTTAATTGTGTTGAAGTTTAAGGGGACAAAAGAAAAAGGATGAAAGTGAAAGAAGAAGGAGAGCTCATGGCATGAAATGGGGACTTTTGTTTTTGTTTCTTTTGTTTTGTTTCCAATTATGAAGACAACAAATGGAGAAGTCTAGAAGGATGAAAAGTGGACGGCAACAAATTGCAAAAAGAGGAAAGAAAAAAAAATCAAAATGAAAATAAAAGAAAATCATCATTAAGTTAATGAGATATTTTCCTTATCTCTTAAGACTTTTGACTTTTCAAAATGTTGACTTTAGTCAACATTTGTTGACTTGGTCAACTCTTTGACTTTGGTCAACATGCCTTACTTTAGTCAACATTCCTTAAGTAAGTTTAATTTTGTGCACATAATGTGGTAATTAAGGGAGATTAGAGGAAAAATGAAGGAAATGAGGGGAAATGAGGTATTAGATGAATTGATTTGTAAACATTGTTAATGAGATCTTACTTTAGGTCTTTATAGCCTATATATCTCATTTGATAAACTACTTTGAATAACAAATGCAAAAAGTACCAATTTAAGTATTAAGGTTCACTACATAAACATAATCTTCAACTATTACCCTAACTCTAAGTAAAACTATCTTAGTCACTTACTTAAAATGTGAATATAATCTATGACTCATTATCTTAACTTCTAATGGATTACCTAAGGATTCAAAGCATATAAGTATGAATAAGGGTGATCTCTAACCCTTTACTAGTGAATTGGACAAAAGGATAAGCATTATATTTTCAATTAGGGTTTTAGGGTCTATCATGATGGATTGGTGTACATATGTCCTTAATGGAATCATTTTTAAGGTTTTTATCACTTTCGAATTGAATCTTTAGCTTTTAGAAACATTTAGGGTCGAAAAATTCTTTACGCGATTAATTAAGTCTTTTAGGGTTTTCACTTTAATTAGTCTTGTCGACTCCTAAATTGTCTACTATAGTTGAATCTATTTCAAAACCTAGATCGAAACTTTCAAGGGTTTACAACCCCTGCATACCAAAATCACTTACATCTGATTGCACTTGTTGAGGGCCAACTGAGAGTGCATCAATCTTTTTACTTAATAAGTCCACCTTGGCTGCCAAAGCAGTGGTCAAGTCCACATCATAAATTCCCATGGCCTTTTGTTTAGCTCTAGTGCTTTCCCACTGATAATTGTTCATCGCTATTCCTTCAATCAGGTTTTGTGCTTGCTCAGGTGTCTTTGTGTTCAAAGTACCTCCTGCGGATGTATCAATCATCTGTCTAGTGGATAAATTAAGACCATTGTAAAAGGTCTGAATCTACATCTATAGTGGAAGGCCATAATGTGGGCACCTCCTGAGCAAGTCCTTAAATCGCTCCCAAGTATCATATAGCGTCTCCGCTTCCAATTGAGCAAAACAAGAAATATCGTTCCGAAGCTTAGCGGTCTTTGCAGGTAAGAAATACTTCTCCAAAAATTTCTCTACCAATTCATTCCAAGTTGTGATTAAACTTCGTGGTAGAGAGTTCAACCACTGTTTTGCTCTACCCCTGAAGGAGAAAGGGAATAGCCGTAGTCGGATGGCATCATCCGTGGCTCCGTTGATTTTAAAAGTATCACAAATCTCTAGAAAGCTAGAGATGTGGGCATTGGGATCTTCATCTTGGAGACCGTCAAACTGAACATATTGTTGCACCATCTGTATAATGTTAGGTGCAATTTGGAAGTTGTTAGCTGCGACGGTTGGCCTTGCGATGCTAGAGTCAGCTCCAATAAGTTAAATAATGAAAACAAAGGAAAAAAAATGGTTAAAGTAATAAAGCAACTAGTGTTCTTAATATCGAAAATCCCCGGCAGCGGTGCCAAAAACTTGATGTGAGGCAAGCGCACCTATCAGTTTTAATATAGCGGATGTAAGTCCGAGTCGATCCCTCAGAGATTTTGAGTACTAATATTAACTTTAGCTTTATTATCTAACCGAAAAATTGTGATAAATTGAATGAATTAAAAATACTGAACTTAACAACTAAACTACTTATGAGACTTAATTACGCAAATTAGGAAGCAATAAATTACAAACGACTTCAAGTATGCAATAATGTATTTAGGAATTATTTCCCCTAGTGTTTAACATGTAATCACTTAAAATATATTCAATTCGGTTTCTATAATTCTTAACCGGAGGGATTCACAACTAAAGCTAATACCTTTCTCAAGCATATTAACCCTAATCCTAAATTATTTACCGAAATCTCTTCACTTAGTAATATAATTTAGAATTGCATTAATGTATAATGAATTCCCACACAAACAATCAACTTTCCGGAAGAAACATGTATCTTATCTCTAAGTATACATGTAATTCTCTTCAATTATGCCTAGATCTAATTACACATGCAATTTCTCAATCAACATGCATAATATCATATATTGATACTCTAGAAATATCAATCAATAATTAACGACATAATTGAATCAAGAAAAGATAGAAACTTTATTGAGAATTCTAAATCAATCCAAGAATCACATGAAATCCTAGGTTCCATAATCCTAAATACTTGAATTCTAAGCTATCATAATGAATCTAAGAACGAGTTTCATCAATAATATAAAATAAAACGTGGAAACCCCTTTTATTGATAAACAATCTCTCTAATCTTGAAGTTGATGTTGTTTCCTTCTTTCTCGATGTTGTTCCTTAAGTCTCTTTCTCTTCTCTTGTGTCTCTCCGTTTCTGTAATGTCTCTCCTTCTTTTGAAACCCTAAGATATCCTTTTATATGTGTATTACAAAGATTCTGTTTTCGTCACCAGACACGACCTGAGACATGGACGTGTCCCCAGGTCGTGTAACTTTCTGCATTAAGGCAAAATTTTCTGCACAACTTCATAACTTCTTCATTTGAACTCCGATTTGAGTGAAATTTGATTCGTTTTCTTCGTTTTTGATCCTAGAATGTGTTTAAACCTAAAAATCAAAATTTTACTCAATTAAGTATCAATTTCTTTAAAGAAAACCAAAAATGTGAGGAAAATACTATAAAATCACCCTATGAAATATGTTTAAAATTAGAGTTATCATATTCCATTAAGCCAACGAACCTAAGTGAGAGCAACTTTAGGGGACTAACAACCTAAAATGAGAATTGATTTTAAAAAACCTGAAAGTACTCCTTTAAGCTAATTAAGCTAAGAAAGAGTGCCCCTAAGGAACTAACAACACTAAATGAAAATCGATTTTAGAAAACTTAGAAGTGCTCCATTAAGATGACTAAATTAGGCAAAGCATCACTAGGAGACTAGCAACACGAAATAATAATTGATTTAAGAAAACTTAGATGTGCCCTTCTAAGTTGACTAACCCAGGTAGGAACATCTCTAGGGCATTAGCAACCCTAAATGAAAATCGATTTAACAAAACTTGGAAGTGCTTCTCTAAGCTGACTAGCTTAGGTGGGAGAGTCTCTATGGGACCTAGAATGCTCCTTTAAGCAGACTAACCTAGGTTGGTGTATCTTTGGGGGACTAGTAACCATAAATAGGAATTGATTATAGAAAAACTAGAAGTGCTTGTTTGAGCTAATAAACCTAGGGTAGTGTTTCTAGGCGACTAACAACTTTGCATATCAACTGATTTGAGAAAACCTAAAGGTGTTCTTCTAAATTAACTAAACAAGGCAGGAACTTCTTTATGAGAATAGAAACCTTAAATGAGAATCGATGTAAGAAAACCTAGAAGTGCTCCTCTGAGCTGACTAATCATGGTGAGAGCATCTCTAGGGGAATAGCAACCCTAAATAACAATTTATTTGAGAAAACCTAGATGTGCTCCTCTAAGCTAACTAACCTAGGTAGGAGCGATTCCAGGGAACTAGCAACCTTAAATGAGAATCGATTTTAGAAAACTTAGAGTCCTCCCCTGAGTTAACTAACCATGACAGGTGCATCTCTAAGGAACTACGAACCCTAAAAGAAAATTGATTTTAGAAAACTTGGTAGTACTCCTCTAAGTTGACTAACCTAGGTTTAGGAGGGGAGGGGGTCTCTAGGGGATTAGTTACCCTAAATAAGAATTGATTTGAGAAATTTAGAAAGTGCACCTTTGAGTTGATTAACCTAAGCTAGAGTGTCTCTTGTGGACTAGTAACCTTAAATGAGAATCAATTTTGAAAAACTTAAATATGCTCCTTTGAGCAAACTAACTTAGGTAGCAGCGTCCCAAGGTGACCAGTAACCTTAAATAAGAATCAATTTAAGATAACCTAGAAGTCTTCCTTTGAGCTGACTAAGCTAGGATGGAGCATCTCTAGAGGACTAGCAACCCAATATAGGAATTGATCTTGAGAAAACTTGGAAGTGTACCTTAGAGTTGATTAACCAAGGCGAGGAGTGTCTCTAGAGGACAAGCAACCCTAAAAGAGAATCGATTTTAGAAAATCCTAGAAGTGTCCTTCTGAGCTAACTGACCTAGGTATGAGCGTTTGAAGGGGACTTGCAACTAAATGAGAATCAATTTTAGAAAACCTAGAGGTGCTCCTTTGTGCTGGCTAACCTAGGTGGGAGCATCTCAACCCTAAATGAGAATCAACTAGAGAAAACCTAGATGTACTCCTTTAAGCAGACTAACTTAGGTAGTAGTGATTCCAGGGACTAGCAACACTAAATAAGAATTGATTTTAGAAAACCTGTAAGTGCTCCATTGAGCTAACTAACCTAGGTAAGAGTATCATTAGGGGACTAACAACCCTAAATGAAAATCAATTATAGAAAACTTGGAAGCACTCCATTGAGCTGACATACCTAAATGGGAGCATCTTTAGGGGATTAGCAACCCTAAATAAGAATCAATTCGAGAGAACCTTGAAGTGCTCTTTTGAGTTAACTAACCTAAGCTGGAGTATCTTTAAGGGACTAGCAACCTTAAATGGGAATTGATTGTAAAAAACCTGAATGTGCTCCTTTATGTAAACTAACCTAGACAATAGCGTTCCTAGGGGACTAGCAACCCTAAATAAAAATCGATTTTAGGAAACTTGGAATTGCTTCTTTGACCTGACTAACTTAAGTAGAAGCATCTCTAGGGGATTAGTAACCCTAAATAAGAATAGATTTGAGAAAACTTGGAAGTGCTTCGTTGAGCTGATTAACCTAGGTAGGACCGTCTCTAGGTGACTAATAACCTTAAATAAAAATGAATTTAGGAAAACCTAGAAGTACTTCTTTGAATTGACTAACTTAGGTAGAAGCATCACTTAGTGACTAGCAACCTTAAATGAAAATCAATTTTAGATAACCTAGAAGCACTCCTTTAAGTTAACTAACCTAGGTGAGAGTGTTTCTAGGGGATTAGCAACCCTAAATAAGAATCGATTTGAGAGAACATGGAAATGCTTCTTTAAGCTAACTAACCTAAGCAAAAGTGTCTCTAAGGGACTAATGACCCTTAATGAGAACCAATTTTAAAAAACCTAAAAGTATCCCTTTTGTAAACCCTAGAAAATTAGTAATTTGAACCCTAATTTAAGTCTGAATGTCCTAAACTATATCATGAGTCAATAAGACTAGTAACAATAAAAGATTAGGAAACTTAATAAATGGAATATAACACCAATAATAAAAACCCTAGAAATTGATCAAAACCTTAAATCTGATTTATACACAATTACCTAAAATCAAACCCGAACCTGATCGAAATTTTAAAATTATAACTTCAAGCCTATAAAATAATTAAATATCACTCAATAGTAATATAATTGTAGTCGATTGCAATTATCAACTAAATCATGCAAAACTTTTAACGAAATTATTAAAATAACTTGTAAAAATTATAATTGTAACAGGTACTAATTAAATTGATAAATTTTCATAAAATTCCAAAATTAATTTATAATCATTATTTTTATGATTAGAAAAGTTACATATTTATTTTTAATTTATATTTTCTTCCTTTTTTTTTCTTTCTTCTCCTAATTTTCTATTACTGCCATGTTTTGGAAAAAGAAAGAAAAGATCAAGAACAGCAGCCCGAGTGAGAGAATTAAGCTCCAAGAGTTGGATTTAGAAAAGAAGAAATACTAGATATGATTACATTGTCTTATCTTCATTAATGAAGAGATTAAGTTAGCTTATTTTTCTTTCTTTTATTTATATATTTGTTTTTTTCAATTGCTGCACATGTTTAGAACTAAAAGAAAAAAAAATATGGAAGAAAAAACTAAAAACCAAACCGAAACACAAACAAAAGAAGAAAGGAAAGAAAACAAAATAAAGAGAAAACTGAGAAGAACAAGAAGAAATTAAGAAGAAAAGGAAGAGAAAAGAAAGAAGAAAATTTAGAATAATACCAACATATTTAGTTAAGCATATTTATTTTACTTATATATATGTATATTATATGGTATATGCATGTATATACTAAGTATTTTGTTGTATTTTATTAAATGTTTCATTACATATAAATGTATGTTAGCATAAGTAGATGAACAAATAAATATGTATCTCTTATGTATGTATAAATATATGTATGTAGACATGTATATATATATACTATTAGGTACAATACATGGTATATGTATATACATGTATGTATAAATAAGAATATATATCGTAGATATTTGGAAATCTTTCTATTTGGATATAATGTACATGTACATAAGAAAAAATAAAAATAAATAAATATATATATACGTATATATAAATAAGAGTACATATAGCATGTATTTAGTATTTTCACAAATTAAATATATATATATATATATATATATACATGTATACGTGAATATGAATATTTATGTATAGATGTATATAATCTTCATTTTCATATATGAATATACAAGTATGAGTATATGTATATATGAATATATACATGTGTTTCACATTTTTATATTCATATACACATGTAAGCTATTTTTTTTTATATATATGTATATATCTATGTGGGATGAATATGTGTACAATTATAATAGTAAGTATATGCATAACATATAGTATATAAGTATACCACACGTTAAATAAGATATAATATACAACAATATTTATGAAATAAAATAAGGTTATAAAGAAGAGGTAAATATATTACCGCAAATTAGGAAAAATAGCAACTAATTAAGTAAATTAGAAAAATTAATCAAATATAGTAATAAATATATATATATATGTATGTGTATGTATCGTGGAATACAAGTAAATAATAAGGAAATAATAAATAATAATAATAATAATAATAATAATAATAATAATAAGAAGAAGAAGAAGAAGAAGAAGAAGAAGAAGTCTAAAATATCAAAAATAGGTAAAAATAAGTAACTAAGATAAAATAAGCTTAAAATAATAAAATTATCAATTATATGATTTAAATAATTATTAAATCATAAATATACTAAGAAAAAATTAAAATTAATATTATATAACTTTTTAAATTAAAATAATAAATTTTGTGATATTTTTATATTATAGTTTGAATTGTAAGTAACAATATCCAAAACGGACCTTACTACTCGAAAATATACTCGAAAACGATTAAAATAGATATAAGTTCATAAAGATTCGAGCTAAAACGAAAAAGTTATACATGATTCAATACGAAGCTCAAATCGATAATTTCGCATAACTAAGTAAAGTAAACATTACAAATTACAATATTAATATAGCTTTAAATTTCTAAACTTACAATTTTCTATATTCCTTATTCTCAGGTGATCCTAACCTTGACCTTGAGTTGCCATCAGATTATTACGACCCTTGAGTCGATCATGGTTGAGTAAGTTTTTCCTAATGATCTCATACTTACTTGTGTTTATAATTAGTGAATGTAAATTATACTTAATAATTGAATGTTGTATGGGGATGGGTTATACTTGTATATGATAACTATTGTTAATGGTGAATTTACTTTAAAGTACGATAACATATTAATTGCTGCATAGTAGATTCACTAGGAACTGATTGTTTGTGACCTTATTGATCATTGAATAATAAGACTTAATTGTGTTTATAATTAGCGAATATAAATTATACTTAATAATTGAATGTTGTATGGGGATGGGTTATGCTTGTGTATGATAACTATTGTTAATGGTGAATTTACTTTAAAGTACGATAACATATTAATTACTGCATAGTAGATTCACTAGGAACTGATTGTTTATGACCTTGTTGATCATTGAATAATAAGACTTAATTTTACTTGACTAGAAAAAGTTAACTTAAAATACGCATAATCATATACCGTATAACTAATTCCGACCATTACATTACACAGAAGTAACCAGAGGCCATACATGGGTAGATTATTTGATTGCTATAGATTTCGCATGGTGTACAAATTTGATATGACCTTACCCTGGCCCGCAGGATTACTAGGTATTGGAAGCTCCAACCACCTAGCTAAGGGTCGAGTCTAGAGGCCTCCATTTAAGGGTGAGTAAGGGCTGTATGAACCTACTTACAATCATATGTAGAACTCGTTTTTAATAAAAATGATAATGGATATACCATTACATTTTAAATACGAAACACGGAGTTTCATTATGAAATAAGTTCTAGTATGATACCTGTATCTAATTATGTCGATGTGTCTCCAATCCTGACTTCGAAGGGCATTAAATATGAGTTTCATGTAGTACCTGGTCACCTGCATGTATATATTTGGCATACTGATTGACATACATTCATATGATTGAATTTAATTAATGTATAGCTTGATTGTGGTATGGTTGAGGGGATTATCTCACTAAGCTAGTTAGCTTATACCCTTATAGTTTTCTTTCATAGGCTAAGGTGTTCATGGAGTCGAGCCACCGCATGCTTAAGGTTAGTTGTTCATCAGGGGGTCGATGTAGGAGTAAGACGTGATCAAAGTATTCACATAATAGTTTATCTAGATTATAGATCTAAATATGTGATAAATTTATATTTCTTTATCTTATTATTATTATCATGAAATGGTATTGCTCATGCTTGCGCAACTCTTGGTTGTTAGTTGTAGTTGTAGCCTTATGTATCATATAAAGGGTCATTGATTATAAGACAATTTAATCTACAGTCCTTTGTACAGTATACGACGACTGCTACGACTAGCTCCCTCAGGTCATGACACTTTTGAGCTAACTAACTTAAGCTAGAGTGTTCCTAAGGGACTAGCAACTATAAATGAGAATCAATTTTAGAAAACATGTTAGTACTCCTTTGAGCGTACTAACTTAGGTGGAAGCATCTCTAGTAGACAAGCAAACCTAAATAAGAATCGAATCAAGGAAACTTGGAAGTGCTCCACTGAGTTGACTAACCTATGTAGGAATGTCTTTAGTGGATTAGCAACCCTAAGTGAAATCAATTTAAGAAAACAATGGAAGTACTTCTTTGAGCTAACTAACCTATGTGGGAGCATCTTTAAGGGACTAGCAACCTCAAATAAGAATTGATTTTAGAAAACTCAGAGCTACTCTTCTAAGTTGACTAGCTTAGGTGGGAGCATCTCTTAAGGACTAGCAACCTTAAATAAGAACTTATTTGAGAAAGCCAAAAAGTGCTTCTTTGAGCTTACTAACCTAAGCAGGAGCATCTCTAAGAGGGTAAAAACCTTAAATGAGATTCGATTTAAGAAAACTTGGAAGTGCTCCTTTAAGTTAACTAACTAAGGTAGGAGCTATTTTAGGAGACTAGCAACCCTAAATGAGAATTAATTTTAGAGAAACCTAGAATTACTCCTCTAAGCTGACTAACCTATGTAGGAGCATCTTTAAGGGATTAGTAACCTTAAATAAGAATCGATTTGAGAAAACCTATAAGTGCTCCTTTGGATTTACTAACCTAAGCAGGAGCATCTTTAAGGGACTAGCAACCTTAAATGAGAATAAATTTTGAAAAACCTAAAAGTGCTCCTTTAAGTAGACTAACCTAAGTAAGAGTGTCCTTAAGGGACTAGCGACCACAATAGAGATACAATTTTAGATAACTTTGAAGTGCTCCATTAAGTTAACTAACCTAAGCATGAGCATCTTTAAGGTACTAGCAATCCTAAATAAGAATCGATTTGATAAAACTTGGAAGTGCACCCCTAAGTTGACTAACCTAGGTGGCAATGTCTTTAGGGGACTAGCAACCCTAAAAGAGAATCTATTTTAGAAAATCCTAGATATGCCCCTCTGAGCTAACTAACCTAGGTAAGAGCAACTCAAAGGGACAAGGAGTGCTCCTTAAAGCTAACTCACTTAGGTTGGAGTGTCTCAACCCTAAATGAGGATCGATTTGAGAAAACTTAGAAGTGCTCCTCTAAGTCGACTAACCTAAGCGGGTGTGATTCTAAGGGACTAGCAACCTTAAATGAGTATCGATTTCAAAAAACCAAGAAGTGCTCCTTTGAGCTAACTAACCTAGGTAGGAGCGTTTGTAAGGGAATAGCAACCCTAAATAAGAATAAATTTTAGAAAACTCAAAAGTGCTTCTTTAAGCTGACTTACCTAAGCGAGAGATCCTCTAGGGGTCTAGTAACCCTAAATAAGAATCAATTTGAGAAAACCTAGAAGTAGTCCTCTAAGTTGACTAACTTAGCTAGGTGCAATTCTATGAGACTAGCAACCCTAAATGAGAATCAATTTTGGAAAACTTAGAAGTGCTCCTCTAAGCCGATTAACCTAAGCAGGAGTGTCCTTAGGGGAATAGTAACCCTAAATGAGAATCAATTTTAGAAAACTCGGAAGTGCTCCTTTGAGCTGACTAACTTAAGCAGGAGCTCATCTAGGGGACCAGTAACTGTAAATAAGAATTGATTTGAGAACACTTACAAGTGCACCTTTAAGCTAACTAACATAGGCTGGAGCAAATCTAGGGGACTAGCAACCCTAAACAAGAATCAATTTAAGAAAACTAAGAAATACTTTTCTGAATTGACTAACCTAAGTAAGAGCATCACTTAGGACTAGCAACCCTAATTGAAAATCAATTTTAGAAATCTTTCTAGTACTCCTCTGAATTGATTAACCTAGGTGGGAGCATCTTCAGGGATTAGCAACCCTAAATAATAATCGATTTGAGAGAACCTGAAAGTGTTCCTTTGAGCTGACTAACCGAAGTGTGAGCATCTCTAAGGGACTAGCAACCTTAAATGAGGATCGATTTTAAAAAAACTTGAAAGTGGTCTTTTAAGTTGAGTAACATAGGCAAGAGTGACCTAAAGGGACTAACAACCATAAATGAGAATCAATTTTAGAAAACTTGGAAGTGTTCCTTAAAGCTATCTAACTTAAGTAAGAGCATCACTAAGGGACTAGCAACCCTAAATAGGAATTGATTTGAGAAAACCTAAAAGAGCTCCTTTAAGTTGACTAACCTAAGCATAAACATCTTAGGGGACTAGCAACCTTAAAAAAATGTTGATTTAAGAAAACTTGGAAGTGTTTCTCTAAGCTGACTGACTTAAGCAAGAGTGTCTCTAGGGGACTAGTAGTCTTAAATGAGAATTGATCTTAGAAAACCTAGAACTACTCCTCTAATTACATTAACCTAGGTAAGAGCATCTCTTAAGGATTAGGAACCTTAATTGAGAATCAATTTTAGAAAACCTAGAAGTGCTCATCTGAGCTTAATAATGTAGGCGAGAGCATTTCTAGTGAACTAATAGCCTTAAATAAGAATTGATTTCAGAAAACATAAAAGTGCTCCTTTAAGCTGACTAAGCTTGGTAGGACTATCTTTAAGGGAGTAGCAACCCGACATGAGAATTGATTTTGGAAAAGCTAGATGTGTACCTCTGAGCTAACTAACTTAGGTAAGAGCGTTTCTAAGGGACTAGTGACCCTAAATGAGAATCAATTTTAGAAAACCTAGAAATGCACCTCATAGCTAACTAACCTTGGTAGGTACATCTTTAGGGTACTAGCAACCCTACAAGAAAATAGATTTTAGAAAACTTACTCTAAGTTAAATAACCTAGGAGAAAGCGTCTCTAAGGCTAATCCTAAATAAGAATCGATTTAAGAGAACCTAAAAGTGTTCTTTTGAGCTGACCAACCTAACCAGGAGTGTCTTTAGGGGACTAGCAACCCTAAATGAGAATCTATTTTGAAAAACTTGAAAGTACTCCTTTAAGCAGAATAACCTAGGCAAGAGAGAGTCATTAAGCGACTAGTAGCCTTTAGTGAGAGTCAGATTTAGATAACTTGGAAGTGCTCATTTGAGCTGACTAACCTAGGCGGGAGCATCTCCAAGGGACTACCAACACCAAATAAGAATCAATCTTAAGAAAATCTAGAAGTGTACCTTTAAGCTAACTAACCTGGGTAGAAGCGTCTCTAGGGGACTAGAAACCCTAAAAGAGAATAGATTTTTGAAAATCCTGGAAGTATCCTACAAAGTTGACTAACCTAAGTAGGAGCATCTCAAGGAGACTAGCAACTCCAAATGAGAATCAATTTTAGATAACCCAAAGGTACTCCTTTGAGCTAACTAACTTAAGTGGGAGCATCTTAACCCTAAATGAGAATCAACTTGAGAAAACAAAGAAGTAGACCTTTGAGTTGACTAACCTAGGGGTGAGCTATTCTCGAGGACTAGCAACCCTAAATTAGAATCAATTTTAGAAAACCTAAAAGTGCTCCTTTAAGCTAACTAACCTAGGTAAGAGTGTTATTAGGACTAGTAACCTTAAATGAAATCGATTTTAGAGAACTTAGAAGAACTCCTCTGAACTAAGTGACCTGGGTGGGACCATTTCCAAGGGATTAGCAACTATAAATAAGAATCAATTTAAGAAAACCTGGAAAGGCTCCTTTGAGTTGACTAACCTAAGTTAGACTGTGGCTAGGGCACTAGCAATCTTAAATGAAAATAGATTTTAAAAAACCTGAAAGTGCTCCTTTATGCTAACTAACCTATGCAGTAGCATCCTTAAGGGACTAGCAACCCTACATGAGAAACGACTTTAGAAAACTTAGAAGTGCTCCCTTGAGCTTACTAACTTAGGTTAGAGATTCTTAAGGGGACTAGTAGCCTAGAATCGATTTGAGAGAACCTGGAAGTATACCTCTAATTTGATTAACCTAGGCGGGAACATCTCTAAGGCACTAGTAACCCTAAATGAAAATTGATTTAAGAAAACTTGAAAGTGCTTCTTTAAGTTGGCTAACCTATAAAGGAGCGTCACTTGGGGACTAGCAACCTTAAATGAAAATTAATTTTAGAAAACCTAAAGGTACTCCTCTTAGTTGACTAACATAGGTGAGAGCCTTTCTAAGGGATAAACAACCCTAAAAAAGAATCGGTTTGAGCTAACCTAGAAATACTCCTTTGAGCTGACTAACCTAAGTGAAAGCATTTCTGGGGAACTGGCAACCTTAAATGAGAATCGATTTTAAAAAACCTAAAAGTGCTCCCTAAACCTGACTAGCTTTGGTAGGAGCATCCTTAGGAGACTAGTAATCTTAAATGATAATAGATTTTAGCAGACTTAGAAGTGCTCCTTTGAGTTGACTAACCAAGGTAAGAGCATTACTAACGAACAAGCAACCTTAAATAAGAATCAATCTAAGGATACTTAAAAGTACTCTTCTGAGCTGACTAACCTACATGGGAACGTCTTTAGGTGACTTATAACCCTAAATGAAAGTCGATTTAAGAAAACCAAGAAATTCTTCTCTAATTAGACTAACCTAGATGGGAGCATCTCTAAGGGACAAGCAACCTCTAATGAGAACGGATTTTGAAAATCATAGAATGCTCCTCTAAGTAGACTAACCTAGGCTAGAGCATCTTTAAGGGACTGGTAACCATAAATGAGATTAGATTTTAGAAAAGGTAGAAGTGCTCATCTGAGTTGATTAACCTAGGTAAGAGTGTTTTTAGGAGACTAACAACCCTAAATATGAATTGATTTGACAAAACCTAAAGGTGCTCCTCTAAACTAACTAACCAAGGCAGAAGCATCTCTTAGAGAGTTGCAATACTAAATGAGAATTGATTTAGGAAAACCTAGAAGTGCTCCTTTAAGCTAACTAATCTTGTCTGGAGCATCTCTAGGCGAGTAGACACCCTAAATGAGAATTGATTTGAGAATACTTGGAAGTACTCCTGTAAGTTGACTAACCGAGGTAGGTGCAATTCTTAGGGACTAGCAACCCTAAATTAGAATCTATTTTTGAAAACTTGGAAGTGCTCCCTTAAGCTGACTATCTTAGGTGGGAGCGATTCTAGGGGACTAGCAACCTTAAATGAGAATCAATTTTAGAAAACTTGGAAGTGCTCCTCTAAGTTGACTAACTTAGGCAGAAGCGTCACTAGGGGACTAGTAAACCTAAATGAAAATTGATTTTAGAGAACTTAGAAGCACTACTTGGAGTTGACTAACTTAAGTAGGAGCGTCTCTAGGGGATTAGCAACCATAAACAAGAATTGATTTAAGAGAACTTGGGGGAGCTCCACTGAGTTGACAAACCTAAGCAAGAGCATCCTTAGGGGACTGGTAACCTTAAATAAGAATCGATTTTAAAAAACCTTAAAGTGCTCCTCTGTGCTAACTAACTTAGGTTGTAGTATCCAAAGGGACTATCAACCCTAAATATGAATCATTTTAGAAAACTTAAAAGTGCTCCATTGAGCTAACTAACTTAAGCAGACACCTTATTTTTGCCATTTTTTTAGTAATTTTATTGAGCTAAAAATACAAAAAATAAAAATAAAAATTATAAATAATAAAAAAAATAAAAACAAAAACCAAAATAATAAAAATAAAAATAAAATATCAAGACATATCAAGTCAAGACATATTGAGTTAAGTCGCGTCAAGTTAAGTTGTAACGAGTTTAGTTGAGTTAAGTTGAGTCGAGTCAAGATAAGTTAGATTATTTAAGGTCGAATTGGATAATGGTGCGTATTCAATTTAATAAGTTCTAAGTCATTGAAGGATCAAGCTTTATTAAAATATTTTAGTCAAGTTCGATGTAAAGTGGATTTTTTTTGTTTAATTTATATTGGGCTAAAATAAACTTAAGATTTATTAAGTGATTTTTTGAGCTAAATCCAATTGGATTGAGTTAGGCCTAAAAAATAGAAATGCCAAATAGGGATTCTAGAAACTAAGTTGAATTTTCATCATATCTTTCATTTGTTAAGAGCAAATCCTATAAACCCTAGAAAATCGGTAGTTTGAACCCTAATTTAAGTCTGAGTATCCTAAATTGTGTCATAAGTCAATAAGGCCAGTAACAATAAAAGATTATGAAATTTAATAAATCTAATATAACATTGATAATAAAAACCCTAAATCTAATTTATATACAATTACCCGAAATTGAACCCGAACTTGATCAGAACTCTAAAACTATAACTTTAAGTCTATAAAATAATTAAATATCACTCAATAATGATATAATTGTAATTAATTGCAATTATCGACTAAATTGCGTAAAATTTTTATTGAAATCATTAAAATAACTTGTAAAAATTACAATTGTAACATGTACCAATTAAATTGATAAATTTTCACAAATTCCAAAAATAATTTATAATTATTATTTTTATGTTTAAAAAAATTTACATATATTTTTTTATCAATTCCTATTTCTTCCTTTTTCTTTTCCTTTTTCTTCTTCTATTTTTATTCCTTTTCCTACGTGGTTTTTAGCTACAATTGCAATAGCCCATGTGTATAAATATAATGTCTAAGTATCACAAATTAAAGAAGGAAAGGACACAGTAATAAAGTACATATCTTATCTTAATTAATGCTTAGATTTTGAGGATAAACTTCCTTATATATTTTTATTTTATTCGCACAAAAAAATTCTGCTGATTCACGTCCCATAAAGGAAAAAAAAAACTGGAAGTGAACAATTAAAAAGAAAACAAACAAATCGAACGCAAAAGAAAAAGAGAAAGAAAGCAAAAAAAGAAAGAAGGAAAACTAAGAATAAGAAGAAAAATAGGAAGAAGAAGGAGAAGGAAGAGGAAAAAAAGAAGAAAATTAAACATATTTAGGTAAGTATATTTATTTTACTTGTATATATGTATATTATATGGTATGTATATGTATATACTGAGTATTTTGTTTATTACATATACATATATGTATGCATAAGTAGATAAACAAATACATATGTATCTCTTATGTATGTATAAATATATGTAGGTAGACATGCATATATATATATATATATATATATATATATACTATTAGGTAGAATATACGATATATGTATATACATATATGTATAAATAAGAATATATAGAGTAAATATTTGAAAATCTTACTATTTGGATATAATGTACACAAAAAATAAAAAAATAAATAAAGTAAAATAAATAAATATATATATGTATGTATAAATAAGAGTACATATAGTATGTATTTAGTATTTTCATAAATTAAACATAGATATATATATATGTACACGTGAATATAAATATTTGTGTATATGTATATATCTATGTGGCATGGATATGTGTATAATTATAATAGTAAGTATATGTATAGCATATAGTATATAAGTATACCATACGTTAAATAGGATACAATATAAAATAATATTTATGAAATAAAATATGGTTATAAAGAATAGGTATATATATTACCGTAAATTAGGAAAAATAGTCACTAATTAAGTAAATTAGAAAAATTAATCAAATATAGTAATGAGTATATATATGTGTATGTATCATAAAATACAAGTAAATAATAAGGAAATAATAAATAATAATAATAATAATAAGTCTAAAATCTCAAAATAGGTAAAAATAAGTAACTAAGGTAAAATAAGCTTAAAATAATGAAATTATTAACTATATTATTTAAATAATTATTAAATCATAAATATATGTAGAAAAAGCTAAAATTAATATTTTATTACTTTTCAAATTAAAATAATAACTTTTGTGATAGTTTTATATCACAATTTGAACTGCGAGTCACAACGTCCAAAACGGACCTCACTACAAGAAAAAATGCTAAAAAACGATCAAAATAAACTATAAATTCATAATGATCCGAGCTAAAATGAAAAAGTTATACGTGATTTAATAAAAAGCTCGAATCGACAATTTCGCATAGTTAGGTGAAGTAAACATTATAAATTACGATATTAGTTTAGTTTTAAATTCCCAAACTTACAATTTTCTATATTCCTTATTCTCTAGTGATCTTGACCTTGACTTTAAGCTACCTTTGGATTATTATAACCCTTGATTCAACTATGGCTGAGTGAAGTTTTCCTAATGATCCCATACTTGCTTGTGTTTATGATTAGTGAATATGAATTATGCTTAATAAGTGAATATGAATTATGTTTAATAATTGAATGTTGTATGGGGATAGGTTATGCTTATATATGATAATTATTTATTAACAGTGAATTTATTTTAAATTACAATGATATATTGCTTGTTGCATAGTAGATTCCCTAAGAACTGATTGTTTGTGACCTTGATTGATCACTGAATAAATAGACCTAATTTTACTCGACTAGAAATAGTTAACTTGAAACATACATAATCATACACCACATAACTAATCTGGCTATCACATTACACGGAGGTAGCAAAAGGCCATGTAAACCCCTAAAATTTTTTATCTAGGTTTAGGAATAGACTCGACTATGTTAGATAATTTAGGAGTTGACAAAGTTAATGAAAGTGAAAACCTTAAAAAAACTAATCAATCGCGTATAAAACTTTTCTACCACAAATGTATGTAAACACTAAAGATTTCATTCAAAAGTGATAAAACCCCTAAAATGATAACCTTAAAGACATATGTGCACTAATTCATCATAAAATACACTTAGACTCTAATTGATAATATAACCTTCATGCTTTACTAAATCATTAGCGAAAGATTAGAGATAACCTTCAATTATGCATATATATTTAGAATCTTTAAGTAGTCCTTTAGAAACTAAGATAATGAATCATAGATTACATTTATCTCCTAAGTATATGATTAAGATAGTATTACATAGAGTTAGAAATATAGTTGAAGTTTAGGCTAAATGTAGTGAACTTATACTAGTTATACTAATTAGTACTTTTCACACTAGTTATACTAATTAGTACTTTTCACACTAGTTATACTAAGTAGCTTACCAAATCATGTATATAGGCTATAAATACCTAAATTAAACCCTCATCATCTATTTTGACTAATTAATTCACTAAATCTCTTTTTTTTTTTCCATTTCCTTAATTTTCTCTTAATTTTCCTTAATTACTACATTATGTGTATAAAATGGCATATGCTTAAGAAAAGTCAACCAAATCAACACATATTGACCAAGGTCAAAAGGTTAATTAAGTCAACACATATTGACTAAAGTCAACAATTAGAAAAGTCAACAAAAAACACTAATGCATAAGAAAATATCTAACCATCTCATAATTTCTTTTCTTTTAGTTTTCTTTTCCTTCCTCTTCCGCCTTAATTGCTGTCCACTTATTTTCTTTTATACCCCACCATCTTCTTTATTCCGTAATCAAAACAAAACAAAAAGAAACAAAGCAAACCCTACCTCCATTGCCATGACACTTCCTCTCCCCTTTCACTTTCAAAACTTTCCTCTTTGCCTCCATAACTCAAACGCAAATTAAGGTATGTGATCATGTTACTTTATATTGCTTTATATTACTAATTAGTTAAGTAATTAGGTAGATTAGATAAGTATATATACATAAGGATATATTAGAAGAATACAAGTATGGGGAACCTTGTATATGAGTATTTACTATGTACATAATTTAAACTAAGATAAATCCTAACTATACATACCTATACTATACTAAATATATACTTAAAAACACAAAAGAAAGAAATTAGAAAGGTTTTCTTAAGAGGAAAATTAGGCAGACGAAATTTATATAAAAATACGTATATGATCGTATAGGTATATGAGTATGTATATAAGTATAAACACGGTATAAGTATAAGTATATGTATAAGTATACTAGTATACATATAAGTATAGTAAGGGTATATGTATATAGTAGTTTAAGTGAAATTTATATAAGACATTTAAACATTACATAATCATGAGGTAAGGCATATGTAATTAAATGATGAAGTAAGCAATGATGTAATTAAAAGATGACACAAGCCATGACATAAACAAATGATAACATAAGTGAATGATGATGTAAGTGATGACATAAGCATAAGTTTATAAAATAAGAAATAAGAAAAGTGCATAATGATTAGGTTCATAAATTAGTAAATCTTAATAAACTTCCTAAATTAGATTACACATAATTAAGTACATGAATTAGTAATAACAAAGTAAAATTCTCTAAGTATAAGAATTTAAAGGTTAACTTAATCATTAAGGATAAACAAAGGATATAAATATAAGTAATAAGATTAATTAAGTTTCCATAGTTAAAGTTTCTATAAATTTAATCCATATCATAAAATACGGGTCTTAACGTCCAAAATGGACATCATCGTATGAATGTACGTCTAAAAACAATGAAAAGCAACTATAAATTCATAAATATCAGAAATAGAACAAAGAAGTTACATACGATTAATAATAAAGTTTAATTGGATAAAAGTTTATAGTAATTTAAGTAGAATTAGGTAAATAGATATTTAGAGTTACTAATTAATTCAATTACTTACTAGTGTTATCATATCATAATGATCAAGTGATCCAGAGGTAAGCGAGGATCTCTCGATCGATTGCTACGATTAGAGCGAGTCACCATGGTCGAGTGAGTATTTACCTTATGATTCCTGATATCAGGCAAGTGCACCTATCAGTTTTAATATAGCAGATGTGAGTCTGAGTCGATCCCTCAGAGACTTCGAATATTAATATTAACCTTAGCTTTATTATCTAACCGGAAAATTATGATGGGTTGAGTGAATTAAAAATACTAAAATTGATAAACTAACCTAATTATAAGACTTGATTAAGCAATTTAGAAAGCGATAAAACTAAGAACGACTTCAAGAATGCAAATAACGTATTTAGGAATTATTTCCCCTAGTGTTTAATGTGTGACCGTTTAAAATATATCCAATTCAATCTCTATTATTCTTGACCAGAGGGATTCACAATTAAAGTTAACACTATAACGACCCAATAGTATCGTTGTCGTGATAGGTCACCGTGTACCGTATAAAGGTCTATTATCAACCCCCTTACTGATCATAGGCCTTTCATACGACACACAAGGCTCCTTCCACTCTACGTTACCACTAGGCCCATAGACAAGTAATATAGAGTAATTTAACTAAAATTTCTTCTATGTTATAAATTAACTAATTGTGTGGGCTCGTGAGACCCACACTAAAACAATATTACAAACAAATGCAGTTCATAACGGAACTGCATAAAATCTAAGTTATGCATAAATACATAAAAGTATCTATAATCTATTACAAAATGTCCTCTTCTCTCTCTGATCGCTCCAACCCGTCTTTACCCGAGACTTACTACGGGCATGCCTCGGCCCGGATTGATGAAGAGGTTCTCTTACACCAATAAAAATCTATAGGGGAGTAAGCTTACGCTTAGTGAGATAAATGCCCTCATCAGTACCACACGATAGAAATTTATTAGATGCACGATCATATGAATGCATGAATAAACAGTATGCCAAACAACGCATGCAGTCACCTAGGAACTGCATACGACTCAGAATTTCGCCCCCTGAAGTCGGGGTTTAGAGATAATTAACCGACCCAAACCAAAATCCGGGTTTCAGACCTTGGGTTTTATTTCATTTGCACTATCGTGCTCATACCAAAACAAAACTCTACACACACACACATATATATATATATATATATACTTCCTTTACCAAAATCAAACCGTATCCTTTAAAAATCCCAAGTCTAGCGGTGTGGTGGCCCCCACAGTCCACAAACATACGCCTTAAGCAGAAGCCACAAGACTCGGCCCCTCGCCGACGGTTGGCGTCTCCCAGCGCCTAGTAAGCCCATCAACTTAAGAAAGAGACTCAATATATATGATGGCATAGCTAATGCCCAATCCTGCAGGAAACTCGTATTCCTGTGAGTCCCTTCCCATCTTCTGCATGAAGCGGCAGTCGGTGTTACCCGTATGTAATATGGGGAATGCATGATTCATTTTAAGTTCTTAATCATATAATTGATTAACATGATTTTCAAGGTGATCAACCAATTTCATTCCATACAATTCACAAGTATATATTCATGCAAACAATTCCCATTATTATATATAATTAACAAGTCATCACACTCATCCATAACTTCACACACTTGCATCTCCCATATCTCACAAACATCCAAATTTATAAATATAAGATTAGGTACATCTACTTTCAAGCACAATCAAGTAAAAAGTCATCGGGAATTTACTCACTCTGCCATGTGGTTCAATCAAAGTGGTCTGGAGGAAAGTCGTCTCCGAAAACAGTGTCCCCTGGTCATTGAAATAATTTTTATAAGGAATTGAAGCAAACTTAAGAAACTATGTAAATTTTCCTTAAGTTATCTTCTTAGCTAATTTTCGTAATTTTTCCGGTTTTTACCTAAAGTTCAATGGCGTATAACTTTTTCGTTTTAAATCCGATTTTTATGATCTTACAGTCAATCTTCATCGTTTTCGAGTGTACTTTAACGTATTAAGATTATATTTTTGAAATGAGGTATGCAATTCTGTCCATGGGTCAGAACAGTAGTTTTCCTCATGTGTTGGAGTGTTTTTGGGCCTTATTTGTTAAATGAGCTTTTGATAACTTGAGGAATCCTTTGGGCTTGGCCTTTAAATTTTATTCTAAGCTTAAAATACTCCTTGAGATCAGATTTACAACTTTGATTTATATTCCTAAGGCTAACAACCACTTCTTGGGCCCTTTAGTGAGCTTAAGTTGTTAAATGGGCTTGTTTTTAATTCAAACTAAGGTTTATGACTTTGGTGGGCTTATGGGGCCTTAGGTGGATTTTTTATGGGCTTCAAAACAACCTTTCTTGGTACTTTAAGGTGCTGATCAGATTTTTATTGAAGGCCCATCCTAGAGTTTTAGACTTGTTTTGGGAGTTTTAAACTCGGTTTTGAGTTTTAGGCTTTATATGCTCACTATACTTGCTTTAGTTAATCTTTTCACTTTGTTCTTTTAATTTTATCATATTTTTAGGCCTCATTTTCCCATGTTCCAGATCTGTTCATGTTGGTCCTAAGGGGTCCTCACTTGGTTTTTCAACTTGTTTCATCATTTCCTTAAGTTTAAGGGGTAGATTATGCACTTAACTACTTGTGTACAAATCTTAACTTAAGTTTCCTTCCATCAAATGATCCTTTAACTCATGTTTCACATAAAGAAATAAAATATCTCATACTTAATACAACTCCCATATCATGGCTCATGTCATACAAAGTTGGTTTCTTCATAAAACTTCATGTGATGGATTTTTCCTTAACTTAAATCTAAATTTGAGCATGTTTAACTAAATGGAAACAAAATCAACATTCAAATGGCCATGGAACCCTCACGTCCAGCATACATATCCTCCATTAAAGTTCTCATTTCAAGGTTTCCTTAGCTTAAAATCTTCCATTCAAAGCATTAAACAAATGTCTTCATAAAACACCAACTTTACATGCTCATATTTCAACTTTATGCAAGGGTTTTATGGTTTGTTTTTTCAAATGATTTTTTGACATTCTAACAACTTAAACCTTACTCACATCTTCAAGAAATCCAAGCCTCCTAATATAAATATTAATCCACACATCACAAGAAACACTTACTCGTCCTCAACGCAAAGTTTGGTGGTTGTGCACTAAGGTTCCTCTTAAGCCTTTAACTTTGTTTCCTCCTTTTTGCTTACCTTTTGAAACCCGAATCTTTTGGTCTTTTGAAAAGGGGTTTATGGAAGATTCTAATGGTCTTAAATGATCTTAAATGATGAAAGAAAATGGCACAAGAGCAAAGGAAAAAAAATGCCGTGAGTTGAAGCTTCAAAATGGGAGAAAATGGATTTTATGGGGTAAGGTTGTTTCCCCTTTTTATGTTTGTTTCAAAAGAGAGAAAGATGAAGTGAAAGTGAAACTGAAAGTGAGAGAAATGGGGAAGAGTGTGGCCGGTTCGAAATGGAGAGAGAAGGAGTGATTGAATGCCTTGGAAGTGTTGCCTTGTAGCTTACATAAAGTCAACAATTTCAACTATTGATAATGTAAGCATTAAGGGGTGAATAGTGATGTGTAAGAAAAAGTGATTGATGAACTTACTAAGCTGATCAAATAAAGGTTTCCTCATTCCTCTTCTTGAAATCTAATAAACCCAATCCACCTTTTGCTTTAGCAATTCAAACTTTATTCCATTTGATCCAATGAAACTTTCTTCTCTCTTTGGATGAACCCCATAGGAAATTTCTATACAAAGCTTCTAGATTACTTACAACCCTAGATAGAAAGGGAATGACTTGTAAATAATAGTTGGCAATGGATTCCAGACTTGATGAGATGAGAATCTTCTAACTTGCCATATTAAGTAGCTTCTCTTTCCAGCCTGTGAGTTTCTTTCTTATCCTTTCAATAATAAATTAGAGATCTTACCCGTTTAAGTTGCCCCTTAACATAACATGGATGCTTAGATACTTACCTAAATGAATAGTTAGCTTGATATCAAAGATGTTGCAAATACTTTCTTTCACATCTATTGGCATATTTCGAGAGAAGAGCATATAAGACTTAGTGAAGTTCACTTTTTGGCCGAAGATGAAACAAAAGGAACTCAATACCATAAGCATCGATTGTGCATTATCTAGGGAAGGTTTCCCCATAAGTAACAAGTCATGTACAAAAAATAGGTAAGAGAAGTTCAAATTTGTACCTTTAAAATTTAGAAGAACCTATTTATTAGCAAACATCAGATAATGGATCATATGGCTTAGACCTTCAAGAGCCAAAATGAATAGATAAGGGGACAATGGATCACCCTACCTTAAACCCCTGCTCAAGTTAAATTCATCCAACAGTGCCCCATTTAGCATAATAAGATACCAAGCCAATGCAAGAGCCAATCAACCTTACCCAACTTTCAAGGAAGTTAAGATTAAACAGCACACTTCTTAGAAAATCCTACTCCATTCAATCATATACTTTCTTTAGGTCCAGTTTCACGACCATCTAACGTTTCTTCCTATTCATTTTGTCCATCATATGTAAGATTTCTTAGAAGATGATAATATTATCTTTGCATGCCTAACCTTGTATGAAGCTCAACTGTTCTAGACTAATCAACTCACTTAAGAGTAGCCTTAGCCAATTTACAAGGAGTTTGGACACTATCTTATATGAAGTGGAGCATAAGCTAATGGGATGAAAATCCTTAACTTTGTTAGCTCCTACAACCTTTAGGATCAGAACTATAAGTGTCTTGTTCAACTCCTCAAGCACTTTCCCTTCCCTCAAAATGTTTCTGATTGTAGCATAAACTTTAGGTCCCACTATATCCTAATAACTTCGAAAGAATTCGGCATGATACCCATCAATTCTTGGTACTTTATTCTTTCCTATGCTATAGAAGGTTGCTTTGATTTCTGAGTCTATCTAAGTATGCTCAAGTGATTGTTTCTTGAAAGGCATAAGAGTTCACGAGTAGCCATCCTAGTAAGGCCTATGTAAGGGATAAGCTAATTGCTCTATTGTAAATAATGCTTAGAAAAATTGCTTAAAGGGAGTCTATTTCAAGAGGGTCTGTATGCTAATTTCCTATAGAGTCAAACAATCCCATAACTCTTGACTTCAGTCATCTTGCCATAAAACTGGCATAGAAGAATTTTGTATTGCTCTTGCCATCAATTAGCCAGTCAGCTCTTACTTAAGCTTCCTATAGTTTCTCTTCTTAGTTTAGAACCTAGCTTAATTCAACTTGGAGAGTTTTTCCCTATTCAATAAGGTTTGTGAAGGCTTATCAAACAACGAATTACGAAAGTTTTCTAGGTTATACAAGATGTTCTTCTTCCTTACTTATACAATACCAAAAGTTTATTGGTTCCACTTTCTCAAATTCATTGTAAAATCTTCCAAATCATTCGAAAATTCAAAGGCCTCATTATTCTACTGAAGCTCCATAAAAGGATGGAAATCCGAGTGTTCTAGCCACATGGGTTAGAACCTAAAGGCCCTTAACTCTTTAGGTGTACCTTAGATAGAATGATGTGTTTCTAAATAAGATGGTAGGTGATCCAAAGCTGAAAACACTAAGTGTCATACTTTGGCTTCTAGAAAGAGTCTTCTCCAACTATAACTACCTCAAGCCCTATCCAAACGTATTTAGCTAAGGTCCTTTAAGTCCTTGGAGTGCCTAGACCATGTAAATTTAGGCCCACTAAAGCCTAGATCTACTATTCCATAGATGTTCATGCAATGTTGGTACCTCTCAACATGAGATTGGAAAATATGAATATGACCCTACTTCTCTTCACTAAAGATGGCTTCATTAAAGTCCGCAATTATTGCCCAAGGTCCAATAATACCACTCGACAAAACTTTCAACTCTTTCCAACATAGAGTACACTCCTAAAACCTAGGACTAGTGTAAATAGCAAAAAGACAACAAGAGCAAGGAGAATCACATACCTGGATATCTATAAGGATATGCTAACAGGAGATGTGTCTCTCTCGAACAATAGCATCCTTTACATTCCATAGCATAATGATGCCTCCATTGAGCCTTTCTACCTTTAAATAGATCATGCAATACAGCAACCCCCATCTTAGTTTTAGTTAAAATAATAACCTAGGGTTTGTATTATGCCACCAAATTCATGATAGCTCATCTCCTATTGTTTGAATACATCCCTTAGCATTATATAGTAAAATCTTGAAAGGTTTAGGCCTCGTCCTAGACCAAAGGCTGGCTTCCATGTCTAGGTTCATCATAGCACAAGTAATATGGAAGAACCTTTCAGTGTTGAACACTTGCTAAACTTATTCAATCGCTACCCTCCATTTTAGAGGGTGAAAAGAGGTAGAAAATAATACAATTTGCATTTCCTATGCAAGTAAGAGGGTTCTCTCCTCATGGTCTTCTATCAAATTTAGGGTATGGGGTACACTTTTGGATGACCATCGAAAACCCCTCTCTTGTCATCATGTACTCTACCATTATCCTGAATGTCCATTCTATCATCTTCAAAATCATTAACCCATGATGTCTGGTCAAGTCATCAACATCTTTAACCTCAAAAGGCTTTTAGTCTTCCTTAAAACGATCCCTCTATTCATGTGATGGGCCGAACCGTATTAGTGGGTAAGCTGTATATAATCTTCAGAACCCTATCCATCTTCCAAGTGATGTTTGATACAATTGTACTATTTACTTCGTCGAGGATTCACCCTGAAAACAAATCGGTTTACATTTCCCATATTAGATTGTTTGGTTTTTCAGGAGGGATTTGAGAAAGTTGGTGGATTAGAGAAAGGGATATCTCGATTTCTAGAAGTTGCACTAATGCGTCATTAGGATCATACATACGGAGGAGCACCATAACAAGAAGGAACCAAAAGAAAATAAATGGGGACTAGCAAATCTAGTTAGTTACCAATCAGATACGATGTAAAAGCTAATCATACTTGGCCTACAATTCACCCGATATGGCTTACTAATCTAAACTATAGGGTTGCTCACCATTACTCCTTGTTAAAGAAATAGATAAGAGTTAAGAGAGAGTGAGAACACTAAGGTCGCTCAATAAGAAAACTGATAATATTCAATAATGAGGTGCTAATGTCTACATACAATAAATGGAGGTTTACATACTCACCCCACTAGGGTTACAATACATACATGAAAAGACAAAAGAGTAATTTACATATAGACTACAAGAAATATACTAAAAGGGGTAAAAGAGATGAAGAATATTATGTACGGAAAAGTAAAGGATCAGTTTAGAATGTTGTACTAGAAGACATAATCGCATGATGGTTAGTGGTCTAGGGTACGATACAATTCAAATAAAGTGAAGAAAAGAGTCCATAGTCAAAGCCAACATGATCTAGTTCAAGTCTGAGCTCAATCATTAAAAGACATTTAGATTTCTTCAGATTGGATATCTCATACCTCAGTTAGGATTAGGGTTAGATACTGATTAACTCAAAAGCTCAAATTAGATGGAAGTTTGAGGTTGGTAAAAGTACGGCTATAGGTATAGCTGTTTAACAAGTCAGTACGTTAGCTCAGTAACTTCGAAAACTATGTTAGCACACATAAGAGCTTAATGCCCGAGTCGACAATAGTATGAAAGATGGAGATTGGAATAAGAATCTTCATCTTAGATAAGGCTTCAAGCTAATATCCTCTATGTGAGTCCTTAAAGTCCTTTAGCTCAATTGCGCATAACTAGTTCAGCTGGGGCTTGAAATGATTTTTCCTCAAATCTGAAGAGGGTTTTGGCTCTTTCTCTATCGTAACATCTATTGGGTCTTTATCTTTTGGCCAATGGGGAATTAAGTCAAATATGTTGAGGGTGGAAGAAACACCATAGTTCTCCGATAATTCAATTTGGGAGGCATTGAAGTTGATCTTCTTTAGGACCTTACATGGACCATCAGCTCGTAAAGATAGCTTGCTCTATCTTAGCAGTGAAAATCACTCTCTCAACTAAGGTGAATCTATACTCAAGTCCCCTGATCTGAAAGAAATAGTATGGTAACCTCAACTTCCAATCTCTTATTGTCTTTAGTTGAACTTAGCAGTCTTCTTTAGAGTTTAGCAAGGAGCTCAACACTCACCTGAGTACTAGAGTCATCACCTCTCCCTAGTCAACATAGACACAAGTCACCTCTTCCTCCATGGCTTCAACCTTTCCAGTATTCTTCTCCTCCTCTAACTCTACATTTCCTTAGAGCACCATAGTACGTTGGTTTAGGCACTCAACAGCCATGTATTCGAAGCCCAAGCATTTAAAGAACCTTACCTTATTAGTCTTCTATCTAGAGATTTGTACTTTCTCAAATGTTTTTGGGTCAGCTTATCCTCAAATCAACTCAACTAGCCTGCTCGACCCTATTAGCTTATGCAGCTATCATCAAGTCAGTCATACCTTTCCTCAGTTTAGGAAGTTCACTTGGCATGGCATGAGCGAATCAGCGTAGAACAAGGGCATAGGAAAATGATAGCTCAAGTTGGCTTGAAGCATTTCTCCGTTACTTTTTGACCCTCTGCATTGCTTTAATGGCTTCTTCTAAAGAATAAAACCTCTGTATTTCTACAATATTACGAACCTCATATTTGAGTCCACAAATGAACCTTGATACTGTACGAGCTTCGAGTTCATTTATGTCTACTCAGATCATCAACATCTGAAATTCTCTCATATATTCATCAACATATCGACCTTCTTGGTGAAATTCTTGCATTCTCAAGCACAAATCTCCCTCTCAATAATATCTTCATCTCTTCCCTAATTTGTACACCTTGTTTTCTATCCCTTACTCTAGCCACATTCAGATTCTTCTACCATATGGTAGCATATCTAGTAAACTCTAGAGCAGCAAGTTACACTTTACCAATATCAACATGCTTATAACAGTCAACACTTTCTCTCCCTTCTCTTCCCACTCCAAATATTCATCTATATATTTACTTCTATTGAAGGGTGTAATTTAGACCTTAACATTGTTAAGTCTTTGATGAACTCGATGTCCTCACTCTTGTGTTCAGTAGTATTCAGCCTCTTCTTCTTCTTCTCCATCAGTCTCCACCTCTACTTCCTCATCATCCTTTACTTCCTCATCATCCTCTTCTATCTCCTCCAACTCCAATTCTCGTTAAGCAACTTGGTTTGCAACTCCTCTAGGTTAACGGGGTCAAACTAGGCAATTGGCTTAACTACTATGGCCATAACGTCTTTCTAGAACATTCTTAAGTGGGTTATGATATAGCACACCATGGGATTGTTATCTATTAACTTTCATCGCAATGTCCAAACTCTTAACAAAGTCAGTGAGTCTATTAAGCTTATCATTGATTGACTTAGGAGTATTACTTCCATTTTGACCATAGCTACCTTAAGCACTACTAACTTGGTCACCAATAATTCCTTAAGCACTTGAATTTGACATGATGTGATACTTCTTCAATAGATAGATAAAATAACATACAATAAACACTACTTCTTACTACCTAAAACCTTACTTACACTCACATTAGCAACTTCAACACCCAACATATGTATAAATACCATAGAAATGAAATTGCTTTGTTTTTGCGATGAAAAATAAAGTGATAACAAAAACTACACTTACCAACATACAAACCTCCATTTCACAACTCATAACTACAAACTTACTTCACACAAACATACTGATGCAACTATGAAAGGAATACAACAGCCATTAACAGCAAATATGAACCAAAACTTCACTGTAACTTCACATACTCCCTCTCGGAATCACGCTGTAATATCAGTAAAGTAATGCATCTCCCAAGTCATATACATAAAGGAGCATTACAACAAGAAGGAACCAAAAGAAAATAAAAAGGGATTAGCAAATCCAGACAACTACCAATTGGATATTACATACCGATTAATTTTACTCAGCATACGATTTGCCAGATATGACTCACCGATCTAAACTATAGAGTCACTAGCCACTACTCTTTACTAAAGGGAATAGATAAGAGTCAAGAAAGAGTGAAAGCACTAAGGTTACTCAATAAGGAAACTGATAATGTTCAATAATGAGGTGTTGATATCTACATACGATAAATGAAGGTTTATATACTTACCCCACTAGAGTTACAATACATACATGAAAAGACAAAAGGGTAATTTACAAATAGACTACATGAAATACACTAAAAGGGGTAAACGAGCCAAAGAATATTTTGTACAGAAAAATGAGGATCAATCTAGAATGTTATACTAGAAGATACGTATCGTATGGTGGTTAGTGGTCGGTAGTCGGTAATCGAAGTATGATACAATTCAAATAAAGTAAAGAAAAGAGTTTGCAATCGGGTTTGACCTGATTTGGTTTAGGTCGGAGCTCAATCATTAAAAGACATCTAAATTTCTTTAGGTCAGGTATCTCACAGCTTGGTTCGAATTGGGGTCGGATGCTGGTTTACTTAGGATCTTGGATTAGATAAGAGTTTGAGGTTGGTAAGAGCTCGGTGACAGGTATGGCTACTCAACATATCGGCTTAATAACTTCAGAAACTATGTTAGCACACATAAGAGCTTAACACTCAAGTCGGCAATAGTGTAAAAATGGAGATCGAAATAGGAATCCTTGTCCTGAATAGGGCTTCGTGCTAGTATCTTCCATGCGAGTCCTTAGAGTCCTCTAGCTCAGTTGCATATAACTGGTTTGGGGAGTTAATTCCTATTACATACCATTTTTCCTTGTTGATTGCTTCATTGAAGTGAGGTTTTTTTTAAAGATTATTGCACTTGAGGACAAAAGATTGCCAAAACAAAAGGGAAAGGCATTTTCTTTACCTAAATCCTTCGAGGAACTAACTAAGTTTGCTCATTTCTCTAATGGACTATTATATCTTTCCTTCTAATTGAAGGTCAGTATTAGTCTCTAGAGTAACTATTAAGGAGTTGCTTATTTTAGATTCAACCTACTGGGCTTTATTGAGATAAGTCGTTTCCTGAAGACTAACGTCCTTTCCTTTCCCATTACTTTATAGGTGGTTGGATGAAAAGACTTTTTTTATTTTTCCTTTGTAAATCCCTCTTTCTTTGGACTTTAATCTACCCTCCATATGCACCTTAACTAGTACCTTGATGGGCATTGGCATCAATGCGATCCAATGACCCCCTTTCATTCTAACTAGTATTAATGTTATTTGAATCTTTTTTAGAGATATGATATTCTACTGTCATTACTTCTCTTCCCTTTTCAAGGGTCTTATCCTTCTCCTTATCAACGACAATTGGCTTCCCGAATAATGGATTATCCCTTATTTAGATTGATTCATTGCTAATGTTAATGGTCGGATAAGTCTATTTATTGTGATTAATTCTCTCACAATTCTCACAAAGGCTGGGCAAACCTTTGTATTGAATTTTGAAAGGAACCTTATTAATATACATTGTATGTTTAAGAGGAATATTCATATTAACTCGAACACAAATACACGTGCAATGTCCATGTTCTAGCCCAATGGTATAAGAATCATAATGAATAAGTGATCTTATTTTATCTCTTATTCTTTGTATAGCAATGGAAGAAAAAAATTCCATTCATAATCTTAAAATATGCACCCATAAAACAACTGAATTGAACCTAGCAACTTCCAGCTGAAAACCCAACTCTTATCTTTATAAAGCTATATAGTAAACACTTATGAACCGTGGTCTATTTTTAATAATCCAATTGAAATCATCTGCACTATCCAAAGACATAAGGTAGAACCTAACCTTGCTTTGAAAAAAATAAAGAAAGAAAGAAAAGAAAACAAAAGAAAAAAAATCTAGTTTAGACATAAAAAATACATGTATATATATATATATTAACGAACAATACAATTGCCGTTGAGTGTGTATAAAATAAATAAAGTTGTATAGTATAATAAAATATATTATAATATTAATAGATGAGGAAAAAAGAGGGATAGGCATTGTAAGGAGAGGAATAGAGAATAGTGAGAGTGTTAGGAGAGGGGGGAGAGGGAGAGAGAGAGAGAGGAATAAGGAGTAATAAGAATATGTCAATAGTGGAAAGAGAGAGAGAAAATTCTACAAACGTGAAATGTGATAATAATGGAGAAAGAGAGAATAAATGAAAAAAAAGAGAGAAATGGTGAGAAATTTTTTTTTTTAAAAGTTGATAAATTAATTCACAATATAATACATTTATAATTAATTTAGCATTAGGTTTTTTTTTTTGTTATGTATTATAAGATTAGGAGGTTAAATAGAAATTTTAAAAAGAAAACAATAGCAATTACTTAAGCCTCGATCACCTTTAATAATACATATATAGATATATATAGATACACACTAATAAACGATGTATTAACGTTATATATATATAAAATGAATAAAATTATATAATATAATCAAATATATTATAATATTAATAGATAGGAAAAGAAAGAGAGACGAGTATGTGAGAAAAAGAATTCGAGGTACTGGGAATGTTAGAGAGAGAGAGAGAGTGAGAGTGAGAGAAAGAGAGGAAGTGATGGAAATATGGGAGGAAAAGAGACACAGATAGCAAACAATTTGTATTTTTCTTAAAATCTTTAAATTATTATATATTTATAATTAAATATATTTAAAAATCATTTTACCATAATTAAAATATATTAAAGAAAATAATTTAAAGATAATCAAAATTTTATTTAAAAAGTCAAATGAGTGAAAATAATATTAAAATTTAAGGCTTCATCAATTTTAATAATATATAAATATATTGCAGCAAAGAAAAAGAAGGCTCTTATTATCCAAAATTAGGTCAAAATGATAAAAATGGTTGGTCGGGTTGCTTCCCCATTAAGTATGAGCAGATGGTTATGGTGCACTACACCATGAGATGAATTTGTGATTCCTCGGTTAAGCACAAGTAGAGGGGAAAATATACTCATCCTAATGCACTCGAGGTAATACTATTGTAATTCGAGCCTCGTCTTATTTGTATCTATTTATTCAATTCTTTTAATGTTTTGGGCTGTTCTTTGTGATCCTAGTTTTGGGCACTTCTGTAGCTTTTGATAGTCTTCTGCATTGTGGATTCGAGATGTTCGATAAAATGTCTCACAGAAATTTTGTCTTTCGCATAGTTATTGCAATCTTAGTAACTGGATAGCTATTAAACTTTATGACAGTTATTCATGGAGCTGTGATTGCATTATACCTATTCGCTTTATCCATTAGAGAGAAGAAAAGAAAATTTTCTTTTACCAGCAAGGTGCCTCTTTTTTTCAATTAATGTTACGTGATTCAATCAAAGACCTACCTTTTTATGCCTGATTAGAGGTCAGGAGCAAGATACATATCTATGGCACATGGGGCTTGGTTTAAGATATTTTAGGAGGCATATCATCTTGGATGTCTCAATTACGATTGCAAGGTGTATTAGATACATTTCTAATGTGGTTTTTCTGTTGAAAGTGACAGTGAAAGGCCTGGGATTTTCTTTATCACATGTTGCTTCAGTTTCTGTTTCTCAAGTTCCAATTGAAGTAGTCCCTTTTCCCGGTCAATTCTAATAAAATTAAAAAACCAAGGTTCATTTATATGTGTTTCCGAAAGTGGTGTTGCTTTATGAATGGTGAAAATTGTCATATTTTTCTGATCGATGTGTTTCCCTTACAAATTTCCTTGAAAACAAAATAACCCATTCATGAGATGCTGAAACAAAAATTTTCAATAGTTAAACTTAAGCTATGTTTAATTGACATGATGGGATAGGATTCCATAGAATCCAAGTTTTTCTTATCTTTAAAGACATCGTGATAAGGATGAAAGTTAGATATCAAAAGATGCAGTTACATAGTTATCAGTTCCTTAAAACCCTAATAACTAGTGGGAGGAAGTAATCTACTTTGATGGAATTGAAGACATGAAACCACATGGTTTGCTCCACAACCTTACATCTTACCAAGCTCTCCTTGGAAAAAAGGTGAAAGCTTGGGCACCACTAGAGTCGTTATTTCCTTCTTAAAACCAGCAAGTTACATAGAGTATCCATTCGAGAATCCTGCTATTCAAGCTTATATTCAGAGCTAATTAAAGAAGACTTAAATTCAAACTGAATGGTTTCTTTTTAATTAGCAATATATTGCATTAAACAATAGCCAGGATACTATGCAGTGACTTCAAATGCTGAATATTCATTTTCTTTTATACATCAGATAGGTCTCCTAACTTCCAAATCTTCTTCTTTTTCTTCTACTTCTTCTTCTTCTTCCCCCTATTGTAAAAATTATTGATAAACCATCTATCTTTTGCAAGTTTCAAGTTCTGTATTCTAAATTTATGTTTCATGTTATTGGGATAGAAGGGGATGCATTGGTAACTTGTTTCTTAGTTACAGTTTTAGGAATTTCCCCCTATTGTAAAAATTATTGATAAACCATCTAGCTTTTGCAAGTTTCAAGTTCTGTATTTTAAATTTATGTTTCATGTTATTGGGATAGAAGGGGATGCGTTGGTAACTCGTTTCTTAGTTACAGTTTTAGGAATTGATTCCTACATAGCTTTTCAATCTCCTGCACTAGAGTTGTCCATCTTTTTTCTATCCCTAAATGAATGCTTTCTTGAAAATTTAACATAACATAGGATAATCTCTTCAAGAAGAGGATCAGGAATCCCAATTTGTCAGGATGTAAATGGCCAAATTCCCTTGATACAATTCACTCCATCCGCCTTTATGCTGCCACCCATCACAAAGCAAGCAATACGAATGCTAGAATAATTATTAGCCTAGACTCTTGAAAAAAGACTGGTGTTTCACGTTCAGATGACTAAACGATCATTCAATTAGGATGCTACCTTGCTTTCATTCCCTGTCATGAACTATGTATTCCCAGTTTTGTTGGTATTGAATGTCAGAGAAAGTCAATGTACTATTGCAGGCCCTTGACATTGGAACAAGTAGTACATACAGTCAATGATCCATCACTGTTTTTCAGTTCCCAAGGGAAAAGGACATATTAGATTTTTCCTTCCTGGAGTAATTCATGTTTCCTTTGTAGGTTTTGAATTTTTGCTTTCCTTTTTTTTTATTCCAATCTTTCACGAATTAGGAGTCATGTTGAAACAGTCAGAAAAGGTAAACAGGCTGGTTTAAACTGTTTAAGACATGGATGAAAAGATGCAGCAAAAAGTATTATGTAATAATGAAGTTTATTTCATCTATGCATGTGTGCCTTTTACAATATGTAAGACATGCAGATCTTTTAACATGGCTACAGTACTTGCAGCTAGCTGTCAATGCATCTACTATTTATGGTGTCACAAATAATACCCCCTCCATGCACATGCAGCATGCAAGAAATGGAGGTTAGCAGAACAGTGTTCTTGCTTTCATGCTATATTTGCTCATTCCAATAGTTAATTAGATATTATTACATTTCTCTGCTTGTCAATGGGGTTGTACATCACAAAGCTCTTTGGTCTTTCTAAATTTTTGTAACAGGTTTTCTTTTAGAGATGGCTGTTGTGATGATATTGCCTAATATTGCAGCAACTGTTAAGGAATTATCTAAAAAGGATCTAAGGCAGGAAACTGCAGTTGTTGCTCTTGGAAGATGCTTTTATGGAACTTCCTATTCCTTTGCTAAGAAATTCTATTGTCAGATCTCTATCCTCCATGTTGCTCGCCCTTCATTCATGAATGAAATAAGGCAAGCTTTGCTTAGCATCGATGTTAGTGTCAATACGTGATCATTATATAATGCATCTATTGTTTGGCCCTTGCTGTACTTCATTATTGGTGCTTACATGGGCCACATATATCTAGCAATATGACCAATGAATAGTCTTCTCAATTTTTTTTTTAAATTTTTGTTAGGTAACCTTATCATTATCTCAATGAGGGCAAAGTTGTAGGTTTTGCTAACTATTTATTGAGATCCTTAAAGTGCACGATGATGCTTTTGGAAAATATCTGGAATACAGATCAAAGATATTTTTCCTCTTTTGCATGTTCTCAAGAATTACTTAGTTCCTCTTTTAGTTGGTTACTTTTAAAATATGGTTCTTAATAATGAGTCCAACATGATAAAGTGAAATCATGCTGTGAAGTTTATTAGTTTTTTGAGATATGGACCAGCTTTAAGTTAATATCCAGCAAGTGAATATTAATGATTGTAGCAAATGGAGATTTGGTCCTGCTTGTCATTTAGTTACCTTGATTGAATGGTGCTGCTTAAATTAACATAAACTTAGTGTGTCTCTATGGTTATTTACAATATGATGAATTTAGGACTCAATTCTCTTCTTTATGTGAGAAATTCAATCGTTAGTTTTATCTCGAAATGGTGCAGGGGCATGGCCTGGTCTATTTATAGTAATACAGATGGCCGTGGGTTGGATCCACCTTCAAGTAGCACAAATGGTGGGACACGATTAATTAGAGCCATTCAAGAACTTCAAAGGAAGTTGGGTGCAAAAGTTCAGGAACTAAAGAAAAATTTTCCTATAAAATTACTGTTTTTCTTGGTTGGATTTTATTGTGCAACAGCTTTTGCAACTGTTATAGGACAGACAGGCGACTGGGACATTCTCTCTGCTGCCTTGGCTGTGGTTGTTGTTGAGGGAATTGGGGCACTTATGTATCGAGGTTCTCTTCCTATATTCAACAACATTAGGAGCCTGATCACCATGTTCAATTATTGGAAAGCTGGGCTGTCACTGGGTCTGTTCTTGGATTCATTTAAATACTAAAGGAAGACTCATTCCTTAGAAATCTTTCAAATTGATAGGTTTCCTGTGCTCTTGAAAAACAAGATCACTATGTTTTGATGGACAAGGTGAATGTGCATCCTACAAGCTGCCACTTGTAAAAAGTGATCTCAACACACTGTCTTATTAAGATGTAAGCCTCGCATTTATTCTTGGTTTAGCCTTCATTCAAGATGAGAAAATGAAGATGTTAGAGTTTTCATCAAACTTCATTGATCCAAAGCCCAATGAAAATGATGCCTCTGCATTTGCAGCAGCATAAGATTTCTTGGTCTAGTGAGTACATTGAGGAAAACGGATGCAGTGACCCTGCAGCTTCTGTTTCTTTCACCTTGCTGCCTCCGCACAGGATACTGACTTACGCACAAGTGGATTTTGCATTTGAAGTTGTCTGTCTCAAACTTCTAACTACTGTAAAAAATAGTTGTATTTGTCTAACCTGTACACTGCTTATTACCATTTTTCTTCCATACGAATTGCTTATGCACAAAATATTATTCATGAAACTTCATTCCTGTAACTTATTCTCGTAACAAAATATCTTTTTGGTAGCTTCTATGAAACACCAAGTATGTCTTGTGTCTCATATCTTGCCATGGACTTTCAGGTATTTAATGTTGAATGCGTTGAATATGTTCCTTGGCAGTGTTAGAGTGGAGTCTAGACGACATATATGAAAGTATGTACGGCGAGTTTTACTAGTGTTGAGTGATTCTTGTAACGGTGGTGCTGCAGAGAATTTAGCTAGGGTAGTAGTAACAATAAATAGAGGTTACTAGGAGTAGAGGAGTTGTAGATATTTTTATGCAGATGATACAGTTGTATTCGGGTAGCTTTTGCTCTTGGATTCTGGAGCCACTGCCATGGTAATTGATTTCCTAATATACACAATTTCCACGGATTCCATGTTTGCAAGTTGGAACTGCAACATTTCAATTGACCTGCCCAATCTCCCGTTGGACAGAGGAGCATGATGAAAATGAAGGTGAGAGTAAAGATGTTAGTTAAGTTGCTGGGAGGATTAACAGAGGACATGAAGTGAAGGGATTATTGGAAAAAGTGAGATCGATGAAAGTGAACGAGCATTAAACATGAGTGAAGGTCGGAGTGATTCATCATCAAATGAATGCAGTTGATGAATGGAAGAGATTAATAGAGAAACCTTTGAGAGAGCACGAAAAAGAGAGTAGTGGCAGGTGAGGACGGAGTAAAGAGAGCGAGTGAAAATAGTCCTGAATTCACATTCTTTGCATTATTGGAGATCTACCACTCTTCCAATGCAATATGAAGTGAATATCGTGGCAACAGTAGATGATGTTATGGTTGCAGCAAAAGGACTAATTTGCATGCGTTTCATGGTTTGAAGCCGAAAGGCTAGACTGCTACTGCTAGGCAGTGTTCAGGAGACTATGGAACTTTATTGGAGATGGAATTGCACCTTGCATTCATATGTATGCAGTGATATGCCACACCATGCGTTGGCTTAGCTCCCAATGAACAATTGTTTCAAATCTCAAGAGAAGAGAACGTCAAGGACTTTTTGGATGATTTTTTATTATAGCCCCTAAGCGGCTGTAAGTACCATGTATAAGTCAGATATATTTTGCATGGCTGGAAGGACCAAACCGTGAGAATGCGTGCTCTAGTTATTATTAAGTCTAAATTTTATGTTTTCAATTAATATTAAGACCTTGACCAATTTAATATTAACCATCAATTAGGATTTAAGAAAAACTAGTTTTATAGACTTTAAAATTTTAGAATCGCTATCTAACTAAGATAAGAAAAAAAGTTAAGTTAAAACTAATTGGAATTATTGATTTTAATCTAATCATTAGTCTATGAGAAAATCAATTTTAGAAAATGATTTTTTAAAATCAGAGTTATTTTTTCTTAATTTAGGAGTTAACTTATTAAATCCTAAATGTATATCACTTTATCTTTCTAAATTAAATTTATTTTTCAAAATAAAATTCTAAAAGTAATTCCTATTTACAAGTAAATAAATAAGTAAAATTATATCTACATACAAAAATAAAAAAATAGAAAAAAATTATTTACAAAAAGAGAAAAATAATTTTTTCCATATTTTAAGCCAACCAATACTTATAGGTGTTTATATACCTGTTATTTAATATCAAACTTCCATAATTTATTTAGAAAAATTTAAGTAAATTGTTTCATTTTAATTTTAAAAATTATTAGATTTGCATTTTTAATTCGTTTACTTCAAATTAAGAAACATAAAGAAAGAAATCCTAATTTTTGGTGTAACTTATTTTTTAAAAACTCTAAATGGATCCTCAATTTTTTTTTCTTTTTTAAAAAATATATTTTTCTAAGTAAAAAGAAAAAAGAAATACATATGTATATATGGATATATTTAATATGACGTTGATATAAAGATATCCATTTTAAGAAAAAGAAATTTGAAAAGAAAGATGGGTTTATTAAAATGAGGAAAAATTTTTAAAATAGATGGATAGGATAAAATAAAAATAAATAAATAAATGGAACAAATTTGGATCGGGTCTAATGGGTTGGAGTATGGGTCGGAGGAAGTGTAGAACACGAGTTCAAGTCATTTAGTAAATCCATTTCGGGTCCGTGTATGCTGCACGTGCCTAGGCAGAGAGAGAGAGAGAAAGAAAGAGAGGTAGAGGCCGAGCAAGGGATCTCTACGGTGTTCTGGCAAGTATTTTATGTGGGTAATGGACCTTCCGTGGGGTTTTCATTGATGATACTAAGGTTAGTTTCTCGTTAATGAAGGCGGTTTAAGTGGTGGTTAGAGTCGAACCGAGGAGGGTGGTGGTTGTCTCCTCACATGGTAGTCGCTGGGGAAGAACTAATGAGTGAGTTAAGGATTTTCGGGCATGTAAAGCTTGATTGTGCTTAGGGTTTTACCCAGGAAGTGATGGGGGATGGAGTATTGAAGAGGTGTTCGTGGGTCACTTAAGGTTTTGTAAGATCCCGGACTTCGACTAATTACCAAGGAAACAAAACAGTAACGCATTTATCGTAAATACGCAACTTGAAAAAAATATGAATTGTAAAGTGATAAAATAAAGTAAACGTGAGAAATACTAGCCTCGAGTGTTATTACGTAAGCCATTATAATGATGTGGAATTGGTAAATTTAAGGTTCTGGAAAAATATTCTCAAAATCAAGTAACTTTTTAATATAGGATTACAAAAATTAAAAAAAAATCATAATAATATTTATTTTATAAAATAAAATAGGTGAAATATTGAATGCAACGAAAACATAGTTTCATTGGATAGCAAATATTTGTACTATAAACTCAAAATGTGAGACTGGGGTGTAGCGAGATTTAAAAATAAAATTATTTGATGTGTAAAAATAATAATTTGAAATTAATTGAGAGTAAAATAATTATAAGTATCATGTGTTTGAGCATATACCTATAAATGATTATAACCTTTTATATATAATATATTAATATAATTTAGTAAGACTAGTAAAAAAAATTAATAAAATTTATAGAGATCACTTTTCTAAGGAAAATTAGGTGTGTTAGTGTTACGAGCCGATTTAGAAGGATCCAAAATCATGAGATTCATTCAAACCTAAGAGGAAATAATCCAGAATATTCTAAAAGATTTAGAAGGTTTTAGAATAGATAGTAGGTAAGGTAGATAAATGTATTTAATATAAAGGTAGGTAGGGATTCATTTATAACCGTTAGATCGAATTAATCTTAACCCTCCATCTTAAAAGGCCTCTTGTATATATAGGAGAGATCCCCTTAGTTGTAGTGATAAGTTATTGAAGTGAATACAATATACTTTCAGAGTTTCTCTCTCTAAACTTTGTGAGTGTGTTACAAGCTGATTTAGCTTTCCTTAGTGAGGTCAGGAACGCTAAGTATCGCACGGAGTCGAGCGACGGAATCTGCTCGTGACAAATGGTATCAAAGCCTGAAAAAGGAACTGTCTGTGGAGAAAATATCATTCAGAAGAGACAACAACACTTCAATGGTCGATGAGTTGGCTGACCATGATAATCGCCGTGTTACCAGGTAAAGGGCTAGGTCCCGAGATTTGCTGAACTCCCTCCTTAATAAGATGGATAGAGTGGAATTGAGCATTACTGAAGCGAAGGAACAATTCGATGAATCACAAGGCAGCCTTGAAGAGATAGAGGAAGAACTTCAAGGCAAGTTGCAAGGAGCATTGAATCAAGCCATTGATAAGCTGAAGCAGCGTGATGAGATGATTGAGGAGAAGAATGAAGTACTCCAAGCTCGAGTCATTGCTTTGGAAACTAAGGAAGAAGGTTATGAAGCCAAGATGGATGCTATAATGGCGGCCATGTGCTAGGAGATTGAAGAACTTAAGAACCAACTAGTAGCATGTCGGGCGGTAGTGGTAAATAGAGTGACCATCCAGTCTGCTCATAGGATCGATGTCCCCAAGCCCGAACCTTTCAATGGGATACGATCCGCTCGGGAGGTAGATAACTTCTTTTGGGGAATAGAACAATATTTCAATACCGTAAGAATCTTGGATAACCTCGAAAAGGTACGTACTGCTACTATGTATTTGAAAGATTCTGCTATGGTATGGTAGCGTAGGAGGGCAAACGACATCAATACTTAAGCTAGCTTTGTACATGAGATCAAGGGGCAGTTCTCTCCCCAAAATGCTGCTAAAGAAGCAAAGGTGAAGTTGCATCACCTAACTCATAAGGGTGACATCAAGCAATATGTGAAGGAATTCTTAGAACTAATGCTGGAGATCCTACACCTTAACCAGGATGATGCTTTAGTGATGTTTTTAGATGGTCTGGAACTTAGGCAAAGTTAAAGCTAGATCGAAGGGGAATAGAAGACATCTCTAAGGCCATAGTAGTTGTTGAAGGCCTAATGGAGTTCAAGAAGACAAAACATAAGATCCCAATAGGAAGGTGGAAGGGGGAAGTTGAGAAGGAAAGGAATGGGAGTTCCTTAAGAGGGAAGCCTAAGATGGAAGAGAGAAATAATGATCGGGGAAAGACTCGTGAAGGAAAATATGGGGAACGATGGAAGTCTCGAGAATTGAAGTGCTATTTTTACAATGGGCCTCATTATGCTAGGGAATTCCCAAAGAAAGATCGGTTGGTAGCAATTATGGCAGATGAAAGCTCTAATGAAGAGGATGAGGCTAAACTGGGTTCGGTACGACTACTTAATGCTATGAAGATGCAGGAGAAGCGAAAGGGGTTGATGTACACTGAGGTGATAGTTGCTGGCAAGAAGTTAAATGCCCTTATTGATACAGGGGCATCTCATTTGTTCATCTCCGATGTAGCAGCAAGTAAGATTGAAATGGAGGTGGAGAAAACCAAAACATGGCTCAAAACGATAAACTCAAAGGAAGTCGTTACTACTGGAGTCGCCAGGGAGATAGAGCTCCATATGGAAGGGTGGAAAGGGAAAGAAACCATCGAAGTAGTACCTATGGATGACTTCGAATTTGTGATTGGGATGGAATTCCTAGATCGTATCAATGCACTTATTGTTCCTCGTGGAAACTGTATATGTATACTCGAGACCAACTCTCAATGTGTGGTGCCTGTTATAAGGAAAGTTGGTCAAGCCACAAAATTCCTTTCTACTATGCAACTAGCGAAGGGTTTAAAGAAGAATAAAGTTACATACATAGTTACATTGAAGGGGGAAGAAGAGACAGGGGGTTAAGAGGTAATTCCACATCGAGTGGGGGAGTTGCTAAAAGAATTCAAAGACATCATGCCTAAAGAGTTGCCAAAGAAGCTACCACCAAGAAGGGAAGTGGATCATGCGATTGAGCTAAAACCAAGTACAAAGGCCCCTACTACAGTTCCTTATCGCATGCCCCCAAAAGAATTAGAAGAATTAAGGCGACAATTGAAGGAGTTGTTGGAAGCTGGATTCATCCAACCTTCAAAGGTACCTTTTGGAGTTTCAGTTCTCTTTCAAAAGAAACACGATAGGCCCCTCCAGGTGTGTATTGACTATAGGGCCTTGAATAAGGTCAGTAAAAAGAATAAATACCCTATTCCTTTAGTATCAAACTTGTTTAATCGATGGGGAGAGGCAAGATACTTTTCAAAATTGGAGTTACAACTGAGATATCATCAAGTACAGATAACAGATGGAGATGAGTCCAAAAACACTTGCGTCACAAGGTATGGTGCATTTAAGGTTCTTATTATGCCATTTGGGCTCATAAAAGCCCCAGCTACTTTTTGTAGTCTTATGAATAGGGTATTAGCACCATTCTTGGATCATTTTGTTGTGGTTTACTTAGATGACATCATGAATTATAGCAAGCCTATGGAAGAACACCTAAAGCATCTTCATATAAATTGCTCAGCCTTAAGGGAAAGCAAGTCATATGTAAAGCTGGAGAAATGTGCCTTTGGAAACGAAAAAGTAGCCTTTTTAGGGCATGTAGTAGGAAAGGGGAAGATCAAAATGAATGAAGAGAAGATACAAGCCATTCGAGAATGGAATGAACCTACTAAGCCTACCAAATTGAAGTCATTTCTTGGCTTAGTAAGTTATTATAGAAGTTTGATATGTAGATACTCTTGAATGGCTACCTCCTTAACGGATTTACTTAAGAAAGATGTCCTATGGGTATGGAGGGAAGATCGATAGAAGGCATTTGATACCCTGAAGGAAGCAGTCATTAAAGAACAAGTTCTTGCGCTTTCTAATTTTGGTAAACTATCTGAAGTATGCATAGATGATAGTGATTATGCCATTGGTGAGGTTTTGATGCAGGAAAACCCTCCAATAGCCTTTGAGAACCGAACGTTGAACGATACAGAGTGGCGATACCCAGTAGATGAGAAGGAAAAGACAGCTGTAGTGCATTGCCTTCAAGTTTGGAGGCACCTTGTAAGTACAAGTCAATGGGACTGGTCTAAGTTATTGGATGTCATACAGCTCTCTTTTAATCTATAGAAGAATGAATCAACAGGACATAGTCCATTTGAGGTTGTCTTAGGGAGATAGCCACTAAATACGGAAACCACAGGATATATGGGGATTAGTTTTCTAGCATATAAAATTGCAAAAGAGTGGCAAGAAGGCTAAGACTTAGCTCTAAATTACTTAGATAAGGCTATGTAGAGAATGAAAGAAGTTGCAGGTAAGAAGTGTCGACCAATGGAGTACCCAATAGGGGATCAAGTACTTGTGAAGTTACACCTGATCCAGTGGACCAAGGGCCAATTGCACAAAAGACTAATGAGGTGTTATGAAGGGCCATTTCTCATCATAAAACAAGTGGGACGAGTATCTTATAAGTTAGAGTTACCTCTAAGATTAAAATTCCACCTAGTATTTCATGTTACAATGCTTAAGCCATATCTTAAGGATGAGGATGACCTTAATAGAACAAATCACAGAGGGCTCCAATTGGAATCCAAGAATCATACGAAAAGAAGTTGGAAAAATTATTATGGACAGATATGTGAGAAGACGAAGCCACTCCCCTAGGCGTAAGTATATGGTTAGTTGGAAAGGAAAGCCGGAAATTGAGACTAGTCAGGAATCTACTAAAGCTCTATGGCAGTTTTCCAAACAAAATTTAGAAGTTTCACGAAGAAGATACGACAAGGACGTCGCCAAATTGAGTGGGGGAGAATGTCACGGGCCGATTTAGAGGGGCCTAAAATCATGAGGTTCATTTAAGCCCAAGAGGAAATAATCCAGAATATTTTAAAAAATCTAGAAGGTTCTAGAATAGATGGTAGGTAAGGTAAATAGATGCATTTAATATAAAGGTAGGTAGGGATTCATTTATAACTGTTAGATCGAATTGACCTTAGCCCTCCATCTTGAGAGTCCTCTTGTATATATAAGGGAGATCCCCTTAGTTGTAGCGATAAGTTATTGAAGTGAATACAATATACTTTCAGAGTTTCTCTCTCTACTTTCTCTCTCTAAACTTTGTGAGTGTGTTACAGGCTGACTTAGCTTTCCTTAGTGAGGTCAAGAACGCTAAGTGTCGTACGGGGTCGAGCGACGGAATCCACCCGTGACATTAGCATCTAAATGTCCACTGAAAGCAAACATCTAGGGTAATGACACCTCATGGAGTAAACTAACGATGAATTCATCTAAAACCAACATGTGCAAGTTGAAGAAATAATTCCAATGACCTCATACTCTTCGTCATAAAATTCCAATGATCACATCCATTACTTAGTTTTAAACAATAGAAGTCAAGAAAATTAGAGTAAGGTTAAGAAGTTTAAAGAGTAACTCAACAAAAACATATAAAAAAATATAGTATAAATAAGGGTATATGTGCGATTAGAAGGATAAGTGAGATCTAAAAATTAACCATCACCATCGATTGATGGTAAACCTACTACCTAGCCCCATCGACATAACCCTTTTCGCCATTGGCCACCTAATAGAGCTTAAATTGTATATATTTTATAAGTTATATTTATAATGCTTTTATAGAATGTTAGAATATTTCAAGTATAGTTCGATGCTTAATTTGTTAATATTTATCTTAAATTTATATTATACTTATATGTATATTTTTGTATTTTTGATAGAAAACGTGTGTGGATTCGAATAAATATACACAAATACCAATTCAATTTTTCATGAATTTCAAATAAGTTCACACATCCTTGAAGCATGGAATGAAGAAATCGACTAAGTTAAAATTGGAAATAAATCTCACAAACCTAAAGCGATTGGTTATATGGGAAAATCAAGTCCATGAAGTATCCTTACATCATGAAGATTCAAGAGATTCTGGCTGAGGATGAAAATTGAAATTGGAAAAAAGAAAGATACGTCGTGCCATCCAAATATTCTAGCTATATCTCTTTTAATTACATAGACTATTGGAAGATTATTTTGTAAAGATACATTAAAGATATTTCAAGATATACGAGAGATATATTTCAAGATTCCATAATATATACATAGATCATAAACACTTTATATACATTAACATTCATTAATTCGCATTATAGTGTTTTAGAGATTCTTCTTTCTTTTGTTCTTTATTTTCTCAATGCTTTAGATTAGTTCTTTTTAGTATTTAATTATTATAAACCTTAGTTTTCTATGTAATTAGTATCTTTTTCTTTTATCAATCTATGATTTCTAATTTTCATGATCCAATTACATGCTCTTTTATTGTTTTGGATCAATATGTCTGAAGTATTGATTCAATATTTGATATTATATAAAAATCAATAGATCGCTTTATATAATTAGATCATAACGTAATTAGAGACGTTACATGCATTCCTAGAGATAAGATGACATGACTTTCAGTATTAAGTGACTTAATAATAAAATTCACAAATCATTTGTTGGTCTCATATAAGATATTAAATCGAGGGATGGTGAATTGATATCTTTAAAATATTTTAAAACTTTTCTAATGGATAAGGAAATTATCCCTCTTGATAACTTAATTTGATAAACGATGATTAATAATTTAATACTCAAATAGCATAATTAAATAACTCAAAGTAAAGAGAAGGAGGAGTAAATCAGGCTTAAGATTTATAAAGCTTCAATCTTTTGCCTAATGCTTTCTTCCAACTCCACTACTGGAGACCCAATCTACTTCATTAATGCCATTCCACTTGAATTACTAAATCAAAACAAATCACGAGAAGTTTACAAGCATTTGCCACACGTGAGCTTTACAACACTCTATTTTGCCTATCTAACATTTCTATAATCTAGGCTAATTACATATTTACAAAGTACAATCAAAGTTCTCTCAACAACACTCAACAAAAATTGTTTACAAAAAACTAGTAAGAATAACAACACAAATCTCAAATAATTTAACACAAAAATAGAAATAAAGAACAATGAATAATCAACTTTGTTTCAACTCTTTAAAGAAGTATCTGAGAAGTGTTATGTGCTCTTTCAGATGGTAAGAAATGGTCATGATCAAAGTATAATGTATATGTATTTTTCTTCTTAGAATTGTACTTAACACTTTGAATCCTTTCTCTTTTTATACTGGACTTTTCCAATGGCTAAATTTGTTGAGAATTATCTTCATTTTAATTTTATCCAATTCCAAGGTTTAAAAGATAATCCATAGATATTTTAGAAAAAAACTTAGAGTTTGAAATTTTATTCTAATCTTATGATCTTATCTCGATCAGATCTCTCTTATTAGATATACTTTAATCACCAATATTGGATAATTTAGAAGTTTGAACTTAACATCCCATAAAATTCAAAATCCTCCTCAACCTTATCCATATCCCTATCCTTATCCAATCTTAGATATTTCCTTGTGGTTGATATCCAAAAATTAATTCACTTAGAAATAATCCCCATAGATCTTAATTATAACTTAAGCAAAATGAAATTAAGTATATTTTCCTAATATACTCAATCTAATAGAGTTAAGCCCCGTTCACTTCGAATCTAATGTTGTATTATTTTTCAACATGACTTTTCTAGACCAACTATCTGAATAACCTTCTAAAGAGTCTCAGTTTATTTATCTTCAAAATCTTTGAATAAATTTTTGAAGTACTGTACTAACTCTACTTATATAAATTTCTGAAATATTATCTGAATATTTTTAAAATTGTCTCTTTTTCAATCGATTCAAGTCTTTCTAAATAAGTTTTTGAATGTAACTAAATTTATAATTTTAAACTTTCTAAAAAATTGTATGAATACCTGCATATTTATTAGTACATTAGCATTTCTCTCTTTTTGTTATCATCAAAATCTATAAAAGATATCTAATATCAATAATGCAATTTTAGGGTTTTTAATCATGAAAAGATTTTGGTTAATTATTCTAGAGTTAGGCACTAGTAATCTCAAGAGGGACATTAGTATATTTTAGGAATTCTCCCAATTTAGTAAATTAGGATGAGATTTATATGTACCTCATTATTTTAGGGTGATTAATAATTGAATACTGAATTTATGTATTACCAATATTTGATACGTGCTTCATTATTCTAGCGTGATTAATAATTGAATACTAAATTCATGCATTATCAGTATCTTTAGTCTTTTTTTATTTTCCATATTAGCTTAATTAGTTTTAGTTTGGATTTAATTTCCTTGAATTTATTTCTTGACTAAAATTATTATGTTAGATATTAGAAAAAAAGGGTAAGAATTAGTAATCATTTTAGTTCTTAAGGGATTGATACTTGGATTCATATCCACTATACTATTAAACTGATAGATGCACTTATCTCATATCAAGTTTTTGGTGCCATTACCAAGGACTATGATATTATGAATGCCTTGGATCTAGTATTAGATTTCTAGAGTTCAAGGGCTACCTTATTAAACCCTTATGAGTACCACTTTAATTGTCTGAAATTATATTTTATTTTTGAAAATTTACCGTTTTTATTTAAAACAAAGCCTAATCACCAATAAATAAATTAAACTTCATTATTCTTACAAAAATAAGTAACTTAAGCTATAATTTACAAAAATGGAAAACTAATTTTTTTTACAAATTTTACGTCGTCTCAGAGGTATCTATGCACTCGTTAGTTGGGATTAGATGTTTTTAGTTCATTCTAAAAACATTTTAACGTGTTGGTTCTTTCTATAAAAAACAATTGGGCCATATTTATGTTTTTATTAGCCATTTTATTTTTATTAAGAAATATCCTTAAAAACCTAATTTTTATTCCCAATTTATAAAAAAAATCCGCAAAAACCAAAATTTTGAAGAGTCCTAAATTAAGATTTTATTTTTTAAAAGAAGCAATTAAGTGATAAAATTTTTTTAAGATAACAAAACTTTTATATGGAAAAGATGCTTAAATCATAGAAGAGAAGCCTAACTATATAAAAAAATCTAAACCATGAAAAAGATTTCTAATCATGGAAAGCTATCTAAACTATAGAAAAGATGTATAACTATGAAAATGATATCTAAACCATAGAAAACATGTCTAAACTATAGAAAAGAAAACTAAACATACGAAAGATGTCTAAGCCATAGAAAAATATTTCAACCATGAAAAAAAAGTCTAACTATGGAAAAAGTATCTAAGCCATAAGAAAAATGTTTAAATCATAGGAAAATAAGCCTAAACCATAGGAAAATAAGCCTAAACCATAGAAAAGATATTTAAACCATAGAAAAAATGTTTAACTATGAAAAAGATGTCTATTAAATATTTTTTTATTTTATGGAAAATTCTCTAAAAATGTCCTAGTGTGGAAAATGGTTTGTCATTATTTTTTTTTTCTTTCCAAAAAATTATTTTTCTAATTGAAAAATTCTAAAGACCTAATGCTTAAAAAGAGAAAAAGTTTAGAAAAAGCATAATTTCCTAAGCTAAAATATTTTTCCTTTTATATATCTTAAAGATGACTACTAAACCAATTAATAAATAAACATATGAGAAGCAAATAAACCAAAAGAGAGAAAAAAACAAAACAAATAAAAAATAAACAACTCAACTTATCTAGTTGTATGGGAGATAGTATAGACCATTGTACTTTGCATGTGGTTTTCTGCTGTTGTTCACCATTAAGAGATGACTGTGATAGAGGCTATTAGTGTTATGTGTAGGTAATGTAGAGGTGTACTGTTCTATGGTGAAAGGCATCGATCATGGGGATGTTGTCGTGTATATGCTGTAGTAGAGTTCGATTCTAACCCATTGTGTGTGGTGTAATTAGTTGTTTTGCTATTATGTTGCTCTTCATGAGTTAGGATTGTTGGGTTTGCGTAAGAGAAGAAGGGTGATTGAAAAGTTGTAAAGAAAAGCAGTTCGATGAAGTGAATGTGTTTAGTGTTTGTGATGATGAAATCCCTATCTCTCGTTGCTCCTCAGTATTTATATAACCCAAAAACAAATCTCTTGAATTAATTCAAATATAAATTGATAAATACCAATCTAGATCTGAATCTTTATAATTCTTATCAAATTTAACAATATCATATTAGATTTATTATCTCTAATAATCATTTGGCTATGATTTTATTAAATCCAAATGACTCTAACAACTCAATCCGATTTGTTTTGCATTAAGATTCTAACAAACCAAATTTTCTTCTATCGATCTTTTTAAAAATCTTTTCTCTCTTTTCTTTTATTTTTATGTGTTTAATTAAAATAAATAAATAACTAAATAAACCTTAATCTAAACTTAACCTAAAGTTGAAATTAAAATAGATTGAAACCCATTAATAAATTAATTTGTCCCCAAATGAGGTGCAAAATAAAAAAAAAAAAGAAAGAAATTCTATGACCTTAAATTAAATATCCTAAAAAATGATCTATCGCGAAACAAATTAAAATTTTTTTTTATTTTTATTTTTTTCAGTTTTATAAAGGGCCCTTTCTCTAGATAATAAATAAATAAAAAAAAACTAAAATACATAAGGACAAAAATGGGGTGTCTACAGCTGCTTCTCTTTGCAGTGAAGTTTAAGTAAAACTTTGTTACAAAGACAAAAGAGACACTATTTTTGCCTTATAGATGACTCTATCCTAAGAAGCGCTATGACTAACTAGCTATCTTAGGCCTAGTCTACTAAGTATTTGGTGACAAAAAGCTCAAAAAGAAAGGTGGTGGGGCTAACGTCCTTGCAAGCTAGCAAGAATCTTAAAAGTATTGAAAGGAAGGTAATGCCCTTATAGGTTAGCTAACCTAAGTGAATGGGCAAAGTGCTCCTTAAGCTAACTAAGACCCCAAATGAGAACATGATTGTGCTCCTTTAAGTTGACTGACATAGATGCAAACATCTCTAAGGAACCAACAACCCTAATTGAAAAGTCAACATGAAACCTAATTATGCTCCTTTAAATTGACTAACATAGGCAGGAGCATTTCTAAGAGACTAACAACCCTAATTGAAAGGTCGACATGAAACCTAGCCATTCTCTTCTGAGCTAATTGACATAGGCAAGAGCATCTCTAAAGGACTAGCAACCTTAATTGAAAGGTCGACATGAAACTTAGCCATGCTCCTTTGAGATGATTGACATAAGCGAAAACGTCTCTAAAAGACTAGCAACCCTAACTAAAAGGTCGACATGAAACCTAACTGTACTCCTCTAAGCTAACTAACATAGGTGAAAGTGTCTTTAGAAGACTAGTAACCCTAACTGAAGGGTCAACATGAAACTTAGCTATACTCTTCTAAGTTGACTGACATAGGTAGGGAGCATTTCTAAAGGAGTACCAACCCTAACTGAAAGATCAACATAAAACCTAGCCATGCTCATTTAAGCTAATTGACATAAGTAAGAGCATCTCTAAGAAGCTAACAACCTTAACTAAAAGGTCGACATGAAACCTAGTCATGTTCCTTTGAGCTTACTAACATAGGCAGGAGTATCTCTAAGAGACTAGCAACTAGCTATACTCCTCTAAGCTAAATAATATAGGCGGGATCGTCTTTAAGGGACTAGTAACCTTAATTGAAAAGTTGATATGAAAACTAGCCATGCTCCTTTGAGTTGATTGACATAAGTGAGAGTGCCTCTAAGGGACTAGCGACCCTAATTGAAAGGTCGACATGAAGCTTAGCTGTGTTCCTTGAAGCTAAATAACATAAGTAGGAACATCTCTAAAAGACTAGCAACCCTAATTAAAAGGTCGACATGACTAGCAAACCTAACTGAAAAGTCAACATGAAACCTAACTATGCTTCTCTAAGCTGACTGACATAGGTAGGAGCGTCTTTAAGGGACTAGCATCCCTAAGTGAAAGGCTGACAAGAAACCTTGTCATGCTCCTTTAAGTTAACTGACAAAGGCAAGAGTATCTCGAAAGGAGTAGCAACCCTAATGAAAGGTTGATAAGAAACCTAATTATACTCCTTTGAGTTGACTAACATAGGTAAGAGCATCTCTAAGGAACTAACAACCTTAATTGAAAGGTCGACATAAAACTTAGCCATACTCTTCTAAGCCAACTAACATAGGCGATCGAGTAAAGCACTCCTTAAGCTAGTTAAAGCCTTAAATGAGAATTGAGTTAGGCTAGCTCTTTACGAGCTGGCTAGATACTAAAAGAAAAAATGTGGATCAGGATAGCACTCTATGAGTTAGCTAAAACCCTAAAGAAAATATGGATCAAAACAACACTTTATGAGCTGACTACAACACTAAGGAAATAAGAGAAAGGGTAAGCACCATATAGGCTGACTAAGAACCCTATGAAGCAAAACTAAGGGATTTAACCTTTTGAAAAACCTGTTAACTTGAGAAATTCACAAATGAAGAATTTGGTGAAAACCATTTATGAAAAAAAAAAGCATCAAGGATAAGGTTTCTTAACTTGAAAAGGAATTAATGGACATCAAAAACTACATCAAGGAGAATGACTTAGAAGTAGATGACATGAATTCAAAAACTTGGCCACTCGAGCCAACATAGACTTGAAAATGGATGAAAAAACTTGTAACAAGCCTTTATTTTCTCTCTCTTTTTCCTTTCTTCTTTTTTCTCTCTTCTCCCTTTTTTTTTTTAGTCTCTCTCTCTCTCTCTCTTTTTCCTTCTTTTTTGCTTGAAAGTTTCTAACAGATACAAATTCTTAGCTAAGAAACAAGTGCTATAACTAATTGGTAACCATATAGGGTATCTCATATTCTTCTTATTCTTTGAAAATGTCTAATGTTGAGCTTCTTGGTAGGGTCTTGTAATTTTAAACATCCCTTTCCTAAGGAAAATGTAACTCATAATTAGTCTAATCGAAGAGGACTTTTTTGCTCACTCTTAGTCTAGATTTCGCTCTTGAATGCTATTTTAAAAATTATAGTCAAGTTTGCAAGTGATACGCTTTGATCAATCTATTAAGTCTTTTTTGGGTTTAATAATTGGGCTTTTAGTCAAATGGTTTCAAAAGGGATTAATGAGAGGGTTTATTTTAAAAGAAATACTTTCATCTAACTTGGGTATATTAGTCAAGAACCCTTAGAAAAGAGCTAGATGTGTGTTTGCCTCAATTTCAAAAATAATTTTTATTAAAAATAAATTATCCCTTAAGATTAGAAGAGCTTTTATTGAGTGTGGGAGGTATTATGAGTAGAGAGGTGATGGGAATCAAGCTACGAGACCTCTAACCCGCAGTCGAGCTCAAGGACTAAAGGAGCTGGTATGATAAATCCTTATATTCTAATTAACCCCTATCGAGACTGAATACTTCCTTATCAAGTCACCTTTTAATGCTGTGACATATGATCACCCATTATCTTATGTTATGTCAAGTTGATGATTACTCTAATGCCGAGCCGACTAATTTGAGGTGGAGGACTTGGCGGATGAGTAAGGCAAAGGATAGACTTGAGGGAGCTTGATGAGGAGGAAGAAGAGTATTTTGAAGAGGAGTGTATACGAATCTCTTGCATTCGACCATGTGAAGCTTCAAATTCTAAGTTTCAATGGATTTGGGAATGCTAACAAGTATCTGGATTGGAAAGAGAAGGTGCAACAAGTATTTGATTACTATCAATATGAGGATTATGAGAAAGTGAGGACTAGTGTGGTTAAATTCTACGGCTATGTTACCATGTGGTGGAAGAATTTTCAGGTCATGAGAAGAAGAAAGGGGTACCGAGAGATTAACACCTGGCCTGAGATGAAGAGAGTACTCAAAAACAGATTCTTACCGGAAATGTATCTCCAAGATACTTTCACTTAGCTTCAAGAGCTAAGACAAGGAGGCTGAACTGTCAATGAGTATGTTCAAGAATTCCAAATGCTTATGATAAGATGTAAAGTAGAGGAACCACCTGCCTGAACAGTCTTAAGTTTTATTACTAGATTGAAAGGAGACATCTAAGACATTATGGAGCTCCAACGATTTGACACAATGGATAAAGCTATTAGGATTTTCTAGTAAATCGAGAAGCAAAGAAGGAGCCGTGTAACAATCAAAATGTTGATTAATCGACCAGGACAGGCAAGACACCAAGCTCAGTATAGTATCGAGCCGAGTAGAAGAGTTGATACTAGAGTTTACCCTAAAGATATAGTGCCAAGTCGAACGTATGAGAAGGGGCAAAGGTCTAGTAGGAAGACCAACCAGATTAAGTGCTTCAAGTGTCAAGGGTTCGAACATATAGCTACCTAGTACCCAAATTGAAAGATAATGGTCATTAAGGGAGACATCCCGAAGTTAGAAGTAAAAAGTACAGATGAGGAACCCAAGGAGGAGGAGGTTCCTACCGAGAAAGAAAATACTAAGAAAGAACTGATTAAGGAGGATGTGTTTCCCGAGGACTTAGACCAGTTACTCATGTTAGTCCAGCATACTATGAGCATGAAACCCTTACGAGAGGAAGAGTAGAGGGAGAATTTGTTTCATATCACCTATAAAGTGAATGATCGGATGTGTGCTCTTATTGTGGATAGTGGAAGTTGCACCAATATGGCATCGGCTGATCTTGTTTCAAAACTAAAGTTATCGACTGTTGTACATCCTAGATGGTATAAGTTGCATTGGTTGAGTGAGCAAGAAGCATTGCATATCACTCGATAAATACTACTACCGATCACTATAGCGAATAACTCTGACCAAATCCTCTGTTACGTGCTTCTTATGTACGCTTCTCACGTATTGCTGGGTAAGCCGTGATTGTTTGGCAGGAGAGTTAAACATGATGGCTACAGGAATGCGTATATGCTGGAAAAGGATGACCGGAAGATCATGTTGAATCTACATCCGCTAAGAGAAGTTCACAAGCTACAAATGAAACTCACCCGTGAATGGAAAAAAGGTCTGGTGATGAGTAGAGCCAAGCTCCAAGAAGCCATCAATGCTGACAAGCCGACCTTATTGTTAGTCAAGCTACTATTGGAAATGAAAGAGCAGGATGAGCTTCCCTAAGAAATCAAGGGGTTGTTATATGACCATGTCGACCTGTTCCCAAAACAGTTACCTAAGGGGTTGCCTTAACTTGAGGCATAAAGCACTGTATTGACTTAGTACCTGATGCTGCATTGCCGAATAAGCCAGCTTATCGGATGAATCCCAAGTAGGCTTCTGAACTTCAACATCAAGTCAATGAATTGTTGGAGAAAGGTTATGTAAGAGAAAGTCTCAACCCTTGTGCTATGCCTACACTTCTAGTATCGAAGAAGGATAGAACCTAGCGGATGTGTGTTGACAGCTAAACCGTGAACAAAATCATGATCAAATACAAGTATCCAATATCAAGACTAGAAGACATATTGGATGAGTTGAGTAGAGCTAAAATTTTCAGCAAGATTGATCTCAAGTTTGACTACCATCAAATCCGCATAAGGTCAAGAGATGAGTGGAAGATTATATTCAAGACTTAACATAGACTTTATGAATGGATGGTCATGCCATTAGCTTATCAAATATCCTGAGCACTTTCATGAGACTTATGAATCATGTGCTGCGGCATCTTATAGGGAAGTGTGTCGTGGTGTACTTTAATGATATCTTGGTCTATAGTATCGACATGCCAAGTTACTATGAACGTCTTAGATCTATCCTAGACATCCTTTATGCTAAGAGACTATTTAGTGACTTGAAAAAGTGTTGCTTCTTCCAAGATGAAGTGGTATTCTTAGGGTATGTAGTCAACGAAGGAAGCTTATGAGTCAATGATAAGAAGATCAAAGCAATTTTTGAGTGGTTAACTCCTACTACTTTGGCCAACTCCTACTAATTGTATCGATGTAAGAAGTCTTTACAGACTGGCTTTGTTTTACGAAAGGTTTATTAGGAATTTCAGCACCATCATTGCACCACTTACTGAGCTTATAAAAAAAAATGCTGACTTCCAATGGGGAGAAAGGGAGGAGAAGAGTTTTGTCAATGTAAAGATTGACCTCCACCTCGGTATTAGTACTATCTGACTTTGACAAAATTTTTAAGTTGGAATGTGACACATTGGGTATTGGAATAAGCGATGTTCTGATGTAGGAAGGCCGACTAATTGCTTTCTACAATGAAAAGCTTTGAGAGCCACAACTGAATTACTCTATGTATGACAAGGAACTTTTGGTATTAATCTGAGTAATACAAGTGTGGTAACATTACTTACTGCTAAGAGAATTTGTTATATATACTGACCATGAATCGTTGAGGTACCTATGAAGTCAGACCAAGTTGTCGAAGCGACAGGCAATATAGGTTGAATTCCTCGAAGGGTTTAATTTTGTGATAAGGTACAAGCAAGGAAAGAGTGACATGGTTGTAGATGCTCTTTCGAAGAGGCATGCACTCTTATCAAAACTTCAGACTAGGTTATTTATTTTTGCAAATATCAAAGAACAGTACTCTAGGGATCTACACTTTAGATCAATAATTTTGCGATGCGTCAATGGGAGGAGAGTGGACGAGTATTATGTGGAGGATGGCTATTTGTTTTGAGGAGGGAGATTATGCGTACCGACTTGTTCCCTATGAGAATTATTAATCAAGGAAGCCCATAGTGGAAGGTTCTCTAGATACTTTAGAGAAAGGAGGACCTGTAAACTATTGAATGGCCGATTCTTTTAGCCAATAATGGGAAGAAATGTGTACCAAGTTGTGTAGTGAGCAAGAAGGCCAAGTGCTGATCTAAATAAGAGAAAGTAATCCCCCTACTTATTCTAACGAGGCCGTAGATTGAACTGAGTATGGAATTTGTTCTTAGATTACTACAAACTACTTGAGGTAAAGATTCTGTAATGGTTGTCATAAATCGGTTTAGTAAGATGGTACACTTCATGCCCTATACCAAAACTAACGACACTTCAGCTATTGCTTTTCTTTTCTTATAGGAGATTGTATGGATATATAGCGTACCTAGGAGTGTAATCTTCAATAGGGATCCAAAGTTCTTCAGCCATTTCTAGAAGATCTTGTGGCGTCAACTAGGAACCAAATTACTCTTCAGTACCTCCTGTCACCCCCAAACTGATAGCTAAATAGAGGTGGTTAATCATACTTTAAGTCACTGCTCCGAGCTACAGTAAGCAAGAACTTGGCTGATTGGGATGTTAATCTGCTAGTAGTTAAATTCACCTATAACCGAACTATGCATGACACCACTAAGCAGACTCCCTTCGAGGTGGTCTATGGATTCAATCCTGAGTTGCTCCTTAACTATGCCCCTATACTAGTACCCGTACAAAAGGACCTTGATGCCTCGGCTAGAGCACAATCTTTTCAGTACATCTATGACAAAGTCACTCGGCATATCGACTAAGCTGCTAGAAGAATAGGAGAAAGGACCAAGGGTAGGTCGGCCAAATAATTTTCAGCCGAGAGACTTGGTATAGCTACACCTCAGTAATTTCTTAACTTTTAGTGGAGGATTAGTATTTAATGGGTTAAAGTTTAATACTAATTGACTTAAGAAAAATAATAAAAATCGAGAAAAATTCAGACTTAACAACTTAGTGACTCCACTAGGCAATCTCGAGAGGGCTAGCTACTTAAACTTTCCAAATTTAAATTCATCTTTCAAAATACTCATTTTTTATTTATTCTCTTGTTGTAAATAATCCATTTTAGTTGTTATACTATTTGTTTGCATGCAACATACATTAGGATATGGGGGCTTATTTATTGCATCAGGAATATAAAGTAGATACAGTTAAACCCAAGCAGTCTTAGGACCCTAGGACTGGGGGCCATTGTGTAGTCTCCAGTATAATCACCACTCAGGGTTAATTAGACTACCTTATTTACACTTCAATAGGCTAATAAACCATTTCTTAGAGACACATAAAGTCACAGAGCTTAAAGAACTTTAGAACCTATCCTTTTCATATATGAATCCTTGAACCAATGGATAAGTAGCAATGTGGCATGCCATTAACCAAAGTTCGTAACCTTATCGGAATTCCTTTATATCATTAAAATCTTGTAATATATTTTTCTTGTACTATCCATATAAATTCTTTCTACTTTAGTTGTAAGATTTGATTTCCTTGTACATTTATTTTTGTAAATATAGAATTTCCCTATAAATTATATTTATGTGTAACAATTCTTCTCCTATGTAAAATAGTTGTTGTAATAGTGGAATTCCGACAAAGTCATAACCCTGAATTTTTCAGTTTGCTACATTACTAGTTTATCACTAGACCTTACATCTACATGCTATGTTTTCCATTATTTTTCAATCCTTACATCTTTTTAGGACCCCTATTATTTTCCTTGGTTGTCACACTTGTAAATAAATCCCATTTTAGCCCTACTTTTAATTAAAGAAAAAAACAACCCTATAGAACTACAAATTATTTCTTTTCTAAACACTTTGTAAAGTATTTAGCTTTCCAAATAAGTATTCAAGTAAATATATTTAAAAAAAAAATTTGTTTCATTATCCTATATAACTCCTGTTATCTTCCTATAAAATAGTCCTCCTTTTTTGTAAAGTAAATTGAAAAACATTCTTCTTTTAATGTAAATAACTTTATTCCCTTTGAAGCTTTCATAGGTTTATATAAAAAAGTCACATTATAGTCTTGTCACTATAGTCTTTAGAATTTTCGGGTCTCTATAGCTCAATCTTATATTTGTATCCCCTTGTTAATTATCTCAATTAATGTTAACTTTATAACTTAGTAACTTCTTCATCCTTTTCTTTTCCTTCATAAAATAATCTATAGATCTTAGAATTTCACTTTTCTTAGTAAAATAATTATCCCCTTTTTCTTAGTTTTGTAAACAATATTTCTCTATAAGTTGTAAATGCAAGACCCATGATCAATTATTCGGAGTTTGGCTTGTAGAATTTAGGGCGATCGATTAAAGAATCCGATCGAGTTAAATTATCAAATAATGTTAGAAACATTGGTAAAAGCAATCTCATAAGTTTAAATTTAAGAAAAAAGTAATAAAATAAAAAATTATAAAATTTTTAAAATTTAAGTATATTACTCTTTATTTATCGAAAATGTATTCCAATAATTAACGAATTACTAGAGATAAATTATATACACACTAAAAATCATAAAATAACCTAAATAATATTTAGAAATATTTATTTTTACTATATATAAATTTACATGTAAGTAGAAATATGCGTAGTTACTTAAAATACACGAAATGCGCTAAAATAATGCTAAATAATTAAAGAAAACTCATAATTAATTAAGGAAAAATAAATAAAAATCAGAAAAAAAGGAATGATCTAGATTTGGTCATGAAAGTTGGGGAACAAAAGAAAAAATTCAGCCAATTAAATTAGAACAACATAAAAGGCAAATTGGAAGAAGATAAGGAAATTATCTAATCAAATTAATGCACAATAATTCCCTAAGATCTCTATAAATACCCTAAATTTTTTAAAAGCTCATTTTGGTTGTTTGGAATTTTATAAAATTATAGAGAGGTGAAATTGAGAGAAAATTAGGGTTTTACAAAAAATTATCAAAAAATTGTACAGTTGGGACTTCTACAAAGAAACCAAAGCCGATAAGCAGCTGGAAGTAGACAGCCACCACTATCACAGGGTGATGGCAACACCTAGGTGGGCCAACATACCTATGGCCATCGACGGTAGCCAGAGCTACCCAAACCGTTAAGTTCGATTTCTAGTCCAATTTTGTGTAATTTTATAAAAATAGTAAATATTCTTAGAAAATTATGAATTTTTTTTTATTTTGGAATATTACAGTATTTAGTTTTTAGAAAAAATATTATTTTGATGAAAATATATCCCCTGATATATGGTCTTTAAGAAATCATGCAAAACCGAGAATATTTTGGTTTAGAAATAAATGACCTTAGGAGTGTGGTTTTGAGCTCAAAATTTTTGCATAGACTAATTAGGTGATATAGAACAGTGCCTCGAAGGCATTTTTCAAAAATGAATTTTTGAAAATTTTAGATAATTTTTAGGCCTTAAAATGAGGTATAAAATGGGTAATTTAGGGTTAATTAAGTAATTAAATGGGTAATTACTGATTTGATGTACAATTATATGTTTTAGAATGTTGAAATTTGATGAAGTATGATACTTGTAGCATTTAAGGTGTTAGATATAATTATTAGGATAATTATTAGTAAATAAGTAATAGGGAAAAATAGTAAATTTTAAGTTAATTTTGTAAATTAGGATAATTAGGTGTAAAATCTGATTTGGAATGAATTTAGACATTTTGAAATGTTAATTGATGTTGAGAAATGGTAGTTAGAGTGATAGAAATATTAAATGTGTATTATGTGCATAATAAGTGATAATAAATAATATGTAATTATTGGAAATATAATAAATAGAAGATATTAGGATAAAAATGGATATTATATAAATAATAGGAATATATAATGAATCTTATAGAAAACTTAAATTTAGGTAATTATATAAAAAATGTAAAAATTTCTCACATCATGAGTAAATTTGATACATTAATAAGGATTTAAGTATATCAGGTAGAATAAAATACTGACTAGGGGTAATTATGGTATTTAGTATACCCGAAAATAATGTGATTAATTTCACATTATAGGTTGAAACGAGTTTTTAGGATTCATGTATAAAACTGTACTTAGAAACCGAACTAGAACCTAATTTAAAAATCGGTGCGGAAATTGAACCTGAACTTAGCCACAAACCAGAAATAATTATGAAAGATTTGATAACCTAAATAATTAGGTATATTAAACCATAAATAAAAGATAATTATAAACATTACAGGATAAAACCAACCGATAATAGTTATATGAAAAACTGAAACTACGTTTTTATTATAGGGATGATTAGCGATAGCTTAAACAAGTCGGATCTCAAGTGAGTGAATGAGGAGTCCAAGTAAGTTGTGATTAATACAGTGTTGTATTTTGGAGGCTTGAAATTGTACTCGATTGTGCTTGTTTTGAGTTGATGATATGATTTTGATTTGTTGCTATTGTATTGTATAATTGGTATGAAATGATTGATCACCCTAAACTGAACTTAATCAAATATACAACCTGTAATCATAAATCGGACTTGCATAACAATCCATAGGAGAAACTTAGGATTCTCTAGCCAGATACCAACCCCTTTGAAAGGGATAGCGTTAGATAGCATAATGGTTCCCTTCTTTATTCTTAGTCAAACTAAGTGACAGGTGAAGAGGTCGCGGTAAGGGTGAAGTCAATAGTTCGAAGGTAGTAGCGGGAGGAGCGATGTCTCCATTACATAAGCTTAGGTTTGGTTGTAAGCTATTGCATTAGCGACAACTCTTCAACCCGGATTAGAGTAGATACAATTTCTCTAATCTTACGACGGACCAGACAACGTTGTACGATTGCATTTGCTTGAACATGCATTGCACCTAATGATTTGGTTGATAACCTTGTTTATGTTGGTGGTATAGTTTTAAGTCCTTCATCCTAACATACTGAGCCGTAGTTGCTCATATCCCTATAGACATCATTACAAGTGCTGGCTAAGAAGCAGCTTACAATCACTTTGAAGCTAGCAACTGCTGGATCCTAGGGAGTGAGGAAAAACATTTAAAGAACAGATACATATTTTTAAGGTCTATGCTCTTATCTTAGAATTTTTTTTTTCTAAATAATGTATTAACTAGGAAATAGATTACGATGAAACGTTGTATATGTTAATTGTAATAACTGAATTATAGTGTATATATATATATTTTCTTACTTTCTTAGGTAAATGATTTATTTAAATTACGAACTTTTTATTTCAAAGCAGGTTAGTCATGGATACCTTGTGTAGATCAGGTCTAAGCTAGTAATTGTAAGGCCAACTTCTACCTTAGAATTATTTATACTACGGGGCTGTTACGATTCTATCGTTTCGAGGTGTGGTAGTAAATACTTACCATTCCACTTATTAGTCATTGAATGTGAAATAGTGTCCTTTTTTTCCCCTTTTGGGTAATTACCTATACCATCTTAGAAATTTTCATAAGTTTATAAATAGCTTTTGTCTCCATTTCGAAATAGTCATTAGGAATTCTTAATAAATTCTCCTAATTTTTTTTTTAAAATAATCACATTGATAATTATTTCCTTTTGTAAATTAACTTCTTCTCTCTTAATGAAATAGGTATCCTAGATTATACTTATTGTAGATAGCCTTTTAAATACCTATAAGTTGAATTATTCTTCTTCAGTTGTCATATGTAGTCTTCTTTAAGCTTCCTTTCATTTCAAAATGTTTTTCACATTAAGGGTCATCTTCTTATCCTTCATATAAATAAACCTCATCCTTGTATTTATACTACATTATTTTGTCATAGTTGATCTGATTCATTTCATATTAAATGTTTTCAAAATGAAGAGAGAGAGAGAGAGAGAGAGAGATAACCAACGATAGGTTTGCTTCCATTAGAAAAGTGATATATCAGATGGTTTAACAATTGCAGATCTTAGGTTCCATAATTAGCTATCTTCAAATATCTCAAGATCCAAGCTTAAAAAAAAGTCTTGTGAGCTTAGAAGAGGAAGTGGCAACATTATAGAAGGGCATCATAAACTTAGAAATAACCATCAAAAGACTTCAAAAGGCTTCTAAGCAAGGTTGCGAAAATAAGCCAAACACAAGTTTGAGATCCCATTAACCCAAGTTTAGCAAGCTAAGGGAAATCGAGGTCATGTTTTGTGAAGCCCCTAATCTAAGCTATAAGCTACGAAGTTTTGACCTAAAAGCACAATGTGACTACCATATAGGCTAAAAGGGACATTCTACTGAAAAGTGTTGGAGGTTGAGAAATAAGATCTTAGATATGATTAAGACTAAGTTAATTCAACTTGATGTTTTGAAAGCTATGTACTACATGCCCAACTATGAGGGGGCTTCAAATGAACCACCTAAAACACCAAACTTTAAAAGCCTATTACAAACATTCGAGAAGATTGTTTACCATATGAAGCAGTTGGTGATATCTCTAAAAGACCAGTTCGATGCGGTAAGTTGAAAGAAAAGTTGGATGAGGAATGTTTTGAAGAGGCACTTTTAAAAGTCAAATAATGGCATACTTTTGTAGTAACACTCATTTGAAATAAAATTTATCTATTTGGCAAGTAGGGGCACCTTAAGGACCTCTAAGATTGGGGTCAATTTTTTCAAAAGCACGAATGTAAATAAGTTGTTTCTACATTATTAATTGATAGGTTTAGAATGAAAAGAGGCAAAGCACATGCTAAACACTAACCTTAAAATACACCTTAAGAGTTGAGTTTCATTAATGTGAAGTTATTAAACTCATTCCTTAAAGGAAGCCCATCTTGCATTTGATATATGAATCAAAATAAAGTTGGGCATTCTTTTTAACATTCCAAACACAATATCTCTTGGTAACCCCATTGAGCCTTTTAAATGGAGTTTTTTTAAAAATCAAACCTTGTCAAGAACTACCCTATAATGGGGGCAAATATGAGGTTAAGGGTATTAATCGTGAGAAAAAGGTTAAAACTGATCTATGCTTGCTCCAATCACATCAATTCGACAATAATTATTACTACTAATAACTTATTTCCTTTGAAATGAAGAAGTGCCTATATCTTAAATATTATACACAAACCATACACACTGTAAGTTGCAAGCCAAAAGAAAGAATGATCACATTACAATGAAAAAGAAAAGAAGAAAGAAAAATAAATAAAAAATGAGGAAAAGTAAAAGGGGCAAGAAGAAACGTAAGAAAATGAAAAGACAAGGTAACCAAGTCCAAAACATAAAGACCTAAAACCTAAAAGGATTAGGGATAAGTAACTTAAAAAGCCAATTCCTAAAGTAAGGATCCTAGAACATGATTGAGATGATTAAAACTAAAAATTCGGGACAAATACCAAAGTTTCCCCCAAAACTCATGTAACTGACACATGGCTTATAGCCCATCTACAATTCCACCCATTCTAAAAGCCTTTTGATTAAAGTAAATAACTTATCCTTAGTAAAGTTACATTTGAAATTGGGGTAAGCACAATTTTAGTTTTACCTATAAGGATTCTTAACTTGTAAACCCGGGTTGAAGAGCAATTCTTTCATAAAAAATATCCATTTTAAAATCGAGGGCCAAAAGCCTTTATTACATTATAGTTTGAAAAAGACCTAACAGATTGATTAAAAGTGTTTGCTTACAAGATGGACCATAATTTTTTGAATCAAAGTCAAAAGAGAGCAATTTAAGCTAAGAGTATAAGGAAGTACTTTTAGACTAAACCCATCTTTAATGAGATATCTTTCGAGTAAGAAGAAATTTGAAGAAGTCATGCCTAATAAGATGGAAAGTCATTTGCTGCTAAAGAAATGCAAAGACCTTCAAGAAAGAAAGGGCTCTCTTAGATAAAGATAGCCTAGAAAATCAAGTTTTTATATTGTTGAAAAGCCTACACACTACTTCTTGGAACCTATGAAGAATCTGAACCTGTTAGCAAGTTTAAAAAATATATATATAAAAATTGAAATAAGTTTCATTCTCTTTCATTTTAGTCCATTATTTTTCCATGTCACCTTAATGGTCTAGGTTTCCAACAATTCAAGACAATAATCCTCATTTCTTTTGAAACTCATCTTCTCTAAAGTTAACCCTAATGGTAAGCTTTTGTTAGTCAAATGTGGTCACCCCAACAACTATTTTTTTTTTTTAAAGGGTTCACTTCCTATTGTCCAAGTTTAAGGATCTAATCCCACATAAAAAAATTGCTTCAAAGTTAGCCCTAAAGTCCAGAATCATCCTCTTTAATGTAATTGCCCTCATGGCTGATGTCATCTACTTCTCTTTCTATCAAGGCACTTTATCCCTAATGTCTACCCTATCTTACATGATTGCCAATTAACAAATCTATCTTCTTCTTCTTCTTTTTTCAAGACTCTCCAAAAATATTTACATGAACTCTTTTGCTATAGGTACCATAGGTTACCTGCTTGTTAGAGCACTAACCTACCTTCGAATTACATGCTCTAGGAGCACTATCTTAAAACCTTTAGATCGCTTGCTCTATGAGTGTTATCCTAAGTCAAAACCTTTAGGTCACTTGCTCATTGGAGCGTTACCTTACTTTTAGATTGCAAGCTCTAGGAGCCCTATCCAAAAACCTTTAGATTGAATGCTCTATAAGCGCTATCCTGATTAAAAAAACCTTGAGATCACATGCTCACAGAGCATTATCTTGATTTGAAAACCTTCGAATTGCATGCTCTAGGAGCATTATCCCATTTTAAAAACCTTTAGATCTAAAGCATGCTATTATGATTTAAAATCTTCGAATCGCATGCTCTCAAAGCGCTATCCTAACTTGAAACCTTTGGATTGCGTGCTCTTAGAGTGTTATCTTGATTCATTTCCTCTCTTTAAATTCTCATTACACTTGAAGTATGCCCACCTACTGTAAGCCTACTCTTATAGTGCATTAGGTCTTCTTATCTTAATTAAGCCTTCAAGTTTTACGGTATAAACCTACTTTTTAAGGTATAGCCATTCCTTCCTAAAGAGTTGTAGTCATACTCCTTTTTCAAAGATAGCTTGCTTGTAGAGCACTATCTCTTTTCCCAATCTTTGAAAATCCCTAGTAGATTGGATTAAGGAGCCAGTTAGTTATAGTGCTTCTTAAGGAAAATTCATCACTAAGGCAAAAATAACGTCTCTTCTTGTCATTATGATAAAGTTTTACTCAAAATTCACTATAAAGAGAGGTAGCTATAAACACTCCATTTTTTCCTCCTTATAATTTTAGATTTTTTTTAGAATAAAGGAAAATGGTTCTAATTTAGAAAAATACAAAAAATTAGAAAATATGAAATTTTTTGAAAAAAATAAAATAATACAAAATTTTTAAGAACAATAGAATTTTTAGGACAATAAAAGACTTAGGTTCCTCTTTAGTTACATTAAGTTAAGCGAGTCATTTGTGGCTCTAACAGTTTTGAGTCATTTTGAAATTTTTGAATGAAACCATTAAATTAAAGCTTGGTTCAAAAATCATTATATTTTATGGGGCCAATTAATTTTAGGCTATTGTAGTATGTTTTTTTTTTTGTATTTGTTTATTTATTTATCTGTTATAAAAAAAAAAAACCGTATCAAGTTGGACTAGGTTTAGACCTAGTCTATGCAATTGGTAAATTAAGGTTAAGCATTCATAATTGCTCTCGACCTACAACAAAGCAAGCGTGAGAGCCTGCAATTTTTTTTTTTTATTTTTGCTAAGCACATTTGCATGTGCCAGGTGAAATTTTCTTTCGCTTGTTTCCATCTTTTTCCCCAATTTTCTAACTCTTTCCCCAAGTTCACCCTTTGTAAAAAAAGCTCAATGGCTTATGTTTGAGCCACCTTTTTGAGTATTTACGACACGATTCCACCCAAATTAATGGTAGAATCGTATAGCATGCATGGCTTACTTTGAATAGAGCTTAAAAACTTATCCCAATTCAAACATTTAAAGGATCAGTTTTGCCTCTAAACCTTCTAAAAAACTCAAGTCCATAGCAATGACTTCTAGTTAACTAAGTTAAATTGGAGTTTGGGAGTAACTTTGGAAGCTTCGATTCATTACAAATAGCAAGTTTAAGCTCCATTAAGCAATCTTTGACTATAAAAAACATGTTATTTTTCCATTTGAATCAAGCACTAAAGTAGGTCAAAACACAGACTTTTATTTGTGAATTCGTGACCTTCCATGTCCAATTCAAGCTTTAACACTATAAGTTAGAGCTCGAATAAGCATCCCATACATCAATCTCTTCATCCTATACTCTCTATAAGCTTTCTTATTAGCTTTCTCTCTCTACTCAATTCAATTCTCTCTCTTGAAGTAGTACTCTCCATTGTCATTTTCAAAAAAAAAAATCACCACTACCATCCACTTACCCTTCCTAAAAAATATAAGACCCACCTCCCCTCTCATTCCCAATAGCTACCATCAAGCTTAGCCACCACTATTACTACTAAGTGGTTTTCAACAACCATGAAGCAACTACAATAGGCCTAAGCACTTAGCCCAACTCCCATTTGTGAATAAGAACCAAACAAAACTAACCTTCCTCGCTTGTTTGGCCACCTTAGACATTCAGAAATGCTTGTATAAGCCGCTTTCTTCCTCTTCAACCTAAGTAGAGCTCCAACCCACGACTTGATTTGACCTATACACCTTTGTCTTGGAGTTGGTTTGACCCCTCTTACTTCTTGTTTTGATGTGTTTGTTGTTTTGATTTTTATTTCTTTATTTATTTATTATTCTACTGAAATAAAAACCTGTACATTAAAAAAAGGAAGAAAAGAACAAAAAAGAAAAGAAAAGGAGGTGAAAGATGTTGTTGGTGAATTTTAGGGTAAGAAAATAGTCTTGCAAAAGAGAGTAAAATACTTGATACTGGGGCCAGCTCGGTATGGCCACTCTAATGCCTAAGTTAGAATGATGATTTAGTATAGTAAGTATATGAATAAGAAATGTCCAAGAGCTCTTATAGAGTTTTTTTTTTTTTCCGGTATTTATAGATGGTTGTTGTATCTAAGGCAATTTGTTGGGGTAACTGCTAAGACACTTGGAGACCTCTTGATTTGACATCTCCCCTAATATGTACGGATAGCAAGTGGTTGTAAAATATAACTGTACTGATGATAATTGTTCACGCCATAGATTTGAATTCAAACCAGGAGCGTTTCTTATACTCAGCATAAGTATTGTATGTCTTCTATAGAGTGCGAATGCTAAGAGAGTCAATTACCTGGCATATTAGCTGATGAAGGGACTAGTGTAAGTTAAGTGAAAACTGACTATCAACATTTGCTCCTTAACTCCTACGTTCGAATAGTCAACAAAGGGAGTTATATATATATATATATTGCAGCAGAAGCCAAATGGGGAGAGATTATTTGGATTCATGTCAGGTAACATGGAAAGTAGGACAAATCACATCCCAGCTGAAACATTGTCATTTTAAAATTCTCACCCGTTCGGGAAACCAAAAAGTTGTAAGCACGACATCTATCACCTAGGTCATCATTTTGTTGCAGGCCTAATAATAGCTAGAAAGTTTTCAGCCATTAGATTTCTATCATGAGATACGTGTCAACAATCCGTAGGACTATCATATCAGTGCATCAATACTATCAAAAATAGGTTTGCAATTACAAAAATGAATCATCCATATATAAGGTACTATTCATAATCAGATTTCACTTCTCTAGTTACACCTAAAATGTTTGTTTATTTTCTAATCTTCAAAATCTCATTCTTCGACTTTTGTTATTTCATTTCATACAACCATCTAGGTATAATTCGCAAAGTTGCTTGTTGACTTGTTTTATCCAATTCTAAGGCAATAGAAACTGAGGGCACTTTTTCGCCCCAAAATAGGAGCGAGGTGGTGTATTCTTCGGGTAGTTCAGCCGATAGTATGGGGGCAAGGTAGGATAAACTTGCTCAAATTAATGAGCTTCCCGTGGATAATTATCCTAAGGATAGGGAAGGGACGTATTTAGCAAAATATCTATACAACACAATAGCTTACTTTCACAATTCTCCTAATGGGATCACTAGTTCCATCGACAAAATTCTCGTCATAAAGTACAATCAGTACTGGTGAGATCTTCTTAGAACATGAAACTTGAAGAGGTTGAGAGACGGAGAGAGAGTATGCTTTCTACGGGAGCACAAGTTCCATATATACCTAAAGTATCTGGATTTTGGGCTGTGCTTTCCTTTTTTGGCTTTTGTTCGAGGCTTCTTCAATTACATTAGAGTTGTGTCGAGTATGTTCTCACCCAACACATATCAGCTTCCGGCGGCTTTCAAGATAGTATGTGAAGAAGTTGAGGTCAAGGCTATGCCTCAGCTATTTAGATTTTTCTTCACTATCCATAGGCAGCCTGACGAGTGGTATTTTGCTGCTGTACAGCATGAGCGTAAGTTCATGGATGGGTTAGAATCTAAGATTCACATGTGGCATGATAAGTTTGTGTTAATAGTGTCTGATGAGGACTTGGACTTCTAGACCCAATGGACTGAGTCGATACGTACAAAGGATGTAGATCTAATGTTGAATGATGTAGCAACAATGAAGAAGATTTAAGAGAGAAGGAGAAACAAAATGTTTTTCTAGGACATTGAGAGAATTATACGGTGCTATGAAAATTGCGAACTAATATTTTTTGAAAAAGAAGGTACGCTGATGTGTTACCACCATGCCGAGTATAGCCATGAGGAAAGTTGTTCTCGAGACTTTAGGGGAGAATAGTAACCTTTTAGCCTTGCTCAGTACAGAAAATATAAGTTCATATTTTTTCCCTGTTTATATTAATTAATTTACTCTTCTTATAGATATAGGTGTTGGAGATGTGAATACTACAAAGATACTTACTTAAGCCAAGGCTAAGAAGTCCAAGGCTAATAGGAAGGGGACTACCTCAGTAGCTACCACATGGCCTACTGTCACAATGAGACTAGCAAAGGAGACTACAGCAAAGCAAACAGTTGTACGAATCTCTCGTCCTACCGAGAGAGTGAAGGAGAATAAGAATATATAGCCGATTGAGGTTCGTTCTGGGGAGCCTACAGTCGTGATTATTTAAACTTCCGTTGAGCTAAGAAATAGTGAACATCAAGAGACATATCTCAACATGGAAGATGAAATTGCCATTGCCGCAGAAGGCTCATCATAGGTGATTGCGGTAGCTCCAAGTGGTGAAAAAAGACCAGAGAAGGAACTTACCGGCTAACTACTTATCAAGAAGTCCAAAGGCTTAGACGAAAGGGCGAAGGAGGCAATGCATTCTAAATCTCTCTGCATCATTAGCGTTGAATTCTTGCCAAACAGCAAGGTCGGTGAGTACTTCATCCCTTACAAGAGCCATCAAATTTTAGACACTGACTTAACGTTGGAAGATAGGATGAAATCTTTGGCTTTAATAGAAGGGGTCATTCTTTCGACAAAGATATCGCCAAGAAGGATGTCAACAGGGTTGGCGGTTGCAATAAGGCTTATGTCGTCACCAAATTGAATGATGTGAGTATCCATAAACATTGCTTTTAATTATCGAGCTCGTCTGGGTAATTAACACATTCTTTCTCCAGATGAGTAGCTACATTCTTATAGCTTTGAACGAGGCCAACAGAGAGGTAAAGAAGGTAGTATCTTCAAGTATATCTATGTAATATCTAATCATTTTGATTATAATAACTGAATTTGCTACAGAAAGTGAAGGATGTGTACAATGCATCAAAGGCCCAAACTGCTGCCATCGAGAATGCGAGGATTAAGGCTGAGATGGAGGCGAGAAAGCTTAAGGAAGAACTTGCTACCAAAAAATTAGCACATGACCTTGCTATTGAAGAAATCTCTAGCATGAAGGCTAAAATGGAAGAAGAGTATAAAAAGTCTCAAAGCTTGAAAGAGGAGCTATAAAAGAAGAAGGAAGAGTGCTAGGGCCTCGGTTGGACTATTTGCACGATGAGCGATGATGAAGATAAGCTCATGATACAGATAAAGGAGCTGGAGACCAACAACTTAAACTTATAGAGCCGTGTAGCCAAATTGAAGGAAGCTATGAGTAAGGGACCTTCAATCGAAGAGGCTTTTGATATAATCACTCCTAGTTAGCAATACAAAAGGCTTCTGTGCAAAAAGTTTTTGAAGGGGGTTCAAGCGGTAAGGGAAGAGGTGCTAAAGCTTCATCCTCATTATGATCTCTCGTGTCTTGATTTTGCCAACGTCGGCAACAAAGTTATTAGTGTCGACAAAGATGAAGGCGACGAGTCAGGTACCGAGAGTATGAATGATAGTAACAATGAAGCTGATACCGAGGAAGTTGATTGCTCCGAGAACCCAGTTACCAATGAAGCCCCAGCCAAGATTTAAGAATCACTTCTGTTGAATCTAAGAATAGGTTGAAAATAGGCCATAGGACTTGTTATATTGGCATATTGCATTCTTGTGTAATTAATAATTGGAAAATAATCAAGGTAATGCTGAGTGCTTATGACTTTTTACGTAACTGCGCTTTCACGATTTGTATGGTTTATACATGTTTCATGCTACCATTCATCGGCATGTTTTAATTCACTCCATATTTTTCTTAGCATGTTTTATTTCATACACCCTGCTATCATTCAGCTTGCTTCATTTCACAAGCCTATCGCTTCTATACATGTTTTATTTCACACGCCTATTATCTGTCGACGTATTTTATTTCACGTACCCTATTCACTTTTGGCCTATTTCTTTTCACAAGCCCTTCACTTCTAAGCATATTTTATTTCACAAGCCTATCATTTTACGGTATCGTTTATGTCACTTGCCCATCGTTTGTCAACATGTTTTATTTTTCACACACATTGTTTTATACTGTCTGTTAACCGTTTAAGGTATAGACTAGCTACATTACTTAGCTGTATAGTTAATTTGTATAGTTCTTTTACCACATTAGGCTAGAACTTAGATTAGTTTGTTTACTGTGCAGCCTAGAACTCATTCATTCAGCAATTATAACCAAAATATAATGAGACTTCAAATATATAATTATCATAAATAAGTCTTACGAGCATGTTAGCTATCACCAAATGAGTGACAGCAGAAGTCATCCAACATTAATTGAAATAAAATTTCAGATTATTAGCATTCCAAGCTCGAGGGATGATGGATCCATCCAACTTTTCTAGTTGATAGGCCCCCTCGTCAATGACTTCTCAAATCTTGATAGGATCCTCCTAATTCACACCAAGCTTTCCCTGATTTGCTCGCATGCTATTGCTTCCATCTTATGGAAAACTAGATCTCCAGGTTAGAAAACCTTATGCTTAATTTTCTAATTGTACTATCTTGCTACTCTATGTTAGTATGCCATGACCCTAGCTTTTGCAAAGTCTCAAATTTCCTCAATGGTGTCCAGATTCGCCGTTAATCCGACTTAATTAAGCATAACGTCAAAATTATGTGTACACAAATTAGGTAAGTCTAACTCAATCGGCAATACAACTTCAGTGCCATATGCTAACTTAGATGGTATCTCTCTCGTTGCGGTTCTATGAGTGGTTCTGTATCCCCATAAGATGTTCATAGTTCATTGGCCCACTTCCCCCTGACTTGATCCACTTTCTGTTTTAGGCTATTTAGTATGATCTTGTTTATGGCTTCAACTTGTCCATTTATCTGAAGGTGCGCTACAGATGTATAGTTGAGCCGAATGTTGTGCTTTTTTGTAAAATGTTCAGAACCTATTGTTATCAAACTACGAGCTGTTATCTGTAATTATTATGTAGGGAACTCTGAATCTTGATATGATGGCATTGAAGAAGAAAGCTTCTACATTCTACTCTATGATTTTTGCCACAGCCTCGGCCTTAACCCACTTAGTAAAGTAGTCCACAGCCACAATGACGAATTGTCGTTGGGCGATAGACTTAGGAAAGGGTTTGAGAATATTTAGCCCCCACTAGGCGAAAAGCCATAGGTTAGTTAGGCTACATAATTCATTTGCGAGTGCTTTACTTAGCAACTCATGCTTTTGGCATTAAGGACAATGTTAGACAATGTCCTTTGCATTTTCTTTCATAGTAGGCCAATAATAGTTGAGTCACAGTGCTCGAATATATAACATTTGTGCCTTCACATGGTTGCCACATATACCACCATGAAGTTCAAATAATACCTTCTAGGCATCCCTCAAGGAAAGGCATTGAAGGTAGGGTTGAGATATGCCACGCTTGTACAGCTGACCATCAATCAGCAAGTAGTTCGTAGCCTAGTAAGCCAATCTTCACGCCTCCTTTTTGTCGTTAGGGACAATACCTTCCTTTAGATAATTCATCAAGGAATCCATTCACGATTCTTCTTTTCAGGCAAGGAGATAACTCATAGCTTTACGAAAGGTTAGATAAGCTTTTATGCAAGAGAAATTCAATGAAAAGTTTCTCGTTCAACTCAGGGAATGCCATACTGGCTAACTTCAATAACTTGTTGACAGCAATATTCGTACTTCTTGGAATTTTGTGAATAGAGAAAGATAGGAATTCTTCTGCGAGTGTTTGTACCACCACATCTCTTCTTCTCTTGCCATATAACATCCAATGATCTAATTTACCACCAGTTAGGAATTAGAGAACACTTCGAGTTTCTAGGCACCAGTTTCTTTTGCTAGTTTTGGTCCGATGATTAAAGCTTCGTACTCTACTTCATTGCTACTATTTAGGAATCCAAATTTCAGAGCGTAATGAACTTTGACATTATGGGGGCCTTAAAGAACTAGCCTGAACCACTTCCTTCTCATGTTGAAGAACCATCGACATAGAGAAACCAAATAGGTTTCTTAGCAATCTCCATACAGTCTTTGTCTCTAGTGAATTCAACTACAAAATTTGCTAGTACTTAGGCTATTAGTGTCGTTTTGGGTTTATATTATACACCATGGGCATTGAACTCTAAGGCGTATTTTATCATCCTCCCCAAAGACTCAAGTTGCTGCAATGCTTATCGCAATAGTCGATTGGTGAGGATAATAATCTAGTGAGATTCAAAGTACGGCTTCAACTTTCTTGCCATGAGAACTACAACTAATACAAATTTGTCTATCTTTATGTACTAAAGCTCTAACCCTTACAGAACATAACTCACATAATAAATGGGTCAATGCTCTTTGCCATCAATTCAAACCAGTACAGAAGAAAGTGCTCGATAGCTGACTGATAGATACAAGTATAAAATTTCTCTAGGAATAGGTGTTGAGGTAGTAGGGGTGATGCAAGAAATTCCTTGAGCTCATTGAAAGCTCTTTCACAATCTTCGATCCGATTGAATTCCTTTGGATTCTTCAAAATTTTAAAGAATTTGGCGCACCTATCCGCACTTCTCGACATGAATCTATTGAGGGCAGCAATTTTCCTGATGAGTTCCTATACCTCTTTAACCTGTGAGGTGATTTCGTATTCCTTATGGCTTCAATCTTTCTCAGATTAGCCTTGATGCCGCATCATGTGACCATATACCTAAGAAATTTCCCCGAAGTTGCACCAAAGATGCATTTCTGTAGGTTGAGTTTCATGCAATATCTCTGCAATGTAGCAAACATCTCCTATAGATTTGTGAGATGATGATCTTCCCTCATGCTCTTCACAATCAAATCATCTACATATACTTCAACATTCCTGTAGATATGAGATTTGAACATCTTAGTTACTAATCTCTAGTATGTGACACTAGCGTCCTTCAGTCCAAAGGGCATTACCGTATAACAGTATATTCCAAAATTAGTAACAAAAGATGTGTAGACTTTATCTGCCTTGTCTATCCTAATTTAATTATAACCAAGGAAAGCATCCGAAAAAGAAAGCAACGCGTGTCCTGCAGTTACATCTACCATCTGATTGATTTTTGGCAACAGGAAACAATCCTTGGTATAAGCCTTGTTGAGATCCATGAAGTCTATACACATTCACTACTTGCCACTAAACTTCTTGACTAGCAAATAATTTTCTAGCTAAGTTGGATAAGGCTTTTCCCAGATGAATCCTACCTTCAATAATTTCTAGACCTCTTCTTCTATTGCCGCTTGTCTCTCTGGTGCAAAATGTCTCTTTTCTGTTAGACCACCTTTACATTCGAGTCAATTTGGAGCTAGTGTACCATAACGTCTTTTGGAATACCCGACATGTTTGATGGTGACCATGTGATCACATAAGCATTAGCTTACAAGAAGTCAATCAGACTTTGCTAGACATCTACTGACATGGGTTTTCCTACTCTTGTTGTCTTCTAGGGATCATTTCCCAAAGGAATTTCTTTTGTATCATTCTTGGCATTCTCTATGCTGATTGACTTGCCTTTTGGGTAAGTCTCAACCTGAAACACTTCTCTCACCTTAAAGCCCTTATATAGAAGGAGTGTACCAATTGCTGATCCCTTTGCACACATCGACCCTCGTGGGAGTGGAAAACTTAGCTTTTAGATGTACCATTGAAGGGATGATGCCAAATAAATGTTGGCATGGCCATCCCATTATCATGTTGTAAAGGGACCAACATTTGATGACAAGAAAATCTACTTTGTCCTTTGCAACATGCTCGTCATCGCCAATTGTATCGGTAATGAGATAATACTAACTACTTATACAGGTTGATAATTGAAAGCATAGAGGTCATACTTATAAGACTACAGTTGTGCTTTGATCTTGGGCCTCATTTGATCAAAAGCATGTTGAAAAATGATATCAGCTAAACTTCTCATGTTAACAAGAATCTTCTTGACCTCAAAGTTGTCGACTCTCGCATTGATGACAAGTGCATCATCTGTAGCCTCTATATGCCCTCAAAATCTTCTTCCTCGAAAGATATTATATTGTTAATCCTGACCTTCTTTTCGTGAATATTGCAAACATAATTCCTAGTGTTAACCCAGTTTGAACGACTTGATTAGCCTATACTAGGTCCGCCGACAATTGTATTAATTACTCTATTGGGTACTCTATTGGAGTCAACATCCCTTGCATCTCTCATGACCATTGCTAGTCGAGTGTCATCCTCATGTTCCTTTCTTCTCCTCTGAGACAGTCTTTCGATTCTTTTAGCATCATGCGCTAGAAATTTTCATAGGTGCTCACGTTGTATTGCATCTTCAATTGCATTTTTGAGTTGAATACATTCATCCGTATTATGACCCTTGTCATAATGGAAGTCATAATGGAAGTCACAGTACTTATTTGAATTTCTTCTTAAGGGATTCCTTCTCATTCTTTCTGGCCATTGGAGGACACCTCTCTCCCCACGGACCTCAATCAAAATGTCTGATATTGGACGGTTGATAGGTATATGGGATGAGAATGTTAAGATTCTTGGTGTCTAAACTGTTGTTGTTGTCTATGCTAAGTCTATCCTTAGCATTTTCCCATTTGTCTTTCTTTCCATCTCCTCTGCTTTGATTAGCCTCTCATCGTGCCTTTATGTTATCTTCCTAACGAATGTATGAGGTGGCTTTAGCCTTAAACTCAACAAAAGATTTTGGCTTGTCCTTTGCGAGAGACTTGAAAAAGTCTCCATGAGGCATGACTTTTTCAATTACGGCATTGAGAGCCATACTCATATCCAATTCTGGGATTTAGACCATCTCAGCCGTAAATTTGGCCAAATAGTATTTGATTGACTCATTAGACCTTTGTTTGATGGTATTCAAGATTGAAGAATCCTTAACAAGAAGTTTGCTAGTAAGGAAGTCTTGAAGAAACGCTTCTGTTAATTCATCGAAACATGAAATGGTATTTGGCTTCAGGTGTTTGAACCATGTATTGGCTGCATTTCTCAAGATTGAGGGAAAGGCTTGATAGGCCACCACATCACTTAATTAAGGTAGCTTAATGTGTCAAGGTATTAATTCTTCCAAAATCTCTAGGACAAAAGAACTTTTCTTGATTTAGAACTGTTTGGTCGCTAAAACAAGGGTACTGACATGTGAGGGTCCTGTATGATGCACATGTTGCAGTTACTTACCCTTATTAATCTTTTTAAAAGCAGGAGCTGTAGGTCATGCTGGAACCTTAGCTTGGTTTTTTTGCAATTCAGGTGAATAAATAGAATCATCAATATTGTTGGCATCATAATCACCATGCTCTTTTTCCTAATTCAGGTGAAAACTTTTATGGAGAAGGTTAAGGATTTGTTTGTGTTTTTTGTTTAACTCAAAATTTTCTATGTCTAAATCGAGACAAAGTTGCTCGAGTCGAGCTAATCGTTGTTCATTAGCATGCTGACTCCCTCTTTCAGGGTGTTAGGAGGGAAATACCAACACCTGCACTTTGTGTCATCTTAGTTCTAGTCATGTAGTCGTATTTAGAGAAAAACAGGTGGCACTAAATGTTGTTGGTGAGTTTTGGGGTGAGGAAATAGTCCTACAAAAGAGAGTAAATACTTGGTATTAAAGCCAATCCTATACAGCCACTCCGATGCCTAAGTTAGAATAATAATTTAGTATAGTAAGTATGTGAATAAAAAGTGTCCGAGAGCTCTTACAGAGTTTCTTTTCGATATTTATAAATGGTTGTTGTGTCTAAGGCTGTTGTCGATGTAAACCTTGTAAATTTAGCCAGTTAAAGTAGGATTGAACTCTAATACTATAAATGACTTAATAAGTCATTAGAGCCAAGGAAGATAAAAATTTAATAAATCATAAATCTAAATATATTATAAATAGTAAAAACCTTAGGAATTGATCGAAACCCTAAATCGCTTGCTGAAACCCTAAATCGCTTACTAAAACCCTAAAACTAGTTTCCATACCATTACTCAAAATTAAAACCTGAAATTGCTCGAAACCCTTAAATTATAAACATAAACCTATAAAATAGTTAAATATTACTCAATAGTGATAAAATTATAGTCGAATGCAATTTTCAACTAAATCGCCTATTCGCACGAACTTGTAACGAAATTGCCATAATAACTTGTAAAAACTATAATTATACCGGGTACCAATTAAATTGATAAAATTTCACAAAAATTTGAAAATTAATTTACGAGAAGAATCGTTATAATTTATATGATTCGAAAAATTATATATATTTATTATTAATTTTCATTTTTCTTCTCTTCCATTTCTAATTTATCTCTTTTCTTTCTTCCCTTTCTCATTTCAATCCCATGTCCTGCACAAAACCAAAACCAAAACCAAAATAAGCAAAATGAAAGCTAAATTAGCAGCCCACGTGATGGATTTCAAATGCCAAGTGTTGGATATTTAGACAAGCAAAAAAATCTTGTAATAATTACCTAAGATTTTAGCTTAAAATTTAAGCTAAATCCTTACGTGAATAAAAAGGGAAAAGTTGGGAAAAAAAAAATCTGCACACAAACACAAAATTCTAGACACAAAACTGTGAGAGAAAAAGAGAGAAAGAAAGAAGAAAAAGAAGGAGAAAAGAAGAAGAAGAAGAAAGAGAAAAGAAGAAGAAGAAGAAGGAAGAAAAACTAAATAAATAGGTAAGTAATTATTTTAGTAGTAGAGATGTATAAAATGTAGTATATACATTTATAAATATAGTATTTATTTTTCTACATATAACATTATTAATACATGTCTATGTGCATAAATATTTAGATTTACTTTTGATATGTATAAGGCTAGATATGTACATAGGTACATGGAAAAGTATGTATTATGTAATTTTTTTTTTAGTATACATATGATTAGTATTAAGTATTTATATGAAATACTTATAGTATATATATATATATATATTTGTACCGTGAGCTATATATATATATATATATTCATGTATAATTATTTTCATATATATGTATATATGTAATCGTATAGTATATATATGTAGTAGTATATTTCCATAAATAAGAATATGTGTATATAAAACATATATATATGTATAATATAGAGTATATTTTACAGTACACCGCATATATTATAAAATATATGTATAATATATAATATATAATAAATACTATGTAAATATATATATACCGAATATATAATACAAGAATAGGTATATGTAAATTATTTATATATATCTAAGTATTCGGAATTACACAAGTATATTTATAAGTATAAACACAAATACATGAATATATCTATATATATATGTACATAAGAGTATGTTTATTTTCATAAAATAAGTATATACATATACATAGCATATAACATATATTAGTAGATCTAGGTAGTATACCGAATATATATATATAGATATATATATATATGTATGTATAAATTATGAAATATATAATTAATAAGAAAATGAGAAATATAAATCTCAAAAATAGGAAAAATATGCTTAAAATAATAAAAATATCAATTATATGGTTTAAGTAATTATTAAATCATAAATATGTTAAGAAAAAACGAAAATCAATATTTTATAATTTTTAAATTTAAATAATAATTTTTATGATATTTTTATATCACAATTTGTGTTACGAGTCATAACGTCCAAAACGGACCTCGTTAGGAAAAAATATACTCGAAAACGATCAAAATGGATTATAAGTTTATAATGATCCAAGCTAAAACGAAAAGTTCAAAATATATAAAGGAAGTCCCGTAACTTACAAATATGAGAAAATAATTGTTATTAATCCCATTAAGTATGATAAACCCTATAAATATAAGACTTAAGGTATATTGGGGAACTAAATAAACTACAATAGACTTTTAGTTAACTAAGGAGTTTGACTTTACAAAATACTTATAAGTGTTATTATATTTTAGGTATTCAATATCGAGTTCTAGAAACCCCAAAGGCTTGGAAAATGAGCTATAATCCAGGTGAGGGAGTTCTAATGACCTGCTACTTGCTTGTGTGTATTACTTGTATGATGTTTTGCTGTTGCTTATATGTTTGAATGACGGTTCTACTCGTATGCCATCATCTGTGTGATCATTTTTTTTAAATTGATAAATATAAAATTCTGACCCAAATAACTGGTTCTATTCATCTCATGTCTATGACCCAATAAATGTATGGATGAAGAGTGCTAGCTTTGCAAAATATTGAAAAGAGTATTTCTGAAAAAAGTTTTCCTAATCTTAAACGTATTTTATATGATTTTGATAAGAGCCGCAGGACTAGAAATGATATTTTATCGTTAAGTCAAAGTTAGCATGGGTTCTCTACTTGATAGCGAGAGGACTCGCTTTATTGTGCCTATAAGGCTTTGGTTAATTTTGGCTTGCGAGATGGACTTGCCAGTTGTGCCCGAGAGGCCTTGGAGGGTAGATAGTCCTAGAATGGAATCCCTCTATTTGAATTGAAATCTTTTCTTCGCTAGGATAATAGTTGAATGCAACTTAGGGGGTAAGGCCCCTAAGTAGCCTCATGCGGGTAAGCTGAGGTGCCTTGTGCGGGTAAGTACAGGGAATAATTAAAGTTAAGACGACGTAATTCTATACCTTCCATAGTTACTCTTATGGATGTGTTGCTTGTATTCATAGCGCCTGCATTCATTTTGTATGTAGATAGCTTACTTGCATGTGTGATATAATATGTTATAACTTGCTTGAATAGTGGTGGTAAGGAACAAACTCATTGAGCTGTTATATGCTCACTCCCTCATAGTTTCTTTTACAGGTTTACTTACATTGGGATTGGGATAAGTCTCAAGCACCGAGTATAAGATGAAGATATGTATCTTAGTATTAGGAATAGCTGAGTACTCTTTAGATGATACATAAACAACCTTTGTTGATAATTTAATTTTTCTTATATTTCTTTTGTAATATTGGTATATCCTATCTTATTATTTGGTAGGGGATACCAATTCTCTGCGGTTCTGAGGAATTGTGGGATATCTGTAAACCCTACTTTTAGTAGGCCTAAGACTTGATTAGGAGTACCTCCCGAACGTTCCTAAAGATCAACTAAACCAAAAACTTAAGTTTATATTTAGGAACAAATTAAATTTTTACAATTCAAAAGCCAATTGTCAATAAAACCTGAGCTTGAAGAACTGCGAGCTCTAAAGCTACTTAAAACCCTAAACCTTAAGACCATTAAGGAATTTTAACCCTAAATAATTAATCGATAATTTAATTTGAATAATTTTATTCAACTTTATAAAATTTCACAATTCTACAAAAATCAAATCATAAATCACAAAACAATGTAAGATGAAAATCCTAAAACAATTTTCTATAAGGCTATGCCCTTATCTTCATGCATAAGCCTTACACCATAAATAAGTAGACCAACCAATCACCTAAGATAACTTATCAATTGAGAGTTGGAATCATTTATCAATTGATAACTTATCAAAATATAGTGATAAGACAATTTCCTTATCACCTCTTCACTTATACTACATATGGACAAATTTTCACAAGAAATCATGAGCTTAACTTTAATAAAGGTGACAAGACCACTCCATGCCATTAAAAGACTTCCCATGGCAGATCTAAAAAGAGGAGAAAGGGGGGCCATGCATTTGTCATTCACCCATCAATCACTTCCTCTTACACATCACTATTCACCCCTTAATGCTTACATCATCAAGAGTTGCAATTGTTGACTTTTTGTAAGCTTTAAGACAATACTTTCAAGGCATTTAAACACTCCTTCTCTCTTCATTCCAACCGGCTGCACTCCTCCCCATTTCTCTCACTTTTAATTTCACTTTCACTTCATCTTTCTCTCTTTTAAAACAAACATAAAAAGGGGAAACAACTTTACCCCTACAAAATCCATTTTCTTCCATTTTGAAGCTTCAACTCACGGCATTTTTTTTCTTTGTTCATGTGCCATTTTCTTTCATCATTTAAGATCATCTAAGACCATTAGAATCTTTCATAAACCCCTTTCCAAAAGACCAAAGAATTCTAGTTTCAAAAGGTAAGCAAAAAGGAGGAAGCAAAGTTAAAGGCTTAAGAGGAACCTTAGTGCACAACCACCAAACTTTGCGTTAAGGACGAGTAAGTGATTCTTGTGATGTGTGGATTAATATTTATGTTAGAAGACTTGGATTTCTTGAAGATATGAGTAAGATTTGAGTTTTTATAGCACAAAAATTCGTTTTAAGAAACAAACCCTAAAACCATTACATGAAGTTGAAATATGAGCATGTAAAGTTGGTGTTTTGTATGGACATTTGTTTAATGCTTTGAATGGAAGATTTTAAGCTAAGGAAACCTTGAAATGAGAATTTTAATGGAGGATATACATGCTGGACGTGAGGGTTCCATGGCCATTTGAATGTTGATTTTGTTTCCATTTAGTTAAATATGCTCAAATCTAGATTTAAGTTAAGGAAAAATCCATCACATGAAGTTTTATGAAGAAACCAACTTTGTATGACATGAGCCATGATATGGGAGTTGTATTAAGTAAGAGATCTTTTATTTCTTTATGTGGAACATGGGTTAAAGGATCATTTGATGGAAGGAAACTTAAGTTGAGATTTGTACACAAGTAGTTAAGTGCATAATCTACCCCTAAACTTAAGGAAATGATGAAACAAGTTGAAAAACCAAGTGAGGACCTCTTAAGACCAACATGAACAGATCTGGAACATAGGAAAATAAGGCCTAAAAATATGATAAAAGTAAAAGAACAAAGTGAAAAGAATAACTAAAGCAAGTATAGAAGACATATAAAGCCTAAAACTCAAAACCGAGCTTAAAACTCTCAAAACAAGCCTAAAACTCTAGGATGGGCCTTCAATAAAAATCTTATCAGCACCTTAAGGAACCAAGAAAGGTTGCTTTAAAGCCCATAATAAATCTACCTAAGGCCCCATAAGCCCACCAAAGTCATGAACCTTAGTTTGAACTAAAAACAAGCCCATTTGATAACTTAAGCTCACTAAAGGGCCCAAGAAGTGGTTGTTAGCCTTAGGAATATAAATCAAAGTTGTAAATCTGATCTCAAGGAGTATTTTAAGCTTAGGATAAAATCTAAAGACCAAGCCCAAAGGATTCCTCAAGCTATCAAAAGCCCATTTACCAAACAAGGCCCAAAAACACTCCAACACATGAGGAACGCTACTGTTTTGACCCATGGACAGAATTGCATACCTCATTTCGAAAATCTAGTTAAAGTACACTCGAAAACGATGAAGATTGACTATAAGATCATAAAAATCGGATTTAAAACGAAAAAGTTATACACGATTGAACTTTAGGTAAAAACCGGAAAAATTCCGAGAACTAGCTAAGAATATAACTTAAGAAAAATTTACATAGTTTCTTAAGTTTGCTTCAATTCCTTATAAAAATTATTTCAATGACCAGGAGACACTGTTTTCGGAGACGACTTGCCTCCGGACTACTTTGATTGAACCACATGGCAGAGTGAGTAAATTCCCGATGACTCTTTACTTGATTGTGCTTGTAAAGTAGATGCACCTAATCTTATATTTATAAATTTGGATGCTTGTGGGATATGGGAGATGCATGTGTATGAAATTATGGATGAGTGTGATGACTCGTTAATTATATATGATAATGGGAATTGTATGCATGAATATATACTTGTGAATTGTATGGAATGAAATTGGTTGATCACCTTGAAAATCAAGTTAATCACTTATATGATTAAGAACTCAAAATGAATCATGCATTCCCCATATTGCATACGGATAACACCGACTGCCGCTTCACGCAGAAGATGGGAAGGGACTCACAGGAATACGAGTTTCCTGCAGGATTGGGCACTAGCTATGCCATCATATATATTGAGTCTCTGTCCTAAGCTGATGGGCTTACTAAGCGCTGGAAGACGCCAACCATCGGCGAGGGGCCGAGTCTTGTGGCTTCTGCTTAGGGCGTGTGTTTGTGGACTGCGGGGGCCACCACACCGCTAGACTTGGGATTTTTAAAGGATGCGATTTGATTTTGGTAAAGGAAGATATGTAGAGTTTTGTTTTGGTATGAGCACGATAGTGCAAATGAAATAAAACCCAAGGTCTAGAACTCGGATTTTGGTTTGGGTCGGTTAATTATCTCCAAACCCCGACTTCAGGGGGCGAAATTCTGAGTCGTATGCAGTTCCTAGGTCACTGCATGCGTTGTATGGCATACTGTTTGTTCATGTATTCATATGATTGTGCATCTAATAAATTTCTGCCTTATGGTACTGATGAGGGCATTTATCTCACTAAGCGTAAGGTTACTCCCTTATAGAGTTCTGTTGGTGCAGGAGAACCTCTTCGTCAATCCGGGCCAAGGCATGCCCGTGGTAAGTCTCGGGTAGAGACGGGTTGGAGCAATCCGAGAGCGAAGAGGATATTTTGTAATAGATATTTAGATACTTTCATGTATTTATGCATTACTTAGATTTTATGCAGTTCCGTTATGAACTGCATTCGTTTGTAATACTGTTTTGGTGTGGGTCTTACGAGCCCATATAATTAGTTAATTTATAACATAGAAGTAATTTTAGTTAAATTGCTCTATATTACTTATCTATGGGCCTAGTGGTAACGTAGAGTGGAAGGAGCCTTCTGTGTCGTATGAAAGGCCTATGATCAGCAAGGGGGTTGATAATAGACCTTTATACGGTACACGGCGACTTATCACGACAACGATACTGTTGGGTCGTTATAATATCAGATACCCATATTTATTTATATTTAAATTTTACAGTAAATTAATTACTTAAAAATCAGTAACCTTAGTAATTAATCATTTAGAGTCTTGCAATCTTTGACTTGTAAGACGGTTTTCATATCATGGGTGCACATATGTTATGGAAAATTTAGGTAATCTTACTAGGCCCCCTTTAGGGTCATGACAGTCGAGGTAACTGTTAAGACACTTAGAGACCTCTTGACTTGACATCTCCCATAATATGTAGGGATAGTAAGCGATTATAAAATATAACTGTACTTATGATAATTGTTCGCACTATAAATTTGAATTCAAACCAGGCGTGTTTTTTATACTTGGCATAAGTGCCGTGTGTCTTTTACAGAGTGTGAATGCCCAGAGAGTCAATTACTCTTGGTTGATGAAAGGAAAAGTGTAAGTTGAGTGAAAACTGACTATCAACAAAAAAGATGTTTTGGTATTTTATTTTTAACATGTTTGGTTAAAAGAAAAAGAAAAATGAAAGGAAATTTTAAAAAAGTAATTATCACTTAGAAAAATCCATTTTCAAAATAAAGAAAAAATAAAACAATTCCTTTTGAAATTAGGACATTTTAGAGTTTTCCGAAAATAAAAATACCAATTTAGGACTCTTCCCTAGAATTTTTCTCAAATAAAACAAAAATAGCTAAGAGATGTAAACTCGGCTACTTTTCAAAATTAAAATGGACCGAAACACTTAAATTTTTAGAATAAACTATGGAAGTTTGATCTCGAAGAGTGAGTATATAGGCACTTGACTTAAAATACGGAATTTTTTTTTTCTCTTTTGTAAATAAATGTAATTTATTGTTTTCTTTACTTATAAAATAAAAATTGTAATTTTAAATTATAAGGGTATATTGAAAAATAAATTTAAATCCAAAAAGTTAAAAGTGTACTCATTAGGATTTAATAGGTTAGCCTTGAACTCAAATATCTAGTTTTAAAAAACCATTCTTCAAAATTAGTTTTCACATGGTCCAGTATCTAGATAAAAATCAATCTACTTAATTAATTTTAATTTAAACCTTTTTTCAACCTTAGTTGAGAATTAATATTAAATAGGTTAGGGTTTAATACTAATCGAGTTAAGGAAAATAATAAAAATCAGAAAAAATTCAGGCTCAACAACAATAAAAAAAAAAAAAATGTAATCTACTATCTCAACTTAGGAGTGAATTCTAAAAATTGTAGAATTTGATCGTATTTTATTATTCCATATTTGGTTTTTTTAATCCATTCAGTCAAATTTCTTATCTACAACCTGTCATTTTTGTTTGTAATTTGCTAGAGGATTACGACATTAAATGCTTTTCCCTTGGGATTTGGATTACCCCACCTGGTTCATAACCGTCACTATGTCTACGTATTCGAGTGACTGTAATTTCATCTTTTTATGTTTGAGAACTGTCATCCGTTGGCTGGTAACCGTTTCTATGCCGAGTTTTTGAGTCATTGTCACTAAGCGTTCGGCATAAAAGACATGTCCGCCCCATTCGGTTGAAGTTAGATCCAAGTTTTTCGACAGCAAGAGCTTTCTGGTTGTTTCTCTTGAATGGTTTCTTTTTTTGTTGAAACTCATCCAAGGCTTGCAAGGATTTTGAGTGGGAGCTAAAGCTGATGAAAGATTTCAGTAGACATGCTTGCAAGGATTTTGAGTGGTGGGAGCTAAAGCTAATGAAAGATTTCAGTAGACATGCTTGTAAGGATTTTGAGTGGGAGCTAAAGCTGATGAAATTGTCAAGTCACACGTATACCAAAAGTACTAGTACTACTCCATAAGAAGTGGCATCACAATCACAAGAAGTAGAATGATTTGAGTGCATGGTTCAACATTTGTTTGGTGTAAGGTATAGCACTTGGACACGCCAAGCTTTACGGCCAAAATCCAATCAAGTCTGGTCAAGCCAAAGCCATTGTGCACATGAAAAATCAATGAGGAGCTATTTCCTAATGATATGTCGAGTTACTGTCCTTTTAGGTGGTTGCCAATTGGTATCACTTAATTCTTCTATTTGTATTGTCCTACTAAGCTATGATAGCAAGTATCCAAACATGCGCAATTCTATTGTGTTGTGTTGTAATATCTAAGCCGTAGACAGCGAATATTCTTGTGCTGTAGTTGAGCGGAATAGAGTGCCAAACTATTATTTAACAATGCTGAGTAGTCTGTGTCGAGCTATTTCGATTGAAGTGCCAAACTGGACTACGACTGCCTGTTCGAGCTTTTGTATGTGTGTGGCAAACCATAGAACTAAGTGTCAAGCTTGTTTGTCCTCTCTAAGCTATAATGCCGGGCATAAAACTGAGCCACTTTAAGATAAAACACTACCAAGCAGTACCTTGGGTTGGCCAAGCACTATAAGCCGAGATATCTATTAGCATGGTTTCAAGTGGCCAAGTTTGAGTCTGAACTGTGCCAACAAGACTCACGGATAACATAGCAACTTACTGTAGTATAGATCAACTTGAAACAACTTGCTAAGTTGCAGCGACCCTTTTTCCCTTTTGCAATGGACACAACAACCAAGTCAAAAAACAATCCGACCATCATCGAGCAATAGTTGAGATCTGAAAGGCACTATGAGGAGCAGCAATTGAACACACCAAAGTTCAGTTTTTGAACTTCAACAGCAAGAGCCGAACTCTAACTTAATTTGAGCTCATTCCACAACTTATTCGAGTTAGCACATGATGCATGAGCCATGACACACATGAATCCGAGCTCCGAGAGTGATTTACGTGCTAAGCAACTCCTAGCACCCATGCCAACTTGTAGACTTTCAATTGCCAAGCAATCAAAGCTTTGATCTTCATTGATGGCATTTTTGCCAACCTAAATGCCTTGCAAGCCAAGCACTTTTGTAACTAAGCCAGTCAAAAGTGACGAGCTATCTTCTAGTTCCTATGCCGAACTATTGTAGCAGTGTCTATAATCCTTTGACAGCAATGCCAAACTATTGTCATCTAAACCAAACAATGAGCGAACTTTGGCACAAACACTCCCACAACTACAGAGTTAAACTAAAGAATGGATCTGAGCTTTTTAAATTTGTTAATATACTGAGCTATGAAGTGCCAAATTCCTTTGACCCAAGATGCCAACCTATTAATGTCGAGCCATTGTTGCAGCTACTGTCCATATACTTCAAAAAATAAAGAATTGAACATCACTTAACTAAAGGTCTATGTTCTAGTAGCCAAGCTCCATGTTGATCCATGATAGTAAGTGCCGAACTCCTCTAAGCAGCAGAACCAAACTCCAAATAGGGACCAAGTTCCCTACAATGATGGTAGCCACAATAACATGGTAAGTTGTCCATCCATGTCCACCCATGTCCAAGCTCTTCGCGATACGACAGACACTACAATATGGTTAAGCCGAATATGTTGGTGTTAACTTGCCGAGCTACCCTACTGTGTGTAATTATTGTACTTTGAATCAGCCAAGTTATTTTGAACTCACACGTTCGTGCTGTCATTCCCTTGAACAATAAGGCATCCAAAGTGTTGATCTCCGAATGATTTCTCTTTTAGCTTGAAGCATTTTACCGAGCTAACCCCACAGCCAAGCTTGAAGTTGTGGCCTATTATTTCCTTGAACCGATCATGGCAAGAACGAGCCAACCACGCGTACAAGCTAAGAAGCAGCAGTTGTTTTATCCATGAGAATAACATTAGGCAATGAATCATGTTGAAAGCAATAAGGCCAATAGTAGAAGCAACTCCACTCAATTGCAACAGCATGCTGAGAAACTCATCCAAGCAAGCGCTAAATGTATCAAGTCGAGTGCAAACGTAGTTGGATAGCAATTCTATGCACTTTTAACTACAACAACATTGAACTCAAGTGGAACTTTAAATGACTCGATAAGCTTTGATAGCCTTTTCACGACTCCAAGGCCTCTTCCACAAGCGTAAGCTGATACATATATCCAAACATAAAGTATGGGCACCATGAATGGCAAATCAACTAAAGCTCGAAGCTCTGTGATTCAATGATTAAGTTATACACCTAAAGCAAACTCACTTCATCAATCCGAGATGGATGGAGATGTGCTCATTTAATCATCCTAAGCATTTCCTTTGAACAAGCATTAAGCTACAACTTTTCCTTAGATCTTACTCCATTTGCCAAGCTTATCCGAGCAAACTATAATCTAAGTTGCCAGCAATGGACATTTAAGGTCCTAACTCAAACGCTTTCAATAGCTTTATAATATGACACAGTTTAAATATAAATCATGAGAAACACAACACGTATTCTCATCCATATCAATAACATCGGGCCCTTAAAGCTAACGAATTTTTTTAGCTTGAATCACATGATACATAAATAGGGTCCTCGATGCATTGGCAAATATGTGAGTGTCACCAAGAAAAATTTTCTTCAAGAAAAATCCCCTTAAGCACTGTAGTACATCACTACAAGCTCTAATCAAGCTTTATGCATCAATTAGAGCTCTACTTTTAATGATTGCTAAGTGGTAATTCTGAATATGTGACACTAAGCTACTAAGCTTCAAATACTCATTCACGCATTAGTTTACATTAAGAAAAGACAAGTAAAACTTCTCTATTGTTATTTATGATTTGTTCAATCATTTATTTTTAAAATATGTGCTTATGTTGAGCTTCGTGCTAGTTAGTTGTTGGTATTCGTGGATTATGTATTGAATTATATCTATCTACGTGCTGCTCCATGATCTGAGTTCCAATAAGCCTAATAATGGAAAGTGCTAACTATTTGGCACTTATAATGATTTAATTCAATTCTTAGTAAGCTTATTTTTACTCTTTTGGAGACAAGTATGATAATTCAAAATAAATTGGGGCTATATAAATGCCCTCTATTTTAGGCTCATGCAAAGTATGATTCACTAATAGGCTAATCCTCAATAGCTCTAAGCCTTACATAGTACAGGTGAGGAGCCAATCACAAAGCGTTAATCCTTAAGTCTTATATTTTATGAACAACAAGAAAGGGATACCTATAAATCTCTAAGTCTAGAAAAGAACTTAGACAACAAGACATAAAGCCTAAGTCTAAGTTGTAGACAACAAGCTATTTAAGAATCCTAAGCCATTAAACGATGATGGGTTAAATACTTTAGTCTGACATTTTGTATGGATAATGAATAGATAAGCCAAAGTCCTATACTTTAACAAACTAAAGGCTAATTAGCTTATTTTACAACTCTACTTAGCATAAGCCATGCTTAACTTGGATGACCTACATGCTTCCCCAACCTTTTCAAGCACATTAGTCTCTTCAAGCCTTCACCTCTCTAGGCGTTCTAGCCTCTTTAGGCCCTAGCCATTTCGAGCATACTAGCTTCTTTAGGCATTCATCTCCTTAGGCACATTAACCTTTTCAAGCGTACCAACATCCATAAATGCTTCGGCCACTCTCAACTTTTGCCTCTTTAGGCTTTTGCTTCTTCAAGTATCTTAGCCTCTTCAAGCTACATATTGCAAACTTTTACAAAACTCCAACAAAATTGACCTCTCTAAATACTCTCTTTACCGAACCAGTCATCAAAGAGAGTGGAGGGCAAATGTTGATTGTATTTTTTAGTAAATAAGCCGAAGGCCTAAATTAGAAATATTAAAGCTTAAGCCCAACTCTTATCGCCCATCTTAGTACACATATCTATTCATAAATACGAGCCAAGACCCCTAAGTAAGGGAGGCCCCTCTTTCATTCTCTTACTCTCATGATCACTTTACAATTCTATTAACATAACAAGAGGGTTAACTTAGGTATCGAAGTAGTTACGCTAGAGTACTCTCTAGTGCCTCCCATAACCATGTTTTTGTTTTGCAAATACTTGCATATCGGAACGAAATCTAATAGTCAACAATTCGGATAAGAAGTTCGTTGATGTTGAGAATGCCGAAGAAGAAATAAGGGAAGTCCTATTAGGAAATGTTCCTAAAAGAACAACAAAGATAGGGAGACCATTATCGAAAAATATTCATCAAAGTTGAATTAAATTTTTCTAGGATAACATTGATGTCTTTACTTGGTTTCCCTTAGACATGCCGAGTATCACTAGAGAAGTAATGTTGTATAAGTTGTAGTTTGATCCGAATGCAAAGATAGTTCAACAGAAGAAAATGCATTTTGCCCCTGAATAGCAAACAACCATAGAAGAGGAGGTTTAAAAGTTACTGAAGGCATGATTCGTTAGGGAAGAGCATTATCTAACTTATTAGCTAATTGTGTGCTAGTCAAGAAGTCGGACGGCAAGTAGCGCATGTGCATAAACTTTACAGATTTGAATAAGACTTGTCCCAAAGATTTCTTTCCTTGATCGACAATATATTAGATAGTTGACTCAAATACTAAGCATGCCTTACTCTCTTTCATAGATGTATTTTCCAGCTATAATTAAATGAAGATGGAGAACTATGACAAGGTTCACACGTCTTTTGTCATAAATTTTGAGACATAGTGTTATACAACGATGCCCTTTGGGCTTAAAAATGTCGGTGCAACCTATCAAAATTTTGTGACCAAGATGTTTAAGCCTTAAATTCACTAAAATGTCGAGGTTTATGTCAACAATATAATAATAAAGAGTAAAGCAGAAAGTCGACACCTTACCGATCTTGAAGAGACATTCAACACCTTAAGGAGATACAACATGACGCTTAACTAGCAAAAGTGTATTTTGGTGCCACCTCAGATAAGTTTTTAAGGTATATGGTCACTCAACGTAGTATTGAGGTAAATCTTAGGAAGATTGATGCAACTAAAAATATGAAGTCCCTTAACACCATTAAAGAAGTTCAAGAATTGATAGTGTGAATTGTTGTACTGAACAGATTTGTATCAAAAAGCGCAGATAAGTATGTAGAATTTTTCAAAGTGTTAAAGAACCTAAGGCAATTTTAGTGGACTAATGAATGTGAGGCATCATTTAATGAGTTGAAAGAATTTCTAGCATTATTGCTAGTACTCTCAACATCTATTCCTAAAGAAGACTTATTTTTATATTTGTCAGTTAGTAGTCGAGTTCTCTCATCTATCTTAGTTCTAATAGAAGGTACAAAGCATAGGCTAATTTATTACATAAGTCATGTCTCGCAAGGCTTAGAACAAAGATATACGAAGATTGAGAAGTTTGTTTTGGCCATAGTTCTCTTGATAAGGAAATTAAAGTTGTACTTTAAGGCTCATCAAATAATTGTTCTTATTGATCAGTCTCTACGACAAGCCTTACAATAACCAAACTCCTAAGGGAAGATGACGAAGTATGCTCCAGAGCTAAGTACCTATGGTGTATAATACAACCACAGAACAGCATTAAAGGGTCAAGTTTTAGCATACTTTGTTGCGAAGTGCACTAGAGAGGAATACATCATTGAGATGGCTAAGAAACCTATTTGGAATTTATATGTAAATGGTTCCTCTACCAAGGAAGGATGCGATGTGGGCCTTATTTTGCAAAGGCCCCTCAATGTGAAAATTCAGTATGCATCGAAGTTTAGATTTCCGACTAGTAATAATGAAGTTGAATATGAAGCCTTATTTTTGAACTTAAAAGGAAGCTAGAGCTGAGAAAGTCGAAGTTTCCTTCGATTCATAGTTGATTGTGAATTAAGCGAAAGGAGGAAGATGTGAGCAAATACCTACTAATAATGCAAACACCCATAAAGGAATTCCAATCTTTTGCAATTGAGAAGATACCAAGGGTTAGGAACATTGTTGCCTATAAGCTTTCAAAATTGGCTAATATAGCACTTCCTAATCTGAATGACAAGCTTTTTATTGAATATCTCCTTAGTATAAGTCTAGAAACTGTTGAGCAAAGTTATGAATTTACTCCTTCCCTAAGAGAGGGGTCTTGGATGGCTCTAATTATTAACTATAAAAAAGATGGTGTTCTACTCAAAGATAAGAAAGAAGCTCGAAGGTTGATATATCAATCCATGAACTACACACTAATTGATGACTAGTTATACAAGTGTAGCCTCTCACAACTCTTACTTCAATGCCTTCTACCTAAAGATGCTCAAAAAATTCTTTCTGAGTTGCATGGAGGTGTTTGTAGTAACCATGTGAATGGTCAGACTTTCTATATCCATATATTGGGACTCAACTATTATTGGCCAACTATGAAAGATGATGCAAAATTTGTTATTTAGTAATGTTCACGATGTCAAAAACACGAGGTACTAAGCATGTGCCTTCCAATGAATTACAAAGCTTGATTAGTCCTTTGCCCTTTGCTTAGTGGGGGGCTAAACATACTTAGACTATTTTTGAAATCTACGATACAATGTCGGTTCTTGATAGTTGTAGTGAACTATTTCACCAAATGGGTCGAGGTTGAAGTAGTGGTGAAAATTATAGAGCAAAAGGCCGAACTTTTGTTTTTAGCTTCATCATATCAAAGTTTGGGGTTACCTTTGTGATAGTGATTGATAATGGGCTACATTTTGACAATGATAAATTCAGAGCTTTTTATAAAAAGAACGACATCCGACTAAATTACACTTCATTGGCTCATCCTCAAACTAATGGATAAGTAGAAACTATTAATAAAACCATCTACTATAGTTTGAAAAGATAAGTTGATCAAGCCAAAGGCAAATGAGCCGATGAATTGCCTAATGTGTTATGGGGGTATAAGATCATGCACAAGACTCTAATAAGAGAGACACCTTTCAAGCTTGCATTCAAATTAGAAGTACTCTTGCTAATTGAATTAGAGTTACCTAATTTGCGAATGCAATGGTTCGATATCATGGTGAATTAAGTTAGCCCGACTACCAATTTAAATACAGTTGAGGAAATTAGAGACATTATGAGAGCAAGACTTACTGCTTATCAACATAAGGTGATAAGGTACTACAATTGGAAAGCAAAGCATAAAGTATTTGAGCCTAGAGACCTAATTTGTAGGAAGCTAGAGACTACTAGTATGTGAGACAATTAAGGGAAGCTTGGCACAAATTGAAAGGACCTCGTAAAGGTCTAGGAAGTTGTAGGCAATGGGGCTTATCAACTAAAAAGGCTAGACAAAAAGATCATACCTTACGCATGGAATGTTGAGAATCTTAAGCTGTATTTTGAATAGTTTTCTATCATCACCATGACTCTATGTTTACATTTTATTTTATCTTTTCTAAACAATATAAGGCAATGGCCTACACCATATTCAAATATGAAATGTTTGTTTCAAGTTTATGAGCATCTCTCATTGCCATCACTTTTATTCTTGATCTATGCATGATTAACGAATTAATGAAGTTCTAGCTATGTCGCGAATGAACTAATACCTAATAAGTTTTTACTAACATCAATTAACAAGCTTAGTACTAATCAATGAGTAATGTTAAACATTCTTTGAAAAGAGTTCTAACCAATCAGGACTAACAAACTCTAAGTAGCCTTCAATAGGTAACTTTGCGGTTAAGAAAATAAAACTTAATACCTAAAAGTTTAAGTCCTAAATGGCTAACAAACACTACTTCTATGAAAAGACACTAAGTATGAATTGTGTGTGAAACAAAATGTGCAAATAATTAAGTGTTAAATGCAAAACAAAGGTTTATTACAACCAAAAGGCTAGCATCCCGACCATGAATAAAGTCTAGAAAATATTGTAGAAACAAAGAATAAATTAATTGGCCCCTTGAGAGTCCAAAATATTTTTCCTCTTAGATTGGGTGGAATTATCATCTTCATTAGTAGAGCTTAGGACCTTCTTGGAGTTGATCTCTTTATCAGTACTAGGGGTCTTGTTTGAGGAGTTAGAGGTCTCTTTGTGAACATATGGGATCTCCTTCAATGATAGTTCCACAACATCTACATAAACTTCAACATTGGTTGATTATTGTCATCCTGCTTTTAACCATTAACCTCCACTTCCTTACCGACTTTGTCATTGTAACTACTAGCGTCATCATCATCAACAACATCGGTAAAGTAAAGGCATGATAGTTCATAGTCAAGGTGAGCTTTTAAAATTTCTACCCTTACCAATTGAACACTTGTAAGAATTTCTTCCGAAGCAATTTTTCGTATTGCTGGCTAATAGTTACAAGTGATAAAGCTTCCTCAATAGAAGGTTTCTTTTTCCCAATCTCCTCCAACTCAACAATGTGTGTTTGCTGCTCAGAATCCTTGATCTCTAGATTCTTAATCTAGGCTTTGAATTTGTCCTCTTCCTTACTCAAATTGAAAATCGTATTCCTAAGCCCCTAGCTCTCTTCCTTTTTCTTTCGAAGCTGCTCCTTAAGATCTTTAACCTTGTAATATTCTTCATTTTTAGCCTTCAAGCTTATGACTTCATCGGTTGCTAAAGTATATGCTAACTTCTCTATATAGAGCTCACCCCTTAACTGTTCGATCTCTATCTTGACCTTAATTATGGCATTCTTGGCCTTAGTAATTTATGCTTTAGAGGAGTTACAAGCTTCTTATATTTCCTGCAAAAGATGTCACACCATGATCAACTAATTTCTAAGTAAATGAAACAATAGATCATATGTACCTTTCTCCTTCATTCTTTAGCATCATCCATGGTAGTCAGAATATGGCTTGTGATTTGTAAAGCGATAAAGGTTTTATAAGTGAAATTGATATTTGAGCACCAAAGCAAACCACAATTGTAAGAAAAATCACATCATATAATTTAACAACAATGTGAGCTTTATTACTACCCTCGGTCTTGTCTACATTCCTTTTCACTGTGTTTTTGTCTTGGGGAAAAATGGTTCCATCCAACAAAGCTGGAGATTTGAATCTATCCCCCAATGCTAAATTTGTATCCAAAATTTTATAGTTCCAACATAGCGTGAAGTATTCGTCCACCTTATGGTTGGGAGTAAACTTAGTAGAATTAATACTAAGAGTTTTATTCCTCAAAACCCCCTTTATCCTCTCGTCCTAGCCTTACTCTTCTTAGGTGGAGGTTAGTCGGCTAGTTCTTTCCTGCTTCTCTTCTTAAGGCTTAGCATAGAATTTGTTTGGTCTACTAAGCTATCTATATTTGCATTATTGATGGTAGTAGGTTCTCAACTAGCTTCTCCTAGCAATTCCTTCCAAGAAGTGTCCCTAATAGTAGGCAATACCTCAAGCTGTGTAATTTTAACAACATCAATCTACTTGATTGGTTGATACACATTGACATGGGGAGTTCCTTTTTTTTCCCTTGTAGACGATAGGTTCCTTGACGATCTATTCCTTGGTTACATTCTTCAACTATGGTTTCGCTAGCATTAGTGGTTGTGTAGTAGCAACTTTGGCAGCTCGCTTATCTAATTTTTTTCTTTTTGGCCTTAGCTTAGGCTAGCAATCTCTTGGCATTTATATCTCATACTATTATGTTTGTATAGAAAAGAAACTTATAGAAAAAAGAAGAAGAGGCAATGAAAGTTACAAATCCATATCAAGGGAAGCTCAAAGGCAACAAGTTCCCCCCGTGATTAATGAAGTTTGGCTTTCCTCTTGAAACTTAGCTCGGTACGGCAAGGAATACATACAAACGCTACCTTCATCATATGAAAATATAGGCTTTTCATTTTCATAACTAAAGATGATCCTATCAAAATCCTAGAAAAACATATTCTTTCCTCATCTATCTTCTTGGCAGCAGCAACATCATTCGACAATAACTAAACATCCTTAGATCAAATCGGTTTGATCTATTGACTCCAAAAATCTAACTCCACATTCAATCTAACTAAAACATATTTATCATATCATTTATGGATTTTGAACTCCAATTCGTCCATAAACTTACAACTATGCTGAGCTACTACATATAACTAATCAAACAGCTATCTCTTAATTGAGAAAAAATATCTGAATAATTAAGGTGTAACCTTAACCTCAAGTTCCTTACATATTATCTCAAACATTAGAACAAGTTTATATGTGTTGAGAGATGATGTGCCTAGCAGCTCTATTATCACCAAGACTTGCCATAGGAGAAGAGAACCAAATGGGTCCTTTGAGTGTAAAAGACAAAATGGTAAGGTTAGCAAATTGAAAGCAGTAACTAATGTGAAGCTGATAGGAAGATATGACTCACTTACGAACATAACATGACTTAACACTTCACTTAATATAACACATAAGTTAATGCTAAAGTCTACTCGCCATGAATCTTGAGCTACTTGGCAAGACTTAATAAGAGTGTATGGAAGTGGACTTAGAGAGAATGTCTTGTAAGGACCAAGTATATTCAATATGTTTGTAAAGAATGTTGATATTCTGACTATAAGGAGAAGGGACTATTTATAGTGAGTCCCTAAGGGAATATTACAAATGAGGAAAATTACAAAAAGCTGTACATAAAGAGGAGACTCCTAGTACATATAAAAAGGGTAAAAGGGGAAAAGGACAAAAGGAATAAAAGTACAATGTTAGGTAAAAAGGGACAGGTGGTAGCTCGTCAATGGATTTGTACAAAGGAATCCGTGGGTATAGCAGTTGAGCTAAAACTTGATGTGGCGGCCTCAAAGTTACCAAGACAAGTAAGGGATGTTGAAAGAGAAGTTGAGGGTTGAAAGATAAGTAGTAAACTAGTAGAAGCCTATGTCTCATCACTTGGTAGGAAACTTTCGACAACTGAAGGTCCAAATAGGAATTGGTGCAAGGCCTTGGTTCCCATCACTCGACAAATGGTCCTTGATAGGAGAGTAGTCAGCATCAGTAGAAGGAATAAAGTAAAACAAGGTATACCCACCCGTAGCTCTCAAGGAGTTTAGCCATCAGTCTTCCACATACGGTTTCTTGTCCTCAATAGGATGACGAGCGATAATTCTCATAGTGAGGGATTTGAGGGCCTTAAGGCGTACGTGAGTAAGTGGGTCAGAGGTTAATAACCCATCAATTCCTCGAAGTTGTTGGAGATTTTCCCTCAAATCTTAGTCCTCTTCTTTGTTAGGTACATAGGGCGTCAAGTCAACAACATTGAAGGTAGTAGATACATCGTATCCGTCAGGTAACTCAAGCTCATAAGCATCGTCGTTGATGTACTTAAGGATCTTAAAAGGTTCGTCTAATTTGGGAGAAAGCTTATTAGTCCTCTTCTCAAGGAAATACTCCTTACTGAGGTGGATCCAAACAAGGTCTCCGAGGTTGTAAACCATTCATCTCTTTCCTTGGCTTCCTTACTCTTTCTATCAAGCCATAGTCTACGCCAGTTGTTTGGAAACCCTTTGATGCAACTTTTGGAATTCTTCGGTGTACTATAGGCTAAGTTAAAGTTCACATTGAACGGTTGGGCTAATTGCCATATCTAGGGGAAAGTTTGGGTTAAGTCCATATATTACCTCAATAACAGGTAAGCATATGTCACAATCATGTAAATTCTTCCCAACAACAGCTCGTAGGAGGTTGCCAACTATCTGGTTTATTACTTCGGTATGACCGTTAGTTTAAGGATGGAAAGAAGTACTATATATAAGTTTAGTGCCAATCTTCTTTCATAGGGTCCTCCAGAATAAGCTGGTAAACTTTAACTTACGGTCAAATACAATACTTCCGGACACTCCTTGCAATCACACAATTTCTTATAGAAAGAGGTTAGCATCAAATAAAGCATCATTAACTCTATGGCAAGGAATAAAGCGTCTCATCTTATTGAACTGATTGACCACCTCCATAATTGAGTCATGTCTTCTTAACGTTCGGGAAAGGCTAAGCATAAAATCCATGCTTAAGTCGATCTAAGGGCGCTTAGGTATAGGCAAAGGTGTGTACTTTCCATATGACTCTCTCCTTCCTTTTGCATGTATACACACCCTACACCTCTCAAGAACTTCGCATACATCCTTCATTATCCCAAGCCAGTACAAATGTTCTTTTAATATTTCAGCTATCCTCTTTTCTCCAAAATGGCTGATTGAGCCTCCAGCATGAGCTTCTTGAATGAGTAGTTCTTTAGCTAAACCACTTGATATACAAATTTGCTTCCCTTTTATCAGGAACCTTTGGCTTAAGTAGAATCTGTTGACTGCTCGTCTAATGTTATATTTGGCCATTATAGGTCTAAATTATGGTTCATACTCATATCGATTAAGTAAGGCACCAAACCCTAGTACCTTAGCCTATATGGTTGTGATGAGGGTATGATGACAAGAAAGAGCATCAGCCACGGTATTTGAGTTCCCCATCATATATCTGATGATGCAGTAGAAAGTCTCCAAGAACTCAACCTATTTAGCATGACATTGATAGAGTTTTTATTGCCCTCGGAGGTGTTTAAGAGATTCATGATCTAAGTAGATGATGAATTCTCTTGGCAATAGGTAATGCAGCTAATTCTATAGTATTCAAACAAGGGCGTAAAACTACTTGTCATAGGTTAAGTAATTCAAGCTAACTCCTTTGAGTTTCTAACTAAAGTAGGCAATAGGTCGGTGTTCTTGCATAAGGATAGAACCAATGCCGACTCCAGATGCATCACATTCAACCTCAAAAACTTTCTCAAAATCTGGTAGGGTAAGTACTAAGGTAGATGTCAATTTAGATTTTACATCTTCAAAACTTTTTTGAGCCTTCTCCAACCACTTAAACTTGAAATTCTTCCTAGTTAGTTCAATTAACAGCGTTGTTATGGAATGAAGTTTCGAATGAACCTTCAATAGAAGCTAGACCATAGAAGCTCCTATTTTTAGTAGCACTAATTGGCATGGGCTACTTAAGAATAGCTCTAACTTTCTTATCATCAACTCGAACTCCCTCCTCTAAAACAACATACTCGAGGAATATAACCTCGCTTTAGCAGAATACGCATTTCTTTAGATTGCTGAATAATCTCTTGGTACAAAGGACATGGAATACCAATCTTAAATGCTCAACATGGGCGATAAGGTCAATATTGTAGATCAAAATGTCATCAAAATAAGCCACAACACATTTGCCAATCAATTTCCTTAGGACATGATTCATGAGCCATATAAAAGTACTTAGTGCATTTATTATACCAAACGGTATCACCATCTACTCGAATAAACCACCCTTTATCTTGAAGGCTGTCTTCCATTCATCCATCTTTCTTCAGTACTAGCATGACTAGTACGACACATAGCCTCATGCTCTCTCGGACATATCCACAATCTATTAACTCATCTACTTATTTGTTCAGCTCAGCTGCCTACTTAAGATTAAGCCTATAAGCAAGTTAATTCAGTAGGGCAATCCCAGGCTGAAGATCAATGCAATGTTCAACGCCTCTTAAAGGTAGTAAAACTTTTAGTATCTTGACAAGAAATAGGTCGACATAATCTTCTAGTAAAGTTCTCACCTCGGCAAGTAAGTTTTCAGCTTCTCATAACTCTAGAAGTTTCCTTACTAAAAGGAGCACACCCTCATCGGCCTTGACTTTACGAGTGAATTGAGCTTAGGAAATCATGAAGGGCTTCCGTTGTAATAATCTAGCTACCTTCTCTTATGCCTCCTACACTTTTTTAGGACTCATAAGGGTCAGTATAACCTTCTTCCCGTCCTTTTGGAACATATAGGTATTCAAAGACCCATCATGTAATACCTTCAAGTTAGATAACCAAGGTTAACTGAGTAAGCTGTACAAAGTGTACATAGGTAAGATGTCATACAACACTTCATCCTTATACCTATTGCCAATGGCAATCGACACTCTAACCTACTCGGTAATTGGTAAATCTCCCTTCTCGTTCAACCAATGAATCTTATACCGCTTGGGGTATACAAGAGTCGGCAACTTTATGGCCTTCGTTACTCCTTGTGCTATAACATTGGTATAACTTCCTCCATCAATGATCAAGGCCCATAGCTTGTTGTTCACTCGGCAATTCATATGGAAGAGATTCTCCCTTTGTACATTTTCGTCGGCTATGAAAGTGCTGAGAGATCGACACACAACTAAATAGTCTGTAGCTCCTACTTCAAGAGGTATGAGGGCATCGGAGTCTTCCTAAAACTCCTCTAGCGTTGAGCCAACTTTAACCTCCTCTTCTCATTCACTAGTACTCTGTACTTCAAATTAAGGCTTATCTCCCTTAATAGTTATGATACGTTGGTTCGGATATTAACTAGCCACATGTTCATAGTCAAGACATTTAAAACATTTGATCTCTTAAGTCTTCCTCCCAAGCTCTAACCTTGGTTTCTTTGGACTTCAGGTTCTTCGGCCTTACCCTTACCTCAAGCCTCTTCAGGTTGGCTTGATACTTATCCTCGGTGGTCTACCTCTGAATTGTTTAGTACTTGGCCATAATATGATCAGCTCAGTCATCCTAGTAGGCTAGTTTAGCTTCGCCTTTGCCTCTCAACCTTCTATACCATTCGGATAGCCTCATCTAGACTCTGAAGTTTTTGTAACTCTACGATATGACCAACCTCAATCCTAAGCATAGAAATTAATCAAGCTATGGTTTGGGTTTTAGGTTTGTCGACATCACATTAAATCATCAGCAATTGGAATTCTCGTAGATACTTATCCACTAACTTGTCACCTTATTTCAAATCTTGGAGGAGTCGGAAGGTATCTTATTCACGATACTCTAGAACAAACTGATTTCTCATAACTCTCTTCATTTTATTCTACGTTCGAATCTCATGACGTGCTCTCTAGCATGCATCCTACAACTTTTTCCACTACATTGTGGCATATCCAGAAAACTCTAATGCAGCTACTCTAATATGAACAGAATTCTCATAATCATAAAAGTCAAATATCTTTTCAATCTTTTCCTCCCAATCTAAGTAGTCACTAGTACTACTAAACTCATTAAAGCTTGGAATCTATACTTTAAGATGCTTGGTTCCTAGGGGTACCTTCAAGTCATGGTCCTCAACATCATATTATTCTTCCTAATCAAAATCTTCGACTTCATCTAGCTCAATTCTTCTTCTTGTAACTCTATCAGCATGATGGGGTAGAGCTTAGTTCATAAGAATAAGCTCTGGAGCTTGCAATTCATCTATCCATCTTTTCGGCCTATCTCTCATTTCTCGATTATGTTCAATGAGAACTCTCTCTCGCGGCCTAGTCTTTAAGACTTTTTACACCAAGATAGCCAAATTGGCTATAATAGCAGCAAGATCTTATATCTACTCATCAGTAATATGTGGTGTTTATTAAGTAACACGACCATGACCATGAACATTACTCTTGGTATCGTTAATCTCTCCTTAGACGCTAAGATTCGATATTCTCACAAAAAAGCTTTAGAAAACACTCTTTACATAAGAAATTTTTCACACATACAAAAATTACCAATTAAACAGTGAACTACAACTTACTCTATTCTTCCAAATTAAAATAGAGTATAACAAGCAATAAACTAGTAAGAACTACTGCAACATAACTCTCGATCATAACCTCAAGCTCTAATACTAAGAATTTTATGATGTTCTTAGGAGCTCTGTTATCATTAAGGCTTATTATAAGAGAAGAGAACCAAATGGGTCCTTCTAAGTATCAAAGAAAACATAATGGTAAGGCTAGTAAACTGAAAGGAGTAGTTGATGTGAAGTTGCTTAGGGAATATGACTCACCTATGAACACAACACGACTTGACACTTCATTTGATATAATGTATAAGTTAATGCTAAGGTCCACCTACTATAATGTTAAGCTTCGTGGCAATGTTAGATAAGAGTGTATGGAAGTAGACTTGGAGAGAGTGTCTTGCAAAGACAAAGTATATTCAATATGTCTGTAAGGAATTACTGATATTCTAGCTACAAGGAGAAATGACTATTTATAGTAAGTCTCTAGAGTAACATTACAAATGAGGAAAATTATAAAAAGGTATACATAAAGAGGAGACTCCTAGTACATACAAAAAGGGTAAAATAGGCAAAGGACAAAAGGAATAGGTGGTAGCTCATTAATGGATTCATATAGAGGAATCCATAGGTGTAGCAACTGAGCTGGAACATAATGTGGTAGCCTCAGAGTTGCTAAGATGGGTAAGGGATGTCAAAAGAGAAGTAAAAGGCCAAAAGATAAGTACTTGCTCGATAGAAGCTTATGTCTCGTCATTCGGTAGGAAGCTCTTGACAACTGGAGGTCCGAGTAGGAATTGGCATGAGGCCTTAGTTCCCATCACATGGCAAGGGGTCCTTAACAGGATAGTAGTCGGCATTGGTAAAAGGAATAGAGCAAAACAGAGTGTATTCCTACTCGTAGCTCTCATACAAGGTGTACCTACCCATAACTCTTACGGAGTTTAGCCACCAGTTTTCTGTATACAGTTTCTCATCCTTGATACGATAACAAGAGACAATTCTCATGGTGAAGGATTAGAGGCCCTTAAAGCATGCTCGAGTAAGTAGGCTAGAGGTTGGTAACCTATTAAGAGAGAACATGCTTGGAGCAATACAAAAATAATTGAAGAATTGAATTTTGAAAAGCAAAAAACGATATACGCAACTCAAAATCAAGATATTTCAAATAAAAATGAAATTCATGGCCAATGGGAAAAGAAACTCTTCCATTCTCTCTCGTTATTGCAAGTGCCATTTGTTAAGGATATCTTGTATTTGCTATATTTCACGATGAACAGCCTAATAACACCACTCACTACCTTATCTGGAGAATTAATATTATAAATGATAACTCTAATTTTAAACATATTTCATAAGGTGATTTTATAGTATTTTCCGCACATTTTTGGTTTTCTTTAAAGAAATTGATACTTAATTGAGTAAAATATTGATTTTAAGGTTTAAACACGTTATAGGCTCGAAAACGAAGAAAAGGAATCAAGTTTCACTCAATTCCGAGTTCAAACGAAGAAGTTATGAATTTTTGAAGTTGTGCAGAAAATTTGCCTAAGTGCAGAAAATTACACGACCTGGGGACACGGTAATGTCCTAGGCCATGTCGGGTGACGAAAACAAAATCTTTTTGATACACTATAAAAAGACATATTAGGGTTTCAAAAGAAGGAGAGATATTACAGAAACAAGAGACACAAGAGACGAGAGGAGATTGGAGAAGAACATCAATCAAGAAGCAAGAACGACATCGATTTCAAGATTAGAGAGATTGTTCATCAAATCAAGAGGGGTTTTTATGCTTTATTTTACGTTTTTGATGAAACTCGTTTTTAGATTCATTATGATAGCTTAGAATTAGAGTATTTAGGATTATGGAACCTAGGGTTTCATGTGATTCTTAGATTGAATTATAATTTCAATAAAGTTTCTACATTTTCTTGATTCAATTATGTCGTTAGTTATGGATTGATAATTCTAGAGTGTTAATATATGATATTATGCATGTTAATTGAGAAATTGCATGTATAATTAGATCTAGGCATAATTAAAGAGAATTACATGTATACTTAGAGATAAGATACATGTTTCTTCCGGAAAGTTGATTGATTGCATGGGAATTCATTACACGTTAATGCAATTCTAAATTATATTACTAAGTGAAGAGATTCCGGTAAATAATTTAGGATTAGGGTTAATATGCTTGAGAAAGATATTAGCTTTGATTGTGAATCCCTCTGGTCAAGAATAATAGAAATTGAATTGGATATATCTTAAAAAGGTTACATGTTAAACACTAGGGGAAATAATTCCTAAATACATTATTGCATACTTGAAGTCGTTCGTAGTTTATTGCTTTCTAATTTGCGTAATTAAGTCTCATAAGTAGTTTAGTTGTTAATTTCAGTATTTTTAATTAATTTAACCTTTCACAATTTTTTGGTTAGATAATAAAGCTAAAGTTAAATTAGTACTCAAAATCTCTAAGGGATCGACTCGGACTCACATCCGCTATATTAAAACTGATAGGTGCACTTACCTCATATCAATAAACAATGTTGTTATATAAATAATTGGCAATAAACTTATCTTCCCTGTCATTAGGATAATTATCTATGGGTAGAGCTTCGATGTACACGAGTTTCTCCCATCATTTCATACTACTAGATAAGGAAGCCAAACCAATCCTTCTTTGATGGTGGGGGGGAGGGTAAGGGGAGAAGTAGCCTTAGAGAGAGTTGCTTTGGAATCTAAAGAAATAAGAGGACAAATAATGCTTCAAACCATATATGTGGAAATGTTGAAAACTAGTCATACAAAAGAAGTTGTTCAAGGATTGAATGTGAAGTCATGAAAAGAAATGTGAAAAGTGAGGATAAAAAAATAAGAATAATAATGAAGAAGAATTTTTTTTTCTTTTTTGTAGTGATAATTCTTCTTGGGTTTAAAGTAACCCTAATTAGGATTTGGATATTAATCAGATGGTCTAGCATAGATGGTAAACACGTGTCAAGGACCATAAATCCAAGGGACATTGTACTGTTGGTAATTAATAAACCTTGCAATGTAATGATTATGGATGTGATAGTTATCATACGTGCTAGAACAGAAAATGAATGAGTGGGAAAATTAAAAGGCTGTGACTTTTCTCCTAAAATTTGATATGACATGTTTTAGGTGTTAAACTGACGGACAACAATAGTGCAGCAAATTTGCTCAGAAAGTATATTATGACTTTGAGGTACCTAACTAATCAAGTTGGGTTAAGTATCAATTCTTATTGTCAACTCCCATAGTCGAGTTCTCAACCATGGGAGCTAGGAGACAAATGTTAATAGCAGAATTTCACCTAGAAATATTGCTTGGCACTTAGCCTGTTGAGTTGTTGATCATTACCATTTTTCAATTAAAGCCTTTTGTTAGCTCAATTCATCAAATTGGTCCGACCTACTTATATGTCTAGCTTGAATTTAGAAAGCAATATAGACAGGTGTAGCCTTGTACGATCTCATTACATAACTACTCACTATTTCTATTCTTTAGACATATGCTTAATTAAGGAGCTACTACATGGTCTATGACCAATGATTAGCCGTTATTATAAATATCCGATATGTACATACAAATAAGGGAAATAAAGCATTATAGGAACTCTCTTATGCTTTTTAATATTTTAAGCTTTCTTATTCGGTTACTTTTTCACCCCAAACATTTGCTTACTTAGGTATTAGAATGGTTACACTGAACTAACTTTAATACCACCTTTAGTATTTTGTTCTTATTTTTATAGGACCAAGTTTCATACCAAAATTGTCCGACAACAAAAGGGATTTTAAAATCTTAGAGTCAACAATTTAAAATTATAGATGAGGTTTTGCCGATATTATATAATATAATATCATTAGATAATGATATGTACATTTTGCCCCAATTGTTGACATGTATTTGTATGTATGATTTCACATTAAATATTCTCAAATGAGATAAACATGCCACTTTAGGTTTCGATTAATTTACCTTATCTATCGTAGCCAGCTAAGTGTCACCACCTCCAAGGAGCCCAGTCCAATATTGTCATATTTGGTATGTAAGAATTAAGTCAGAATGAAATCATGATTATAAATTCTAATCCCTTTTTCATTTTTGATAATACTTGTATTTCACATTGGATATAAATAAATGATCTGAAATAGAATGAAATTGAGTGAAATGAAATAGGAACTAAAACAAGAAATCTTTTCCTTTGTTTAAATATGTAAAATGCATTATTTGTCAAAAATGCTTTTAATTGTTATATGCCATAATTTGTTTAAAGGTAGGAAATGAAATCTTGATTCCTCTTATCAAAAACTAAATTGAATTCCCCTTTAAAACCTAAATTATTAATTCCATAGAATTATGATTATATGTTTTAAATTTATTTTTAAACATTGAAAAATAAAATATCAAATCACAATTACAGTTTCATTTAAATTCATTTTTACATACCAAACGTAATATTAGAATGTAGAATCATAAATCTATAGAATCATATTTCAATTTTAAGGAAAATTTTACTCATATTAATTATTATTAACTAAAATTATTTACTCAACCTTAATAATAAAAGATATTTTAGTAAAATACCACTATAACCTCTTTTGATTCTATTGCAATCCACCATCATTTCTAAGTTTTCAGTTGCTAAACGGATCCCTTCCAGAATATTAGCTCATACCAAAGGTCACTATTAGGAATCGAAGTAACCAATCCCCTGAACCTATTATTGGAAAAAGGCAGACGCACACTCAGACACATCCCATTTCCCAACACTGCTAGTATTTTTACTTCTTTCGAATTCTCAATTGCTACTCTGTTTGTCTTTGCCTACCGTCCGATTCTTTCAACACTGAACGTTTATTTTCTTCTCTCTCTCGCTCTACTTGCTTGCTGGGGTGGCTTTTTCTCCGGGTATGAGTTTCTTTGCATTTCTGCTTATTTTTACGAAGTCGTGATTATAGATAGAGTGCATAACGTCTTATCTTTTGCTGTGTTTTTGACTAAACAACTAAAACCCAATTCATATTTATCACCAAAATCTAAACTTTCATGCTAATTGGGTGCGTTTGATCAAGTCCGTATTGATTTTTGATTACCCAATAGTTGGATATGTTTCTCTACTTTCAGACGACATAGTTGTGATTGCTCCAATAGTAATTGTCAGAGAATTTGAGCAGCTGTTAAAGCTTGCTTAGAAGTTTCAACATCTGATTGAAACTAAAATACATAAAACACATTACCTTGGCTATTGGGTTTCGCATTTATTGATTACTATAAGCTTTAAATAAAGTCTGTTTTGCATGCGGACTGTGTTTAGAAGAATGATTCTATATGTCATATATATATATATATATATATATATATATGTATGTATGTATATTGGGTCGTGTCAATGGGAAATCTCCCTGTTGCTGCTTACTCATAAGTGGGTAGGCACAGTGGATGCCATATGTTATAATTTTAGATATTGGTTCGGTAATTTAATGAATAATTACAGCTATTAGGATTAGTTAGTTAAGAAAGATGGTAAATAGTTATAATTAGTAAAGTTTGTTAGAAAGTTAGTTTCTATAAGAAATATTATAAATAGCATTTGTAAAACTAAAAGATCATCATTTTTCATTCATAATTAAATTCAAGAACTATTGTTCTATAGTTCTTTCTCCTCCTCTCTTAAATTTCTAAGAGTTTGTTTTTAACTCAAGCTAAAGACAATTTCATTTTTCTTGTTTGTATGAATAGGTTATGCGAGATTCTAACACAATAATTAAGGTTTTGTTGTTGCCATCACAAACAAGCATGACTATGATGACATTGGAATACTAGATGTCCTGAGAGAGAATGATTTATAGATGTTCTTGCTTATATAAAGTAGTCTGATAAGTTGACAGTGTCAATACTACCTAGCTGTTAGTGTATTTGTCATCTTTGTTGTTGTCATGTGATATCCTCACTGAATACTGCAATATATAATGACAACAATAAAAAAATGTAATTATACTGTATGTTTAACTTGAAAAGATCATGTTCGATCTGAAACTTCTTGAGATACATTGCTGACTTAATATTCTACTTAGTATCATAAGATCCCGATATGGTTAATTTGACTAGTTGATTACATCTTCACAGTTGTTTCTCATAAACTTAATAATACATTAAATCATCTTGATCTGAGTTTTCTTAATCTAGTCACTTAGAGAATAATAGTGGAAGTACGATTTATTTGGCCTTCTGAGATGTGAAGAAATCAGTGGGAAGTTTTTGATGATTCTTCCTTCTCATCATTATCATATTTTTTGTGGTTGCAATATAGTATTTATGTGGATCCATCATTAATTTCTGCATTTACTGCAAATTCAGCTATTTCATTTTATTTGTTCCAACATGTCGGCTATTGGGAGGAGAGGAATTCATTACCTGCATAAACTGAATGCAGCAAATGTTCCTACTGCATTACTAGAGAATGGCCAGAACCGCGTCATAGATGCATCCCTTACACTTATCCGTGAGAGGGCAAAGCTTAAGGTACGCATTTCTGATTTGGGAAATCTGGGATTTTTTATTCATCATTAGGCCATGCCATACTCTTGTGCTACCATCCATAGTGTTTGGTTGCCCTTGCTTTCAGAACTCATGATTTATTTTTCTTTGGTGTAAGAGCTTAGTGATATGAAATACAGCTTTATGCAAGAAATCACTGTACTAACAAGAGTTGAATTTATGTAGGGAGAGCTTATTCGCGCAATAGGAGGTGCTAAAGCTTCATCATCTTTAATTGGTGTTCCTCTAGGACATAATTCATCATTTCTTCAGGGGCCAGCATTTGCACCCCCTAGAATCAGGGAGGCTATCTGGTGTGGCAGCACAAATTCGACCACAGAAGAAGGTAGTTTTGGTGATTTGCTTTGGATTGTTATCTAGCAGTCTATGCATTTCTGTTTCTTTTCTCCTTGTGTCTAGACTTAAATAGTAAATTTGTCTCTTTCGAGGCTTTAGTCACTTCGTTTTCCCTTCCTTCTAATGCATTAAAATTGTAACGTTAAACAGTGTCCTGTTATTTCTCCAAGACACATAGCAATATATGCATTAAAATTGTAACGTTAAACTGCGTCCTGTTATTTCTCCAACACACATAGCAATATATGCCACTAGCTTTTGTGTCTCCAAAGTGGTTTCTTTGCTTGTGCAGTTAATGTCATGTCATGGGATCTTATGATGTGTTAATAATTCTTATATAGCCATGTATCACTCATTTTATGATGATAATGGAATTTTCAGGGAAAGAATTAAAAGACCCAAGAGTATTGACTGATGTTGGTGATGTTCCTGTTCAAGAAATCCGAGATTGTGGGGTGGATGATGACAGATTGATGAATGTAATTGGTGAGTCAATAAAGTTATTGATGGAAGAGGTAAGCTGATGGTCTCTGAGTATTGACTTTCTTGTTTGGGTATGCATGGGGTTTGCATTAGGGTGGTTTATCCAATAGTGATAAACTGTTCTCCTTTCTTTCTCTTCTTCATTTGGGTTTTAGTCCTGCTGTATGAAAATATATGATTTCATCTTAATTATTTGAACCAGCAATACTCCAAATCTTTTCTTGTTTTCTTCCACTTGAGCAGATATTCTTTTTCTTTTCTTTTCTTTTTTTTTTTTTCCTTTGTCTCTTGCTTATAGGTGTTGCTGGTTTACCATATCATGTCGTGTATTTCCTTTTTTGTCCTGCTATTTATTTATTTATTTTTAAACACAGTTGATCTATTCCTTGTATATTAAACAGAGTTAACTGCTCTGTTATGGAAATTATTGTGGGAACTGCATGTAGATAAAGTGTGTTTATTGAATATCAAGTATGAATCGTAGTTAATATTTTCTTTCTCCAGTCATCTAATTTCTTAAGAAAATCATCAGGATCCTTTACGGCCATTAGTTTTAGGTGGTGACCACTCAATATCTTTTCCTGTTGTACGGGCTATCTCTGAGAAGTTGGGGGGACCTGTGGATATCCTACACTTAGATGCCCATCCGGACATTTATCATGCATTTGAAGGAAATAAATATTCGCATGCATCTTCATTTGCTCGGATTATGGAGGGTGGCTATGCTCGGAGACTTTTGCAGGTAATCCTTTCAATTTGTTATATTTGCACATTGCAGGTTTTTATCTGTCAAATTATAAGAGCACTTTCAATGGCTTTATTTGTACAGCTGAGAAGCTCTGCTGTCATTTTCATTGACACAGTACCCTGTACAAAACATTAAGAGGCACCTTTTATTTTTGGCAAGAATTTATGCAATGAAGATTTTGTTCTGAAGGACTCAAATAGCATTGATTCACAGATGGCTGTAACAACTGAAGTTGAAAACCCATGAACTTAAGTATCGATTGCATTTATGATATATTGTGCTGAAATGCTCTCATAAGCTACACTAGAAAAATACAGTAGTAGCTTAGTAGGATGAAGAATATTGCTTACTTTAATCCTTTCTGTACTTTTCTTCTTCCTCTTTCTGTTCTGTAAGTTTCATTCGTTTGATAATCAAATAACAATAATGTATATAAAACTACTGACTTAAGATCTGTTGTTTAGATGCTTTCATGAACATACCTTGGAGGGACAAGGGGTCCATACTTTATCATTTTATTCTGTAAATGTCCAAGTCCCCCAACCCCTCTTTAAAGCAAAAAGGAAGCCATTACTGTAACCTGGAAGGGACATCATTGGGAGCAAAATGTGATGAAATTAATATGAAATGGCATGTATCCCATATGTGCTTATGCAGTTAGGGGATGAATACAAAACATTTAGTTGTGATGGGTAAATGAATGTGGTTCTTGTCTGCTTCTGGTATTGGAGAAGAATAGTACAATCAGAATGCAGTGCTTTAATAATTATGAGGATGCTTCATATATTTATATTATTTGGCACTGTGCTTGTTTATGATTGGAAACGTTTTGCCTTTGTGTTTTACCTGCAAAAGTTTATATATGTTAATTGACTCCAGCATATATATATATATATATAAAATAATTATGAGGATGCTTCATATTTTTATATTATTAGGCACTGTGCTTGTATGTGATTGGAAATGTTTTGGCTTTGTGTTTTACCTGCAAGAGTCTATATATGTTAACTGATTCCAGCATATATATGTATATGCTAATTGATTTCTGCATGGAAACAAAAACTGCCTGTTATTAATTTAAATTTTGTTAATGATTATGGAAACTTCTACTGTTTTTTATGAATGCTATTGTTGTGCTCCTTAATTAGCCATGCACCTTTTTATTTTTTGGCTACCAAGCCATAATTTGACCGAGTAGCGTTGAGCAGATGAACCACAGTAGATATGCACTCGCTGATTTCCACTTGCATTTATTTCCCCCATATCTCCTGCTCCAAACCACCACATCTACATTTGCAATCTAGTGATGATTGAAGTGAACTTTGCTTGTGCAGGCATCATTGTATTGGCTCACGTTCAGTTTTCCTGTATTAACTTTTTTATGGATTGCTATCTATCTGTGCCAATAAAATTTGGTGTACATCCATATTTTTTTTTCATGACTCATGAAATGAATGCTGAAAAATTAGGTCGGTTTGAGATCAATAACAAACGAAGGACGAGAGCAGGGAAAAAGGTTTGGGGTGGAGCAGTTTGAAATGCGAACTTTCTCAAGGGATCGCCAATTTTTGGAAAACCTGGTCTCTCTCTCTCTCTCTCTCTCTGTGCATATATGGATGTGACATTCAGACAGACATATTTATCTGTGCTTGCATTAACACATCTATTCTTTTGGTTCTGCAGCTCTTCTTTTCCATCAACTTATTCAAATCTATATATTGTTTACACAAATTCGAAAGCATCTCTTCACATATTTCCTAAACACCATATTGATATAGTGGCCATTTATTTGTAGAAATTTTAGGGCTTGATTATCCACAAGCTGTCATCTGCTATTAAGATTAAAACTGATGCCAGGTTAGGTTTGCCATAATTGTCACAGGCAGATATTGGGGTTGATTTCGCAACAACACACGAATTGTTTAAGGGATAAGTTGGCAGCAGCCACCATTCATGATTGTTTTTATGATCCTTGGTTATTATGTACATCGGCCTAGCCACTTTACCCACCCAATTACTAGGGAAAATAAGTGAACAGTTAGCTTGTTTTTCTCTCTTCTACTTTGGATGTTGAACCTAGGTCTATTTGTGATGTTATGGGAAGAATATATTATTAAATAAGGAATTTTGCCAGGTTCTCTGAATCTTTTTCTGAATATCATAGATACAGCCATCTATTAAATTTTACTTATTTCTATATTTAGCATTGTAAAGATATGCTTATACAATCAGGTGAGCATACCAAACTAGGTTAATTGATCTTGGTATTTGTTTGTGTGACAGAAACTAGGGGAAGGTGTGAAGGGTGTCTACATATCTATTGATGTGGACTGTCTTGATCCTGCTTTTGCTCCGGGTGTGTCTCACATTGAGCCAGGTGGTCTGTCCTTCCGTGATGTCATGAACATCCTGCACAATCTCAAAGCGGATGTTGTTGCTGCTGATGTAGTAGAATTCAATCCTCAACGTGATACTGTGGATGGGATGACTGCAATGGTAGCTGCTAAGCTGGTCAGAGAATTGACCGCAAAGATATCAAGATGAGCCGTATTCTTCTTCTTTGGGGATTTTAAAATTCCTAGATTTTAGAGAGTATTTTTCGGCTGATCTACATAGAGAAACTTCTTTCGTTTCTTTTTCCCTTCTCTTCCTAGTTTAGACAGGTTAAGTTTGCTTATAGTCTATGAACAAAGAAGAAAATTAGCCAATGCATTTCACTTCCTATTTAGCTAGTTACACAAACCACACAAAGCTATTTATTTTGTTATTAAAAAATTTGTTTCTTGTAGGACAAGCCATATATGAACTCTGATAAATAATATTGACTCGTAAGATTGGGTGGATACAATCCAACACATCAAGAGAGGGTTAGAATTTGTTATCAAGGGTAAATTTGGTAACATCAATTATATTCCCAGCATGACTAGATTTGAGCGAAAAAGAAAAAAGCAACGCGTCTTTCCAGTTACGTGATAAACATCGATATGCTGTATACTTGCTAAGACAAGAAAAGATAGATTAACTTGCTATATTTATAATGATACGATAGTCTGCTGTATTTAAGTTAATAGGAAAATTGGTAGATTGAGTCAATTTATTGAATTACAACTCCTTGTCTAGATCTACTACTAACGTGGGATGACATGTCGTGAAGGGTTAAAATGATATGTGGATTTTTAAGTTCATAAATAATATGGGTTTGACTTTTTAAGTTAAGGTAAGAGAGTTTAAAGAGTTAAGTTTATATATTTAGAATAATCTAAAGAGATTTAATATGGTGGGTTTAAAATAAAGACCCTTAGATCAACTCTCTTTACTATCAACCTTTTCTTAAGAAAGCTTATGTATATAGAGGCTCGCCATGAGCTTGGACTTAATAACAACCTATGGAAAAATCCAATATTGATTATCAATTGTCATCGTGATCTGATAGACGTTATTGATGGCTTAGCACTATAATACCCCAAAGTTCCTCTTTATTTGGGACAATTTTTTAGCTATTAAGAGAAATAACATCATGTTATAACACTATTATCACAGAAGATCAATAGTAGTATTGATGTTCTATAGCACCTCCACTTGTTGCTAATATGTTTGAGCTCCCTAAGACTGCCTATTCTTCCTCCTCCTCCAAGTCATCTCTTATGTGTCTATCTATGTTACTCCGAAGTCGCATATAACATGAAACTTACATTGTACACACTTAATTACTACAACTGAATCACTACATCTACATTTTTCATGATGACTCTTGAGATAGGGGATATTTACATGGTAGGTAAAGCAAACCATGTTGCTGCTAGAAAACAGCTAATCAAGGCAGTAACAACACAAGAAGATGCATCTAACAATGCTTTAATAATGCACAAGCTTCAAGAAGTGATGCAAGCATTGAATCAATTCATGACAATTTTTGCTCAATGTACACCTAGTCTAGCTGCTATAGTTGCAGCACAACAGTATACGGTTCTCCTAAATAGTGTAGCCATCTAATCCTTCTATTGTTTTTTAAGATGCCACTAATGGAAGTGATAATCAAACCTTTATATTAGACCCTGTGCTTATGTAAAACTCAATGCTTAAGGTAAGAGATATGGGGGTCCAACCTGAAGTCTCTTCATTCTCACATACTATCCTACATATTATATAGGGTAAGTTTGCTAATTGCCTCAATCCCATCCAACTACACAAGTCGAAGCTCTCTAAGAGACTCATTTATAACCAAGGAAGACTTAGATGTATTTATGAAGGAGATATAGACAAAGTTAGCCACAAGAGTGTTTGATCTTAAACTCCTATATAATCAATGTATTGCTAACAAACCATATCTTAAGGGCTATGTAAGACCTAAGTTTTCATTATTCAATGGCAAGAAAGGAAATGCTAAGGAGCATTTGATGAAGTTTATTAAGACTTTTGACTATCTATAAGCTGGATGGTGATATCAAATTAAGGGAATTTTCAAAGTCTCTCATAGAGAAAGCCTTTCACAAAGAAAGCCTACACATGATACATCAATCTCCCTCTTAGATTAGTTGATTCATGAGAGAGCATGTACAAGATGTTGCTGCTAGAGTTACAACACAATAAGATACAGTTCTCCTAAATAGTGTAGCTATCTAATCCTCCTACTGTTATTAAGGATGCCACTTATGGAAGTGACAATCAAACCTTTATATTACACCTTGTGCTTGCATAAAACTCGATGCTTGAGGTAAGCGATATTAGGGTCCAACTTAAAGGCTCTTCGTTCTCACATGTTATCTTACATATTATATAGGGTGAGTTTGCTAGTTGCCTCAATCCCATCTAGTTACACAAGTTGAAGCTCTTTAAGAGGCTCATTTATGACCAAAGAAGACTTAAATGTATTTATGAAGGAGATATAGACAAAGTTAACTACAAGAGTGTTTGATCTCAAACTCTTATACAATCAGTATATTGTTAACAAACCATATACCAAGGGCTATATAAGACCTAAGTTTTTACTATTCAACAGCAAGAAAGGAAATGCTAAGGAGCATTTAATGAAGTTTATTAGGACTCTTGATTATCTATAAGCTAGATGATGATTTGAAAATATTAGATATATCTCATGAATTTTGATAATAATGAAAAGAGAGAAATGCTAATGTACTAAAAAGTGTGTAGGTATTTAGACAATTTTTCAGAAAATTTAAAATTATAATTTCGATTGTATTTAGGGACTTATTTAGAAGGTTTGAGTCAATTGAAAAAGAGACAAGTTTGGAAAATATTTAGAGAATACTTCAAAAGCTTATATAAGAAGAATCAACACAATACTTTGAAAAATTGTTCAAAAACTTTGAAGATAAATAAACTAAGATATCTTCAGAAGGTTATTCAGATAGTTAGTCTAAAAGAGTAACTCTAAATAATAACATAACATCATATTCGAAGTGAACAAGACATAGCTCCACTAGATTATGTATATTAGGAAAATACACTTAATCCCGTTTCACTTAAGTAGGAATTAAAATCTATAGGGATTATTGCTAAGTGAATTAATTTTTTTGAAATAATTAAAAAAAATCTAAATTTGGATAAGGATAAAGATGATTTCAATTTTATGGGATATCAAATTCAAATTTCAAGATTATCTAAAGTTGTTGATCAAGTATATCCAATAAAGGAGATTTGACCAAGATAAGATCAAGTTAAAATTCAAACTCCAACTTTTTTCTCCAAATATCTATGGATTATTTTTTTAACATTGGATTGGATAAATTTAAGGTAGACATAATCATCAACAATATAGATGTTGACAGACTCTAGTATAAAAGAAGAGATGATTCAAAAATATTAAAATGATTCGGAGAAAGAAAAACATATATTTTATACTCTAATTGTGATCATTTTCTACCATCTAAAATAGCATAAAACATTTCTTAGATATTTCTTCAAAGAGTTGAATTGAAGTTGATTATTTATTAATCTTCATTTTTGTTTTTGTGCTAAATTATTTGATATTTGTATTGTTATTCTCACTTCTGTTTTGTAAACACTATTTTTTTGAGAAAAGTTTAATTATATTATGTAGATATGTATTTAACCTAGGTTATAGAGAGTATAGATAAGTAAAATAGAAAGTTATGAAGTCTAAGTATAGCAAATGTTTGTAAACTTTTTTTGATTGATTTTTGTTATAGTGGATTCAGTGAAACAACACCAGCGAAATAGACCGAAAAAGCAAAAGGCCAAAGCTTTACTTATCTTAAGACTAATATTCTCCTCCCCATCTCTTTTAATTTATGTTATTTAACAATGTTATTCGTGTATTGAATTATTAGAAAACCACTATTTACCAAATTAAGTTATTAAGATAGGTAATTTCAATTTATATTGAAATTTTTTAAAAATTTCTAAAGATATCAATCCACCCTCGCCGCTACCCCCTCCCCCCTCTTTGAGACCAACAATTGGTATTAGAGCCTTGCTCTAGTATCATCCAAAGTTTAAGGTCATGAATGAACCAAGTAGTAGCTTAACAGTTCAACTTAACAAAGGTACTATTTTTTGACGGAACGAACTTTCTTTATTAGAAATTGATGATGGAGACTTATGTAAAGGAATTATACTATTAGGCTTAACAAATCATTTCAATAGATCTCAAAGTTTCAACCATTATTACAATGAACAAGGTTATCGCCAAAGTTGAGGTTAATTCAAAGGCTAAGAGTTTACTTTTGAGTACTATTACGTGATCAGAATTCTATCTAATTTCTTCTTGTGCTATAACTAAAGACATTTGTGATGCCTTAGTATAAGCTTATAAAGGTATGGAAACAATCAAGGATACAAGAATTAACTCACTAGTTCAATAAATATGGAACCTTTTGAATTATTCCTAGTGAAAAAATCAAAGACTCTTTTAGTAGATTCACAACTATAATTAATGAACTATCTTCTCTTGGCAAAACAATTAGTAATGCAGATATGGTATGCAAGATGTTAAGGATTTTTCTTAAAATTTGGAATGCAAAGAAAACTGCCATAGAATAAGCTTGTGATCTAAACAGACTAATCCTAAGTCAATTGCATAGCAAACTTATGGCATATGAAATTGATTTTCTCAAATTAGAGAGTACTTTAGAGGATTCAAAAAAGAAGGTCATAACTTTCAAAGCCTAAAAAAAAAAAAAAAAAGACGCTAATTCTAAAGAAGAAGATTCATTCATTCGAAGAAGAAGAGGATGTGTCACTTATAGCTACAAAACTCAATAAACGGCTAAAGAAGGAAAGGTAAGAAAACCTTTACTAAAAGATTTTCTATTAATAAAATTGGTTTAATGGTGTAGATAAAGCAATCAAGGAAAAGGAGGAGAAAAAGTTCAAAAAGGAAATTGTATGCCATGAATACAAGAAGCTAGGACATATCAAGTATGGATGTTCGATATTAATCAAGAAGATGGAGAAATTTAAGAAGAAATACAAATCTCTGATGGCTACATAGAGTGATATGGAAGATTCAGAAACTAAGTTAGAGAGTCCAGAAGAATGTGAAGAAGCAAATCAATGTCTCATGGAACTCTTTAAGGTAGATTTTGAAACTAATTTCAACTCTAACATAGAAGTACTTAATGATGTATGTGCTAACATCAACAAATTACTTAAAGCTTTTTCTAAGTCAAATGACAAGATCTTTAAGCTAGAATTAGAAGTGAAGGCATTGAAAAATGAAAAGTAAACTCTTAATTAAACAAATCAATTATTAACACATGAGAATGATTTTGAAGAACTACATGTTGCTCATGAAGCTTTAGTCAATGAAAATCTTAATATGAAAGAAGAAATTAAAATTTTGAACAATCATATGGAGAATTTATCTAAATTAATCAAAAATACTTTTCAAAAGTTCAATGAAAGTGATAAAAAGTTACAAATGATGATATCCAATTAAAGAATGGATAATTCAAAATTTGGTCTTGGTTTCGAATTTTGAAAAACATTTAAAATGAAGAGAGAAATAATATTTGTTAAATCAAAAGGTTAAAATCAAGAAACAATTAAAGACAAAGATAAAGGAAAAACAATTGAACCTATCAAAAGGTATAATAGACAATACTCTCAAAACAATTATAAGTATCTCTTTAGAGGGTATAACGGAAGGTTAAATAGAGGGTATATAAAAAAAAATTCAAATCAAAGGAAAGTTGTAAGTAACAAATATATTGAACAAAAACTTTATACTTGTTTTCTATGTAATAAATTAAGACACATAGAGAAATATTGCTTTTTCAAAAAATATAAGCTCAGTAATAATCAATGTAAGCCCCACAACTAAGCAATTCGAGGTTTCGATCGGTTGAATGATCCGATCGAACCTAAATTATAAAGTAAAGCTAGAAATATTAGTAAACCGATCCCGTAAGTTTGAATTTAAGAAAATAAGTAATAAAATAGGAGACTACAAAATTCTCAAATTTTAAGTATATAACTCGTGATTTATCGAAAATGCGTAAAAGGTATTCCGGTACTTAACGAATCGCTAGAGATAAATTATATGTATACTAAAAATTATAAAATAACCTAAATAATATTTAGGAATATTTATTTGTACTATATATGAATTTATATGTAAGTATAAATACGCGTAATTTCTTAAAATACGCAAAATGTGCTAAAATAATACAAAATACTTAAAGAAAATTCATAATTAAATAAGGAAAAACCAAGAAAAGTCATGAATGATCTATAATTGGGTCGTGGCAGCTGGGAAAAATAAGAAAAAATTCGGCCAATTAGAATAGGCCAACATAAAAGCCAAAAATCAAGGGATAAGGCAATTGTCTTGTCCCATTTAATGCACAATAAATCCTCTAAAGCCCTATAAATAGTAGGAAAAATTCAAGAACTCATTTGGACAGTTAGAAATAAAAAAAAATAGGGAGAGACAAAAATTGAGAGAAAAATTCGGTTTAGAAAAAAAAAACTAGAAAAACTGTGCAATTAGGGCTTTCAAAGGGAACCCACACCAGACGAGGAGCTGGGAGTGGATGGACACCACCACCACACGGTGGTGGTAGCGCCCAGGCTGGACGACAAGGCCACGGCGGCTGTCAGTGGCCAGAGCCACCTAAATCGATGAGTCCGATTTCCAGCCCAATTTTGTGTAATTTTGTAAAAATAGTAAATATTATTATAAAATTATGAATTTTGTTATTATGGGATATTTTTGTATGTAGTTTGTAGGAAAAATATTTTTTTGATGAAAACATGCCCCGTAATATATGATCTTTAAGAAATCATGCAAAACCAAGCACATTTCGGTTTAGAAATAAATGACCTTAGGAGTGTAGTTTGGAGCTTAATTTTTTTTTGTAGGATGCTCATGTGATATAGAATAGTGCTATGAATCCATTTTTTTTTAAATTAATTTTTGAAAATTTTAAGTTAATTTTTAGCCCTAAAATGATGGAAAAATTGGGTAATTTGGAGTTAATTAAGTAATTAAATTATTAATTACTGACCTAGTGAATAAGTAGATGTTTAGGGATGTTGAAATCTGATGGATAATGATACTTGTAGCATTTAGGGTGTTAGATGTAATTATTAGGTTAATTATGTAGTAAATAAGTAATATGGAAAAATAGTACATTTTAAGTTAATTTTGTAAATTAGGGTAATTAGGAGTAAAATCTAATTTAGGATGAATTTAGAAATTTTGAAATGATAATTGATGTTTAGAGATGATAATTAGAGTGATATAAATATTAGAAGTGTAATATATACATAAAAGGTAATAATACATAATAGGTAATTATTGGAAATAAAATAAATAGGAAATATTATAATAAAAATTGATATTGTGATAATAATAAAAATGTACAATAAATCTGATAGGAAATTTGAATTTATGTAATTATATGAAAAATGTAAAAATTTCTCACATTAGGAGTGAATTCGGTACACTAATAAGGATATAAGTGTATCGGATGAAATAAAATACTGACTAGGGATAATGATGGTATTTAGGAGATCGGGAAATAATGTGATTAATTTCACATTATGGGTTGAAACGAATTTCTAGGGTTAGAGTATAAAACATTACTTAGAAATCGAACTAGAACCTAATTTAGAAATCGATGCGAAAACCAAACCCGAACCTAACCCCAAACCTAAATAATTGTAAAAGACGTAAGACCTAGATAATTAGGTATATTAAACCCTAAACAAAACGTAACAATAAGTGTTATAGGATAAAATGAACCTATAATAGTTATATGAAAAGCCGAAACCACGTTTGTGTTATAGAGATGATCGGCGATGGCCTGATCAAATCAGACCTCGAGTGAATGAGCGAGGAGTCGATGTAAGTTAGGATTAATACAATGTTATATTTTGGAGGCTTAAGATTATGCTTGGTTGTGCTTGTTAGATAGTTGAATATGTACATGTGCTTGATTATGGGTGATGTTATGATTCTGTTTGTTGTTTTGGCATATATTGTATGAATTGTATAAAAGGATTGATCACTCTAAACTGGACTTAATCAAATATCCGACCAGTAATCATAATCGAACATGCATGGCAACCCGTTAGGGGAACTTAGGACTCTCCGGCCAAATACTGACCCCTTCGGAAGGGATAGCACAGGATTGCAAAATGGTCCTTTCTTCATCCTCAGTCGAACTAAGTGATAGGAGAGGAGGTCGCAGCGAGGGTGAAGACAATGGTTCGAAGGTAGTCACGGGAGGAGCAAGGTCTCCATTACACAAGCCTGGGTTTGGTCGTGAGCTGTTGCATTAATGGCAACTCCTCAACCCGGATTAGAGCGGGCACAATTTCTCTAATTTCACGACGAGCCGAATAATGTCGTGTGATGGCATTTGCTTGCACATGCATTGCATCTAATAAGTAATTGAAAACCTTATTATGTTTCTGGTATAGTTTTAAGTCCTCCGTCCCTACTTACTGAGCTTTGGTTGCTCACATCCCTATAGACGTCGTGCATGTGCTGGCTAAGAAGCGGCAAACAACTACTCTGAAGCTAGCAACTGCTGGATCCTGGAGAGTGAGGAAAAATATTAAAGAATAAAAACATATTTTTAAGGTCTAAGTTTTTATTATTTTTCATTTCCGAATGATGTAATGATATAGAAAAATACTATAGAGAAATATTGTAAACTTTAACTGCAATAACTGAATTATAACATATATATAATTCCTCACTTTTATAGGTAAATGATTTATTTAAATTACAAATTGTCTACTTCAAAGCGGGTTAGTTGTGGACGCCTTGTGTAGATTAGGTCTAAGATAGCGGTTGTAAGGCCAACTTCTATCTTAGGATGGTTTATACGGTGGGGCTGTTACAACTCTACCGCTTCGGGGCGTGACGATCAAGGTTCAATTGAAAAGTCAAGCTTGAATTTTCATGAACTTAAACTTTGTTGGGTTTGTAAACACACTTGATTGTGTTATGATGTGTACAGGAAAACGAAGCTAGATTAAAAGGAACATGATATCTTAATAGTGAATGCTTAAGACACATGGCAGCTGATGCTTCGTTGTTCACAAACTTAGAATAGAAGGAAGATGGATTTTGAAATTTGGTGATAATGGTAAAAGTAAAATAATTATGGTAGATACAATTGGCTTGGCGCTACATACAATTGAAAATTTATTATTGATTAAAGGACTGAAAGACAACTTGTTAAGCATAAGTCAATTGTGTGATAAAGGGTACAAAATAATGTTTGAACACGACAAATGTATTGGTTTTAATAAGGATGGATCAAAGTTGTTTAAAGGATTCAAAAAGAAGAATGTTTATTTAATTAAACCATCTAAAGTGTCATTTGAAAGTTGCTTCATAATTATGAATGATAACACTATGCTTTGGCATAAAAGGTTAGAACATGTAAATTTTCCCTAACTTGAGAAATTATCTAAAAAGAATTTAATTCAAGGCTTGCCAAAATTGCCTACTCATGAAAATATTCATTGTGTTACTTGGCTTAAAAATAAGATGAATTCATCATCACATAAAGCTAAGAAAGTTATATCTACTCAAAGACCTTTAGAATTGTTATATTTAGATTTATTTGGTTTAACTTAGAATCTAAGTCTTGAAAGAAATAGGTATAGACTTATCATAGTAGATGACTTCTTAAAATTTACTTAGATTTTATTCTTACGTTATGAAAGTGATGCTTTTAAAAATTTTGAAATATTTTCCAAGAGAGTTCAAAATGAAAAAGGCCTCTCCATCATTAGTTTACAAACTAATCATGGAAAAGAATTTGAAAATTCAAATTTTATTTCTTTTTGTAAAGAAAAAAGTATCACTCATAACTTTTATACTTCCTACCCTCCACAACAAAATGGAGTAGTTGGAGTAATAGAACGCAAAAATAGGACTATCTAAGACATGACGAGAACTCTACTTAATGAAAATAGTATAACAGATCATTTTTAGGCTAAAGCAGCATCAATAGCTTGCTATATTATAAATCGAGTATATGTTAGGTGTAAACCCTACTTTTAGTAGGCCTAAGACTTGTTTAGGAGTACCTCCCGAACGTTCCTAAAGATCAACTAAACCAAAAACTTAAGTTTATATTTAGGAACAAATTAAATTTTTACAATTCAAAAGCCAATTGTCAATTCAAAAGCTAATTGTCGATAAAACCCGAGCTTGAAGAACTGCGAGCTCTAAAGCTACTTAAAACCCTAAACCTTAAGACCATTAAGGAATTTTAACCATAAATAATTAATCGATAATTTAGTTTGAATAATTTTATTCAACTTTATAAAATTTCACAATTCTACAAAAATCAAATCATAAATCACAAAACAATGTAAGATGAAAATCCTAAAACAATTTTCTATAAGGCTATGCCCTTATCTTCATGCATAAGCCTTACACCATAAATAAGTAGATCAACCAATCACCTTAGATAACTTATCAATTGAGAGTTGGAATCATTTATCAATTGATAACTTATCAAAATCTAGTGATAAGACAATTTCCTTATCACCTCTTCACTTATACTACATATGGACAAATTTTCACAAGAAATCATGAGCTTAACTTTAATAAAGGTGACAAGACCACTCCATGCCATTAAAAGACTTCCCATGGCATATCTAAAAAGGGGAGAAAGGGGGGCCATGCATTTGTCATTCACCCATCAATCACTTCCTCTTACACATCACTATTCATCCCTTAATGCTTACATCATCAAGAGTTGCAATTGTTGACTTTTTGTAAGCTTTAAGACAATACTTTCAAGGCATTTAAACACTCCTTCTCTCTTCATTCCAACCGGCTGCACTCCTCCCCATTTCTCTCACTTTTAATCTCACTTTCACTTCATCTTTCTCTCTTTTAAAACAAACATAAAAAGGGGAAACAACTTTACCCCACAAAATCCATTTTTTTCCATTTTGAAGCTTCAACTCACGGCATTTTTTTTCTTTGTTCATGTGCCATTTTCTTTCATCATTTAAGATCATCTAAGACCATTAGAATCTTTCATAAACCCCTTTCCAAAAGACCAAAGAATTCGGGTTTCAAAAAGGTAAGCAAAAAGGAGGAAGCAAAGTTAAAGGCTTAAGAGGAACCTTAGTGCACAACCACCAAACTTTGCGTTAAGGACGAGTAAGTGATTCTTGTGATGTGTGGATTAATATTTATGTTAGAAGACTTGGATTTCTTGAAGATATGAGTAAGGTTTGAGTTGTTATAGCACAAAAATTCGTTTTAAGAAAAAAAACCCTAAAACCATTACATGAAGTTGAAATATGAGCATGTAAAGTTAGTGTTTTGTATGGACATTTGTTTAATGCTTTGAATGGAAGATTTTAAGCTAAGGAAATCTTGAAATTAGAACTTTGATGAAGGGTAAGCATGCTGGACGTGAAGGTTCCATGATCATTTGAATGTTGATTTTGTTTCCATTTAGTTAAACATGCTCAAAACTAGACTTAAGTTAAGGAAAAATCCATCACATGAAGTTTTATGAAGAAATCAACCTTGTATGGCATGAGCTATGATATGGAGGTTTTATGAAGTATAAGATCTTTTATTTTTTTATGTGGAGCATGAGTTAAAGGATCATTTGATAGAAGGGAACTTAAGTTAAGATTTATACACAAGTAGTTAAGTGCATAATCTATCACCTACACTTAAGGAAATGATGAAACAAGTTGAAAAACCAAGTAAGGACCCCTTAGGACCAACATGAACAGATCTGGAACATGGGTAAATGAGGCCTAAAAATATGATAAAAGTGAAAGAACAAAGTGAAAGGATTAACCAAAGCAAGTATGATTAGCATACAAAGCCTAAAACTCTCAAAACAAGCTTAGAACTCTAAGATGGGCCTTCAACAAAAATCTGACCAGCAACTTAAAAAACCAAGAGAAGTTGTTTTGAAGCCCATAATAAATCCACCTAAGGCCCCATAAGCCCACCAAAGTCATTAACCTGAGTTGAACCAAAAACAAGCCCATTTGATAACTTAAAGCTCACTAAAGGGCCCAAGAAGTGGTTGTTAGCCTTAGGAATATAAATCAAAATTGTAAATCTGATCTCAAGGAGTATTTTAAGCTTAGGATAAAATCTAAAGACCAAGCCCAAAGGATTCCTCAAGCTATCAAAAGCCCATTTACCAAACAAGGCCTAAAAACACTCCAACACATGAGGAACGCTACTGTTCTGACCCATGGACAGAATTTCATACCTCATTTCGAAAATCTAATCTTACCACGTTAAAGTACACTCGAAAACGATGAAGATTGACTATAAGATCATAAAAATCGGATTTAAAACGAAAAAGTTATACGCGCTTGAACTTTAGGTAAAAACCGGAAAAATTCCGAGAACTAGCTAAGAATATAATTTAAGAAAAATTTACATAGTTTCTTAAGTTTGCTTCAATTCCTTATAAAAATTATTTCAATGACCAGGGGACACTGTTTTCGGAGACGACTTGCCTCCGGACTACTTTGATTGAACCACATGGCAGAGTGAGTAAATTCCCGATGACTCTTTACTTGATTGTGCTTGTAAAGTAGATGCACCTAATCTTATATTTATAAATTTGGATGCTTGTAGGATATGGGAGATGCATGTATATGAAATTATGGATGAGTGTGATGACTTGTTAATTATATATAATAATTGGGAATTGTTTGCATGAATATATACTTGTGAATTGTATGGAATGAAATTGGTTGATCACCCTGAAAATCAAGTTAATCACTTATATGATTAAGAACTCAAAATGAATCATGCATTCCCCATATTGCATACGGATAACACCGACTGCCGCTTCATGCAGAAGATGGGAAGGGACTCACAGGAATATGAGTTTCCTGCAGGATTGGGCACTAGCTATGCCATCATATATATTGAGTCTCTGTCTTAAGCCGATGGGCTTACTAGGCGCTAGGAGACGCCAACCGTCGGCGAGGGGCCGAGTCTTGTGGCTTCTGCTTAGGGCGTGTGTTTGTGGACTACGGGGGCCACCACACCGCTAGACTTGGGATTTTTAAAGGATACAGTTTGATTTTGGTAAAGGAAGTATATATATATGTATATATGTAGAGTTTTGTTTTGGTATGAGCACGATCGTGCAAATGAAATAAAACCCAAGGTCTAGAACCCGGATTTTGGTTTGGGTCGGTTAATTATCTCCAAACCCCGACTTCAGGGGGCGAAATTCTGAGTCATATGCAGTTCCTAGGTCACTGCATGCGTTGTATGGCATACTGTTTGTTCATGCATTCATATGATTGTGCATCTAATAAATTTCTGTCGTGTGGTACTGATGAGGGTATTTATCTCACTAAGCGTAAGCTTACTCCCCTATAGATTTCTGTTGGTGCAGGAGAACCTCTTCGTCAATCCGGGCCGAGGCATGCCCGTGGTAAGTCTCGGGTAAGAGACGGGTTGGAGCGATCAGAGAGCGAAGAGGACATTTTGTAATAGATTATAGATATTTAGATACTTTATATATATTTATGCATAACTTAGATTTTATGTAGTTCCGTTATGAATTGCATTCGTTTGTAATATTGTTTTGGTGTGGTTCTCATGAGCCCATATAATTAGTTAATTTATAACATAAAAGTAATTTTAGTTAAATTGCTCTATATTACTTTTTTATGGGCCTAGTGGTAACGTAGAGTGGAAGGAGCCTTGTGTGTCGTATGAAAGGCCTATGATCAGCAAGGGGGTTGATAATAGACCTTTATACGGTACACGGCGACCTATCACGACAACGATACTGTTGGGTCGTTATATTAGGCCTTTGACAAATAAAACTACTTATGGGATTTATAAAGGTAGAAAACCGATTGTTTCATATTTTTGGTTGTACATGTTTTGTAAAGAAAACAGGAAAAGTATTGGGAAGTTTTAAAGAGAAAGCTGATGAAACCATCTTTTTAAGCTACTCTCTGAACTCGAAGGCATATCAAGTATACAATAAAAAAACAAAAGTGACAAAGGAATCAATAAATGTTAAATTTGTAGAAGAAACAAACAATGAAGAATCAAATGATGAACTTCCCATTGCCTCATATAAAAATAGTTCTGTAAGACATGATTTAGAAGGTAAGTCAAAATCTTCTTTAGAAAGAACATCAAAAGCCTTAAGAATGCCTGATGCTTCTAAAATAGAACTAGGATCAGAAGGTTCTTCAAAAACTAATACAAGGTTTGTTGAAACACATTTAGAAGATAAGTTAAAAGGTTTTGAACACTTTTAAGCACCACCATCAACACTTAAATTTAAAACTAATGATCCTCTTAAACTTTGTTTGGGTAAGATAAGAAATAATATATAAACGAAAAAGAAAACAACTAGGATGTACAAGAGATGCTAAGTTGGTTATCCATAACTATAAACACAAAAGGTTATGGATGACAAACTTGGTAGCACAAATAACGTAAAACAATAGATCTAGAAATTACAAAATGGTCCTAGCTAAAGTGAGAGCTATTATAACGACCCAACAGGATCGTTGTCGTGATAGGTCGCCGTGTACCGTATAAAGGTCTATTATCAACCCCCTTGCTGATCATAGGCCTTTCATACGACACACAAGGCTCCTTCCACTCTACGTTACCACTAGGCCCATAGACAAGTAATATAGAGCAATTTAACTAAAATTACTTCTATGTTATAAACTAACTAATTGTGCGGGCTCGTAAGACCCACACCAAAACAATATTACAAACGAATGCAGTTCATAACGGAACTGCATAAAATCTAAGTAATGCATAAATACATGAAAGTATCTAAATATCTATTACAAAATATCCTCTTCGCTCTCTGATCGCTCTAACCCGTCTCTACCCGAGACTTACCACAGGCATGCCTCGGCCCGGATTGACGAAAAGGTTCTCCTGCATCAATAGAAATCTATAGGGGAGTAAGCTTACGCTTAGTGAGATAAATGAGCTCATCAGTACCACAAGGCAGAAATTTATTAGATGCACAATCATATGAATGCATGAACAAACAGTATGCCATACAACGCATGCAGTGACCTAGGAACTGCATATGACTCAGAATTTCGCCCCCTGAAGTCGGGGTTTGGAGATAATTAACCGACCCAAACCAAAATCCGGGTTCTAGACCTTGGGTTTTATTTCATTTGCACTATCGTGCTCATACCAAAACAAAACTCTACATATATACATATATATATACTTCCCTTACCAAAATCAAATCGCATCCTTTAAAAAACCCAAGTCTAGCGGTGTGGTGGCCCCCGCAGTCCACAAACACACGCCCTAAGCAGAACCTACAAGACTCGGCCCCTCGCCGACGGTTGGCGTCTCCCAGCGCCTAGTAAGCCCATTAGCTTAAGACAGAGACTCAATATATATGATGGCATAGCTAGTGCCCAATCCTGCAGGAAACTCGTATTCCTGTGAGTTCCTTCCCATCTTCTGCGTGAAGCGGCAGTCGGTGTTATCCGTATGCAATATGGGGAATGCATGATTCATTTTGAGTTCTTAATCATATAAGTGATTAACTTGATTTTCAGGGTGATCAACCAATTTCATTCCATACAATTCACAAGTATATATTCATGCAAACAATTCCCAATTATTATATATAATTAACAAGTCATCACACTCATCCATAATTTCATACACATGCATCTCCCATATCCCACAAGCATCCAAATTTATAAATATAAGATTAGGTGCATCTACTTTACAAGCACAATCAAGTAAAGAGTCATCGGGAATTTACTCATTCTGCCATGTGGTTCAATCAAAGTAGTCTGGAGGCAAGTCGTCTCCGAAAACAGTGTCCCCTGGTCATTGAAATAATTTTTTATAAGGAATTGAAGCAAACTTAAGAAACTATGTAAATTTTTCTTAAGTTATATTCTTAGCTAGTTCTCGGAATTTTTCCGGTTTTTACCTAAAGTTCAATCGCGTATAACGTTTTCGTTTTAAATCCGATTTTTATGATCTTATAGTCAATCTTCATCGTTTTCGAGTGTACTTTAACGTGGTAAGGTTAGATTTTCGAAATGAGGTATGCAATTCTGTCAATGGGCCAGAACAGTAGCGTTCCTCATGTGTTGGAGTGTTTTTGGGCCTTGTTTGGTAAATGGGCTTTTGATAGCTTGAGGAATCCTTTGGGCTTGGTCTTTAGATTTTATCATAAGCTTAAAATACTCCTTGAGATCAGATTTATAACTTTGATTTATATTCCTAAGGCTAACAACCACTTCTTGGGCCCTTTAGTGAGCTTAAGTTATCAAATGGGCTTGTTTTTAGTTCAAACTAAGGTTTATGACTTTGGTGGGCTTATGGGGCCCTATGTGGATTTCTTATGGGCTTCCAAACAATCTTTCTTGGTACTTTAAGTTGCTGATCATATTTTTATTGAAGGCCCATCCTAGAGTTTTAGGCTTGTTTTGGGAGTTTTAAGCTCGGTTTTGGGTTTTAGGCTTTATATGCTCACTATACTTGCTTTAGTTAATCTTTTCACTTTGTTCTTTTACTTTTATCATATTTTTAGCCCTTATTTTCCTATGTTCCAGATCTGTTCATGTTGGTCCTAAGGGGTCTTCACTTGGTTTTTCAACTTGTTTCATCATTTCCTTAAGTTTAGGGGTAGATTATGCACTTAACTACTTGTGTACAAATCTCAACTTAAGTTTCCTTCCATCAAATGATCCTTTAACTCATGTCCCACATAAGGAAATAAAAGATCTCTTACTTAATACAACTCCCATATCATGGCTCATGTCAGACAAAGTTGGTTTCTTCATAAAACTTCATGTGATGGATTTTTTCCTTAACTTAAGTCTAGTTTTGAGCATGTTTAACTAAATGGAAACAAAATCAACATTCAAATGATCATGGAACCTTCACGTCCAGCATGCTTACCCTTCATCAAAGTTCTCATTTCAAGGTTTCCTTAGCTTAAAATCTTCCATTCAAAGCATTAAACAAATGTCCATACAAAACACTAACTTTACATGCTCATATTTCAACTTCATGTAATGGTTTTAGGGTTTGTTTCTTAAAACGAATTTTTGTGCTATAACAACTCAAAACTTACTCATATCTTCAAGAAATCCAAGTCTTCTAACATAAATATTAATCCACACATCACAAGAATCACTTACTCGTCCTTAACGCAAAGTTTGGTGGTTATGCACTAAGGTTCCTCTTAAGCCTTTAACTTTGCTTCCTCCTTTTTGCTTACCTTTTGAAACCCGAATTCTTTGGTCTTTTGGAAAGGGGTTTATGAAAGATTCTAATGGTCTTAGATTATCTTAAATGATGAAAGAAAATGGCACATGAACAAAGAAAAAAAATGCCGTGAGTTGAAGCTTCAAAATGGAAGAAAATAGATTTTGTGGGGTAAAGTTGTTTCCCCTTTTTATGTTTGTTTTAAAAGAGAGAAAGATGAAGTGAAAGTGAGATTAAAAGTGAGAGAAATGGGGAGGAGTGCAGCCGGTTGGAATGAAGAGAGAAGGAGTGTTTAAATGCCTTGAAAGTATTGTCTTAAAGCTTACAAAAAGTCAACAATTGCAACTCTTGATGATGTAAGCATTAAGGGATGAATAGTGATGTGTAAGAGGAAGTGATTGATGGGTGAATGACAAATGCATGGCCCTCCTTTCTCCCCTTTTTAGATCTGCCATGGGAAGTCTTTTAATGGCATGGAGTGGTCTTGTCACCTTTATTAAAGTTAAGCTCATGATTTCTTGTGAAAATTTGTCCATATGTAGTATAAGTGAAGAGGTGATAAGGAAATTGTCTTATCACTAGATTTTGATAAGTTATCAATTGATAAATGATTCCAACTCTCAATTGATAAGTTATCTAAGGTGATTGGTTGGTCTACTTATTTATGGTGTAAGGCTTATGCATGAAGATAAGGGCATAGCCTTATAGAAAATTGTTTTAGGATTTTCATCTTACATTATTTTGTGATTTATGATTTGATTTTTGTAGAATTGTGAAATTTTCTAAAGTTGAATAAAATTATTCAAACTAAATTATCGATTAATTATTTAGGGTTTAAATTCCTTAATGGTCTTAAGGTTTAGGGTTTTAAGTAGCTTTAGAGCTTGCAGTTCTTCAAGCTCGGGTTTTATCGACAATTGGCTTTTGAATTGTAAAAATTTAATTTGTTCATAAATATAAACTTAAGTTTTTGGTTTAGTTGATCTTTGGGAACGTTCGGGAGGTACTCCTAATCAAGTCTTAGGCCTACTAAAAGTAGGGTTTACAGCTATAGATGGTTGAGCTCCCATATGTCTAGAGTTCTTTTCTGTCCATATATGATAGATCACTATTGATGGAATCTTTCTCCACTTTTGGACCCCATCTTTCTGAAAGTTCTCTATTAATGATGACAAGGACGTTGAGGAAGGATATAACCAAAGAGATGGAATGCAATGCCTTTGGATCTCGACCCAAATTGCTCTGGTGAACTGACATATTTAAAATAAATGGTTATGATCTTCTTCTTCAGTAGCACAAAGGAGACAACAATTATGGGAGATGATACCCCATTCAAGCAATTTATCATAAGTTAGAAGTCTTTGCTTGATTGATAGCTACAAAATGAAGGAGTGCCATAAGAGGTTAGCTTTGTTCCAAATAATGTTGTAGCATGGTATGGTAAGATGCTTTGGTCTTAAGAAATCATACACTAATTTGATCAAGAAACCATGTATAGGCTCAGTTAACCAAACAAAAGAGTCTTTAACTCCCTTCTTAAGTACTATATTAGCTGGTAGTAACAATCTAATGGTATTCCAGTGTTCCCCATCTTAGCCATCGCCACTCGTCTCCCTTGATGATGTCACACAATTTTGCCTCCTTAGACTTACCTATGTTATAGATGGATCTCTCCCCAATCAAATTAGCAATCGAACTATTAGGGTGCCATGTATTGTACCATAGAGAGATAATCTTCACTTTCCCTATGCGCCATGCAAATAAAGGTCTTACCTAATTCCTTGCTTAGAAGATCTTAAGCCATGACCAGGAGCTTTGGGAAGAATTTGGAATGGCCCAAAAGTTCTTTCCCTTAAGGATACATTATTCACCCAACTTAGCCATAAGCTGTTAAAATCAATACATAAATGCCATATGTGTTTCAATTGGCCTACCTTATTCCATAACATGATGTTCATAATCCCCAAGTGTTTCGAACCGTCACTAAGAATAGAAAAGGCCAGTTGTTGGAAGGGTCCAAGCTTGTAAAAAGCTCAAAAAGGGTTCATGGAGAAAGTGTAAAAGGGAAAAAATGATGAATGAAACAATAAGCAAAACCCATGAATAGCTCTAAAGGATATGATACACTAATAGAACTTTCGAGGACTCAAGACACAATTCAATATGACGTACGAATTGGTCCAGTGAGGTTACTCGCCACCTAACCTTATTTAAGGGAAACGATAAGAGTAATGCCAAGAGTAAACAAACGGTGTTTATGTAAGGAAGAAAATACTCAAAAGTGTATATTTATTATCGTCCATCTACCTATAATTATAAGGGTATTTATACCCATAAGTTAGGACAACTTGCTTAAAAGGGAAAAGACAAAAAAGGCACTTCTTAAGGAAGTAATGTACAAGATACAAAAGGGCCAAAACGAATATATAAGGAAAGTAATCATTAGTGCAACAAATTCTACACATGATATTATATATGTGGAGATGCTATATTGGTGATGCTATTGGAGGATGTGGATAAAAAGTATGGACAATTTGCTTGTTCGAGTGGTGGTTCATGTAATCCGGGGTCTCTCTTGACATGTTAGCAAAGGTGATGCCGAGTAAGTGGTCAGGCATGAGGGAAGACTGGATGTTATCTCGGCCATCTGTTTCTCGACATTCTATCTACGAAAGATTGACAGTCATTCAGCTCGACTTGAGGAGTGACTCGGTAAGGAGATACTCAACATCGGTAGGAGTCGGCTGGAGTAAGAGAACCCACCGTACTAGACCTTCCAGTCTTCGAGCTCGGCTTCGAGTCAATGGTTTAGTAGATCGATTCCCATCACAAACTCTAGTATTCTCATAACGGAGGAATCTATGTTTACCCTTCTAACATTAGGAAGAGGGTGATCATTATTGAAAAGAAGGATGGTAAGAAGAAAAGGAAAAGAGAAAAGGAACTTGTTGTGGAAGGATAAAAGAAGAAAGGGAAGATGGAGAAAAGGACTGGTAGGATTGAATTCAAAGAAGTGACTAGATCACTTTCAGATAATGATTCAGAAAGTATAGAATTATAGATTCCTCACTCGAAACAAGGTGAAAGTTGTATATTTGTTCAGCAAATTTCTAAAGGAATCGAAGAAGTACTTGGCAAGGTTGTAAAGGATCAAATTTCAAGAATGAAGGACTTATTCAAAGTCTAGGTCAAAGAGACATTGATTGAATCCAAAGCTGATGAAGAAGTTCAACCTATTAATACACTATCTAAACTACGTGCTTCTAAACCAAATCCTTCAATCCCAGCAATTAAACCTCATTCTCCTATGACCACTCCACTACAAGCTGATTAACCTAATTAGCTACCTGTTCAAAAATTTGACAAAACTCTAGCTATCTTTCCTCATTCTACAAAACCTAAGGATCTTCTTATTGAAACTCTAGCACCTCTAACTACAACTTCTATTCTTAACCTTGAAGAATATACCAATCCTAAAGGAAACACAAAAACTATTTCCGTTGGATCCAACATGAATGGTAGTATATCAAGCCAAACAAAATCTACTCTAACTCCTGTGAAAGACATTGAACCAACTTCAAGTGTACCATAACCACCTGAAGTCAAGCCTTATCTTAGCAAAACAGCTCCAACTTACTTTAGCAAGATGAAGCTTTGTGCTAGGAAGAAGACCAAGAGAGCAGACAAATAATTTCTTTGTTTAAGTGTTTTGTTTTTCATGTTATGTTGTTAAGTTCTCTTTTGTTTCGGTCAGCTCTTGTTAAATCTTTTGTTCTGATGTCAAGTCTACTTATGGACCATACTATGTACTTTCTTTACATCAATGAAAGTCCCTTTTAGTTCTACATATGTTGTCTAATTATAAACATTAAGGGGAAGTTATTAAATAACTTCTGATGATAACAAAAAGGTAGAGAAAAGCAAAAAACAATTAAGTACTAAACATAAACAAGCATACATAACATGACAACACAACAACTTATAATTGTCTTTTAAATAATATGTCTTTCTTGTTGTTTATATTTTGGACTTCAACTCGAATTGTTACATGTTTTTGGACTTGTAAGTGTTATGTTATCATAAGAAAAGATGGAGAATGTTAGATATCTCTCATGAATTTTGATGATAACCGTTGTTGGTGAATTTTAGGATGAAGGAAAATCTTGCAAAAGAAAATGAAAATGCTCAGTACTAAAGCTAATCCAATATGGTTGCTCTAATGCTTAAGTTAGTAGAGTGATGTTGTATAGAAAGTATGTAAGTAAAAAGTGCCAAAGAGCTCTTACCGAGTTTCTTTCAAGTATTTATGAGTAGTTGTATTATCTAAGGCAGTTGTTGGAATAACTATTAAGATACATGGAAGCTTCTTGATTTGACATCTCTCCTATTATATAAGGAGAGTAGGTAGTTATGTAATATAACTATGCTTATGATAACTGTTTACGCTATGGACTTGAATTCAAACTAGGAACAGATTTATTTTGCTCTATAGAAATGCCATGCATCATCTATCCAGTGGTATGCTGAGAGATTTGACTACTCGGCATATTGATGACCGAATGAATGAGTATGTCAAATGAGCAAAAATCAATTATCAACATTTGCTCCCCAACTCCCGTATTCGAGTAGTCAATAAAGGGAGTTACATATATATATTGTACTAGAGGCCGAGTAGGGGTGATTCTTTAGATTGATGCCGAACAAGATGGGAAGTATAATCGATTGCATCCTATATGCTGACTATACTTACCTTTTGGATAGGTTTCAACTTGAAATACTTCCTCTTGTCTCAAGGCCCTTATATATAAGGATCATGCTAGTTGTTGATCTCCTTTGCACACACTAACAACTGTGGGAGTAGGGAACTTAGCTTTTAGATGTGCAATTAAAGGGGCAATGTCGAATAAATGTTGATACGGCCTTCCCATTATCATGTTGTATGGGGACTAGCATTTGATGATGAGGAAGTCCACCTGATCCTCTGTAATATGCTCGTCATTATTGATCTGAATCGGTAGCGTGATTACTCCAGCTACTTGGATAGGCTGATTATTGAAGGCATAGAGATCATACTTATAAGATCTTAATTGCACCTTAATCTTAGGTCTCATTTGATTGAATGCATGCTAAAAAATGATGTCTGCCGAACTTCTCGTGTCAACAAGAATTTTCTTGACTGTGAAGTTGGCGACCCTTACACTAATAACAAGTGCGTCATCATACGGCTCCTAAATACCTTCGAAATCATCCTATTCGAAAGAAATTGTATTGTTGATCTTGACCTTTTTGCCTTGAATGTCACATATGTAATTTTTGCCATTAATCGAGCTCAAAGAACTCTACTAGCCTATAGTACATTTGCCAACAATGGTATTAATTACTCCATTAGGTGCTTTGCTGGGATTAATATCCCTTGTATCTCTTACAACCATTGCTAGCCAAGTGTCATCCTCTTGTTCCTTACATCTCCTCTAAGATAATCTTTTGATTCTTTCGGCATCATGAGCTAGAAATTTTCACAAGTGCCAACGTTGGATCGCACTTCAATTGCATTCTTGAGTTGAATGCACTCATCTGTATTGTGACCTTTGTCATGATGGAAATCACAATACTTATTGCAGTTTTTTCTTGAAGGATTCCCTCTCATTCTGTCTAGCTACTGGAGGACATCTCTTTGCCTATGTACTTCCATCAAAATGTTCAAAATCGGACAATTAATAGGTTTGTAGGATGAGTATGTTGAAATCTTCGGTCTCTCCCTTTCGGCATCTAAGCTTTGGTCATCGTCTATGCCGAGTCTATCCTTTGCACTTTTCCACTTGTCATTCTTTCTATCTCCTTTGCTTTAATCGGCCTCAACCATACCTTTATGTTGTCTTCTTGACAAATGTATGAGGTGGCTTTAGCCTCGAACTCAGCAAAAGTTTTAGGCTTGTTCTTTGCAAGAGATTTGAAAAACTCTCTATGGGGTTTGACCCATCAATTACAACATTGAAGGCTATACTCATATCCAACTCGGGGATTTGAACCATTTTGGGCATAAATCTAGCCAAGTAATCCTCGATTGACTCATCGGACTTTTGTTTAATGGTGTTAAGGATTGAAGAGTCCTTAACAGGAAGTTTGCTAGCAAGGAAGTATTGAAGGAACACTTCTGCTAGTTTATTGAAACATGAAATGGTATTTAGTTTCAAATGTTTGAACCATGGACTAGCGACATTCCTTAAAGTTGAGGGAAAGGCTTGACAGGCTACTGCGTCGCTTAAACTATGCAGCTTGGCCAATGTGGGGTAGTAATCCAAGTAATCTTCAAGATCCTTCGTCCCATCATAAGTTTTGAATTGGGGTAGCTTAATGTGCCAAGATATTACTTCTTCCAAAATCTTTAGGACAAAAGGATTTTTCTTTCTATTTGGAATTGCTTGGTTGTTGCAATAGGGGTACTGACATGTGAGGGTCTTGCATGATGCACTTGCTGCAATTGCTTACCTTCATCAATCTTTTTGAAAGCAGGAGCTGAGGGTTTTGTTGTAACCTCAGCTGGCTTTTTCGGTAATTCAGGTGAATAAATTGAATCATTGGTATTGTCGACATCATGATCACCATGCTCTTTGTTCTTATTCAGATGAATACTTTTATGAAGAAGGTCAAGGATTTGTTCACGTTTTTTGTTTAACTCAGAATTTTCCTTGGCTAAATTGAGATAAAGTTGCTCGAGTCAAGCTAGTTGTTGCTCATCAACATGTCGACTCCCCCCTTCAGGGTATTAGGAGGTGGTACCAGCACTGTACTTCTAGTCATCCTAGTTCTAGCCATGTGGTTGCAATTAGAGAAAAAATAGATGACGACAGATGTTGTTGGTGAATTTTGGGATGAAGGAAAATCCTATAAAAGAAAATAAAAATGCTTGGTACTGAGGCTAGTCCAGTATGACTACTCTGATGCTTAAGTTAGTAGGGAGATTTTATATGGAAAGTATGTGAGTAAAAAGTGCCAAAGAGCTCATATAGAGTTTCTTTCTAGTATTTATAGGTAGTTGTAGTGTTTAAGGTAGTTGTTGGAAATTGTTAAGACATGTGGAAGTTTCTTGATTTGACATCTCCCCTGATATGTAGGGAGAGTAGGCAGTTATGTAATATAATCGTACTTATGATAACCATTCACGCTATGGACTTAAATTTAAACCAAGAATGGATTTATTCTACTTGGTAAAAATTTCATGTGTCATCAGTCCAGAGATATGCCGAGAGATTCGACTACCCCACATATCGGTGACTGAAAGAATAAGTATATCACATGAGAAAAAACCAACTATCAACTATTGCGGACATTGATCAAGAATAGATAAGGCTAGTCATCGAATGGGTCCAAGCTTGCAAAAAGCTCGGAAAGGATTAATAGGGGAAGTGAGAAAGGGAAAAAAGGACGAATGAAACAGTAAGCAAAACTCATGAACAACTCTAAAGGATATGATGCAACAATGGAACTTCTAAGGACTCATAGCACAACTCGATATGATGCACAAATTGATTCGATGAGGTTACTTGCCATCTAATAGCTTAAGGGACAAGATAAGAGTGATGCTGAGAGTAAACAAACGATGTTTACGCAAGGAAGAAAAATACTCAAAAGTGTATATTAATGAATATTTGATGGCTTACAACTATAAGTACAAGGATATTTATATCCATAAGTTAGGACAACTTACTTAAAAAGGAAAAGACAAAAGGGCATTTCATAAGAAAGTAATGTACAAGATACAAAAGGGTAAAAATGAATATATAAAAAAAACAATCATTGGTGTAATGGATTTTACACATGATATTGTACACGTAGCGATGCTACATTAGTGATGGTTGTTAGAAGATGCGGACAAAAAGGATGAATAGATGACTTATCCGAGTAAGGATTAGTCGGTTTGGAATCTCTCTTCCTTGGCTTCTTAACAAGAGATATGCCGAGCAATTAGTTGGCTCAGGTGCTAGTGAGTAACCTTTAATTCAGTACACTACAGAAAGATGGGTAGTCATATGGCTCGACATAAAGGGTGAGTTAATAAGGAAGTACTTGGCTTCAACAGGGGTCAGTTGGAATAGAAGGATTTATCATGCCAGTCTCTTTAATCCTTAGGTTCGGCTGTGGGTCAAAGGTCAGGTAGCCTAATTCCCATCATTCCCTCTGGGTTGTTTTAGATTTGGGATCAAATCTAAATGGTCTTCGCTCAATTCTCTGTTAGGGTGATACAAACTGAGGTCAGCAATGTTGAAGGTGTTAGAAACCCCATAGTCCTCGAGAAATTCCATTCTATAGGCATTATCATCGAACTTCTAGAAGATTTTGAAAGGTCCTTCTGCTCTTGTAGATAATTTGTTCCTCCTCTTATTAAGGAACCGTTCCTTACTAAGGTGCAGCCACACCAAGTCTCCCGGTTGAAATTGTTTAGTTGTTCTACCCTTGGTCTTCTCTCATATTCTTTTGGCCGCTTGGTCGATTTGCTGAGTGACATTGTCATAGATGTGCTGAAGAAATTACCCTCTGGTTGATGCATCAAGGTCCTCTTGTACAGGTACTAGTATAGGATCATGGTTAAGGGGTAACTTGGGATTGAACCCATAGACTACCTCAAAAAGAGTCTACTTAGTGGTGTCATGTACTATTCGATTATAAGCGAACTCAATTACTAGCTAGAAGATGTCCCAATTAGCTAAGTTTTTACCTACTATAGCTTGGAGCAGTGATCCCAAAGTATGATTAACAGCCTTTGTTTGGTTATCAATTTAGGGGTGACATGAGGTACTGAAGAGTAATTTGGTTTCCAACCGATGCCATAAGGTTCTCTAGAAATGGATTAAGAACTTCGAGTCTTTGCTTAAGACTACACTTCTCGGTACGCCATATATCTACATAATCTCTTGTAAGAAAAGAGAAGCAATAGCTAAAGTATAATTAGTTTTGGTATAAGGCACAAAGTATGCCATCTTATTGAACGTATCTACAACGACCATTACAGAATCTTTGATTCGGGCAATTTGTGGTAGTCTAAGAACAAAGTCCATGCTTAATTCAGTCCATGGCCTTGTTAGAATAGGTAGGGGCATTACTCTCCCTTATTTGACTCGACACTTGGCCTTCTTACATACGACATAGCTTTTGGTAACTCGGTGCACATTTCTCCTCATTCTCGACCAAAAGAATTGGCCATTTAACAATTCATAGGTCTTTCTTTCTCCAAAATGTTTGGAGAGTCCTCCACTATAAGCTTCCTTAATTAGTAGCTCCCTTAGTGAATAATTCAACATACATAATTTTCCGCTTCAAAATAGGTAGCCATCCTCTACATGATACTCATCTACTGTTATACTATTGATGCATTACGAAATTATGGGTCCAAAGTGTAGATCCTCAGAGTATTGTTCTTTGATACTTGCAAACCCAAATAGTCTGGTCTGTAGCTTTGATAAAAGCGCATATCTTTTTGAAAGAGAATTTGCACCTATGTTGCTCTTTCTCTGCTTGTATTTTATTACAAAATTGAATCCTTTAAGGAATTCAACCCATCTCGCTTGCTACTTTGCTAACTTGGTCTAACTTTGGAGATACCTTAACGATTCATGGTTAGTACATATGATAAATTCTCTTGGCAATAAATAGTGTTTCCATACTTGTAGTGCTCGAATCAATACCAAAAGTTCCTTATCATACATGGAGTAGTTCAACTATAGTCCTTGAAGCTTCTCACTGTAAAAAGCAGTTGGTCGGCCTTCCTACATCAGGACAACGCTTATTCCAATGCCTGATGCATCACACTTCAACTGAAAGATTTTCTCGAAGTCAGGCAAAACTAATACTAGGGCAAAGGTCAATCTTTCTTTTATCTCAGCAAAGCTCCTCTCCTCCCTTTCTCCCCATTGGAAGTCGATGTTTTTCTTTATTAGTTCAATAAGTGGTGTAGCGAGGGTGTTGAAATTCTTAATAAACCTTCTATAAAACAAAGCCAGTTCATGGAAACTTCTCATGTCAGTATAAGTAGTAGGAGTCAACTACTCAACAATTGCTCGGATCTTTTCATCATCGACTTGTAAGCCTCCTTTACTGATTACATAGCCCAATAATACTACTTCCTCCTAGTAAAAGCAACATTTCTTTAGATTGCCAAATAATCTCTCAGTATGGAGGATATCCAAAACTGCTTTGAGATGTTCACAATGACTCGGCATGTTGGTATTGTAGATTAGGATGTCATCAAAGTACACTACAACAAACTTCCCTATGAGATATCTCAGCACATGGTTCATTAGTCTCATGAAAGTGTTAGGGGCATTCAACAAGCCGAAGAGCATCACCATCCATTTGTAAAGTCCATGTTGAGTCTTGAACACAGTCATCCACTTGTTGCCTAGCTTTATGCAGATTTGATGGTAGCCAGATATAAGATCAATCTTGCTATAAAATCATGGCTCTACTCAATTTATCCAACATGTCTTCTAACCTCAAGATCGGATACCTGTATTTGATTGTGATCTTATCTACGGCTTGACTGTCTACACACATCTGCCAAGTTCCATCCTTCTTCGGTACTAGAAGTGTTGGCATAGCATAAGGGCTGAGACTCTCTCTTACATAGCCTCTCTCTAGCAACTCATTGACTTGACGCTAGACCTTAGAAGCCTACTTAGGATTCATCTGATAAGTTGGCTTATTTAGCAGTGTAACACTAAATACTAAGTCAATGCAATACTCTATGCGTCGAAGTGGTCTGATGAGGTTACTCGTCACTTAACCTTATTTAAGAGAAAGAATAAGAGTAATGCTGAGAGTAAACGAATGATGTTTATGTAAGGAAGAAAAATACTCAAAAGTTTATATTAATGAATATCTTATGCCTTACAGTTACAAGTACAAGGGTATTTATATCTATAAGTAGGGCAACTTACATAAAATGGAAAAAACAAAAAGGACATTTCCTAAGTAATGTACAAGATATAAAAGAGTAAAAATGAATATACAAGAAAAACAATCATTGGTGTAACAGATTCTACACATGATACTGTACATGTAATGATGATACATTGGCGATGGTTGTTAGAAGATGAAGACAAAAAGTATAAACAAATGGTTTGTCCGAGTAGGGATGGGTTAGTTGGCCTAGAATCTTTCTTTCTTTGCTTCTCAGCAAGAAATATGTTGAGTAATTGGTCAACTTAGGCGCTCATGAGTAACCTTCAATTTGGCATACTACAGAAAGATGGGCAATCATAGAACTCAGCATGAAGGGTGACTTGGCAAGGAAATTCTTGGCCTTGGTAGGGTTCGGTTGGAATAGAAGGATTCTGTCAGGACCTTAAAGGGGGCTTAGTAAGATTACTTAAAATTTACATAACATGTGTGCACCCATGATATGAAAACCGCCTTGCAAGTCAGAGATTGCAAGACTCTAAATGATTAATCATGAAGGTTACTGATTTTTAAGTAATTAATTTACTGTAAAATACAAATATAAATAACTATGAGTATCTGATATCCTACAGTTCCTCAGAACTGCAAAGAATTGGTATCCACTACCAAATAATAAGATAGGATATATCAATATTACAAAAGAAATACAAGAAAAATTAAATTATCAACAAAGGATGTTTAGGTATCATCTAAAGAGTACTCAACTATTCCTAATACTAAGATACATATCTTCATCTCATACTCGGCACTTGAGACTTATCCTAATCCCAATGTAAATAAACCTGCAAGAGAAACTATGAGGGAGTGAGCGTATAACAGTTCAGTGAGTTCATTCCTCACCACTACCGGTTAAGCAAGTTTTCACACATTATTATCACACATGCAAGCAAGCTATCTACATACATAATGAATGCACGCATGATGAATACAAGTAATACATCCATAAGAGTCCGAAACTATGGAAGGTGTAAAATTATGTCGTCTACACTTCGATTATCCCCTGTACTTACCCGTACAGGGAATCTCAGTATACCCGCATGAGGCTACCTAGGGGCACCACCCCTCTAGGCAAAACTTAACTATTACCTTAGTCGAGAAAAGAGTTTCAATCGAAATAAGGGATTCCAAACTAGGACTATCTACCCTCCAAGGCCCCTCGAGCACAAACATGTGAGTCCTCTCGCAACAAAAATTATCCAAGGCCTTACAAGCATAATAAAGCGAGTCCTCTTGCTATTAAGTGGAGAACCCATACTAGCTTTGCCTTAACGATAAAATATCATTTTTAGCACTGCGGCCCTTTTCAACATTTTGCAAAGCTAGTACTCTCCATCCATACCTTTACCGAGTCATAGACATACGATGAATAAAACTGGTTATTTGGGTCAGATATTTATATTTATCAATTTAAAAAGGTGATCACACAGATGATGGCATACAAACAGAACAGTCATTTAAACATATAAGCAATAGGAAGTAGCAAAACATCATATAAGTAACACGTATAAGCAAGTAGCAAGTCATTAGAACTTCCTCACCTGGATTATTGCTTATTCTCTAAGCCTTTGGGGTTTTCAGAACTCGATATTAAACACCTAAAATACGGTAACACTTATAAGTATTCTGAGAAGTCAGGCTCCTTAGTTAACTAAAAGTCTATTGTAATTTATTTAGTTCCCTAATATACCCTAAGTCTTATATGTATAGGGTTTTTCATACTTAATGGGATTAATAGTAACTAATTTCTTATATTTATAAGTTATGAGACTTCCTTTATGTATTTTGTAACTTTTTTCATTCTAATTTCGACATTTGTGAACTTATAGTCATTTTTCATCGTTTTCGGATGCACGTTCACATGGTGATGTTCGTTTTGGACGTTAAGACCCATGTTTTATGATATAGGCTAAATTTATTGAAATTTTATCTTGTTGAAGTTTAATTTTTCTTATTGCTTATGCTTATACCCTAGTTTAGGACTTAATGATTGAATTAGCTATTTGATTCTTACACTTAGGAAATTTTACATTAGTATTACTAATTCACGTACTTAATTAAGTTTAATTCAATCTAAGAAGTGTATTAGGGTTTAAGGGATCTTCAACTCCTAAGTATATGTATACATATATAGGTTATACTCTTATGTAATCTTATAATTTATTATTTTACAAGCTTATGCTTATATCATGGCTTATGTAATCTTTTGATGATATCATGGCTTATGTAATCATTTGATGATGTCATGGCTTATGTAATCCTTTCATGACATCATTGCTTACATCATTAGTCCATCATTATCCTTATATATTTACACACTTTATACATATGTGATAAACATACCTATAATTCTAATATACTAATATATATACTTGTGTACTTATAATTACTTATACATATACTAATACACATACCCATATACGTATACTGTGATATATGTATTTTTATACGTATTTTCCTATGTTTTATCTACCTCCTTAAGAAAGCTTCACAATTTTATTCTTTTTGCATTTTAAGGGTATATTTGACATGGTATATGTATGTATAGTTAGTATATGCCTTATTTTAGGTTATGTACATAATGAATACTTATGTATAAAGGTATTTATACATGCATATCTCTAGCATATCCTTATGTACACATACTCAAAGACATGTACACATGTATCTTCTTCCATTGCCTAAAGAATTCTACACTTCCATATGTACAGATTTGAACTTTAGGCCTAAATCAACATATATATAAATACAACACATAACTTAACCTTTTCTCCTTCAACTAGTAAAGAGGATGAAGTAAGATATAAGAACATAATAGCATAACTTAAATTTCCCTTGACTATGGATGAAATGGTTGAAAAGTTGAAAAGGAAAGAAGGGTGAAAGGGGAAGGGGAAGGGGAAGATATGGTTGGGAAGGAGAAGAAGAAAGGGATTTTGTTTTGCGTTATTTTGTTTTTGAAAAGGAAAAGAAGTGGGGTCTAGGAGGAGAAAGTAATGGACGGCACAAAAAGAAAAAGAAGGGAAAAACCAAAAGAAAAGAAAAGAAATCATGAGAAGGAAGATATTTTTTTCAAATGAAAGAGACACTTTTGTTGACTTTTTAAAATGTTGACTTTAGTCAATATGTATTAACTTGGTCAACATTTTGACTTTGGTCAACATGTGTTGACTTAGTCAACTTTCAAAAAAATAAATATCCTTTTGTATACATAATGAACTAATTAGGAAAAATTTGGAGAAAGATTAAGGAAATGAAATGAAATATGATTAGTGAATTGATTAATAAAAATAGATAATGAGATCTTCTATTAGGTATTTATATCATATATATAATTTAGTAAGCTACTTAGTATAATTAAGATGAAAAATATCATTTAGGGTATTAAGGTTTACTACATTTAACCTAAGCCTCAACTAAACCTTCAACTCTATGTAATACTAACCTAGTTATGTACTTAGAAGATGGATATGATCCAAAATGCAATATCTTAGTTTCTAAGGCATCACTTAAGTATTCTAAATATTTATGCATGATTGAGAGTTATCTTTAGTCATTTACTAATGAAATAGTAAAATATGGAAGATATATTATCACTTAGGGTTTTAGGGTAAATTATGGTGAATTAGTGCTTTTACATCCTTAAAGTTATAATTTTAGGGTCTTTATTACTTTAAGGCACAATCTCTAATGTTTTTACACATTTAGGGTTTAATATATTCATATATGATTAAATTTTCAACTGTTATTTTAGGGTTTTGATGAGATTCGAGATTAACTTTGCCTGTTACATATACTCGAGGTTTTAGGGTCTTTGTATGCGATTAGAGGTTTAATTGATGATTTAAGGTTTTTCATATTCACTTTAGGTTTTGGATTGAGATTTTAATCGGTTTTAAATCTCACTAGCTCTATTGAGTTTAGAAAATCATCTACAGTTTGAACGTTTGTTTCTATACTTAGAAAGCTAAATTCGCAAGGTTTACAGATTTGTTGTGCCAATCCCTCTAGTCCTCAAGCTCGGCTGCGGGTTAGAGGTTAAGTAACTTAATTCCCATCAATTAACAATAACAAAAAAAAAGAAATGCTAATATATCAACAAGTATGTAGGTATTTAGACAATTTTTTAATAAGTTTAAAATTGTAATTTAAGTTGTATTCAAAGACTTATTTAGAAGGTCTGAGTCAATTGAAAAAGAGACTAGTTTAGAAAATATTCAAAGAATGCTTCAAAAGCTTTTATAAAAAGAATCCATACAACACTTCAAAAAATTGTTTAAAGACTTTGAAGATAAGCACATTGAGATATATTCAGAAGGTTATTCAAATAGTTAGCCTAGAAGAATAACTCTGAATAATAATACAACATTAGCTCGAAGTAAACAAGACGTAGCTCCACTAGATTGGGTATATTAGGGAAATACACTTAATCCCGTTTTACTTAAGTACAAATTAAGATCTATGGGAATTATTTCTAACTGAATTAACCTTTTTGAAATAATTAAAGAAAATGTCTAAGTTTAGCTAAGGATAAGTCTAATTTTGAATTTTATGAGATATCAAATTCAAATTTTAAGAATATCTAAAGTTGTTGATCAAATATATCCAATAAAGGAGATTTGGCCAAGATAAGATCAAGTTAAAATTCAAACTCCAAGTTTTTCTTGAAATATCTATAGATTATTTTTTAAACATTGGATTGGATAAATTTAAGGTGGAGATAATCATCAACAATATAGACGTTGGAAGACTCTAGTATAAAAGGAGAGATGATTCAAAAATATTAGAATGATTTGGAGAAAGAAAAACATATACTTTATACTTTGATCGTGATCATTTTCTACCATCTGACAAAGCTTAGAACATTTCTCATATACTTTTTTAAAGAGTTAAACTGAAACTGATTATTCATCAATCTTCATTTCTGTTTTAGGGCTAAATTATTTGAGATTTATATTAGTGTTTTTACTTCTGTTTTGTAAACATTATTTGTTTAAGAGAAGTTTGATTGTATTTTGCATAGCTATATTTCACCTAAACTGTAGAGAGGTTAAATAAGTAAAGTAAAGAGTTGTGAAGTCTAAGTGTAGCAAATGTTTGTAAGCTTCTCTTGATTGATTTTTATTGTAGTGAATCAAGTGAAACGTCATCGGTAAAGTAGACCGAGTTGCCAACAATAGAGTTAGAAGAGAGTCATAAGCAAAAGGTCAAAGCTCTATAAATCGTGAGCCTGATATTTTCCTCCCTATCTCTTTTAAGTTGTGTTATTTAATTATGTTGTTCGTATGTTGAATTATTAAAATACTACTATTCAACAAATTAAGTTATTAAGAAGAGGGGTAATTTCAATTTACATCGAAAAAGTTTAAAAATTTTCTAAAGATATCAATTGACACCTGCCCTCTAACCCCTCTCTCTTGATATCTTATATGAGACTAATAAACTAACGAACTTTTCAAAGTCTCTCACAAAGAAGGCCTTTCACAAAGAAAGCCTACACATGGTACATTAATCTCCCTCCCAAATTAGTCGATTCATGGGGGAGCATGTGCAAGATGTTCTTGGAGAAAATTTCCTCCACTAAATAGATATGGGGTAAATTCGATAAAAACTTAAAGAAGACCCAGTAGAGTATATCGAGTGTTTCAAAGAACACTTCTTTGACATTCTAAACAGTTACGATGAAAAAGATTGGTGAAAATTTACATTTAAGGGATGTTCACCAAGTATGTTGTACATTTGGAAAATCTATCATTAGTCTCATTTGCTACTTTGGTTGAAAAAGTACAAAGAACTAATAACTTTGTCACATAAAAAAAAGGAGAGAATGGGGAAACTTAACAAGTGGACATCATCTATAAGTTCAATCGATGGTGAAAACTCCTGTTGAAGCAAGAAACCAAGTAATGATAAGATTAAGAGCTTTAAATCATCATTATCATTCCTATGCCCAATGGGAAAAGCATACGCAATGCTCAACTAATGGTCATCTTACCAAAAAATGTTAGAGCCTAAAGAGAATATTCAATGAAAGGGTCAAGAATAGGGAACATTTTATTGAAAACAATGATGTTAGAATCAATCAATCACTTAGTCATAATAACGAACTTGTTATTGTGAACATTGTTAATCATGACCCTATGGTAACAAAGGGAATCAACACACCACCCACTAAAGTACAACAAGATAAAAGGAAGTCAATGAAGTTAAACAAGATGAATGTTCACCTAAGGTCATAGTGCTTTTAAAAACTTGCAATTTTTGGAACTTCTTCAACTTATTAGGTTTAATGAGAAAGTAGTACTCATTACATTGACTGCGTCACCCAAATCTTCAAAGGTCAGTACACGGAATGCAACATAGTAAAACCAATGAAGAGGATGGCAAACACACATGAGAATGCAATTTTATTTACTAACGCTAACATGTGTGTAAAGAATCCAAACTACAACTGCCCTTTATATATAGAGGGTGTAATCAACGGCTATCTAGTCAAAAGGACATTGATAGACAATGACTCTTATTTGAATATTATGCTTATGTACATATTTAAAGTTGCTAAGATTGATATGCAACATTTAATAAGCAGTCTATATCAATAAATGGTTTTAATGACTCATCAACAAGCATAGTAAGATACATCAACATAGACCTAAAGATTGGACTTATCTAAGGCTCCACTATTTTTCATGTGATTGACATATACATACCTTACCACTTGCTCATTAGTAGGAAATGATTGCATGATCACACTTTGATACCCTTAACATAGCACCAATGTATTAAAGGCTACTAGAAGGGTAAGGATATATTCATCCCAACTACTAAAAACCCCTCTATGTATAACGGATTGCACTTTGATGAGTTAGCTCACTTTTACAAATATGCAGAAGATGGAGAGAGTGTCTTTGTGAAACCCTCTAGCACTTCATTATTGACTTAAGAGGAAGTCCAGGATGGTTGGTAAAAGAAGAGAATGATGTGCAGCTCTCATGGGGTTAAGAAGAAAAGAAAACAAGTTAAGGAAATAGAAAGCTTTGTTAAGGAAAATTGGTGGATAATATAACACTTATAATGGTCTTAAGGTCTGAGGAAGTTCATTTGTCTTCTTCAGATCCTATACCAATTCAAGAACTAAACACCAACCCCCCAAACCACCTCTCTTCTTTTCCCAACTATAAAAAAAAAAAAAAGGATCAAATGAAATCTTAAGTAGAAGAAGTCAAATAATTGGATCTAATGCAATTAGAAGGGCTACTGTAGCTAATCTTCATGAGTAGAAGTCTTACATTGTAGATCGAAATCCTACTTATCACATTATTAAAGGGGTATAAAGATGTATTTATAAACTTAGGAAGAGATGCCGAGATTAGATCCCAGCCTTATGTTGCATCGATTAAACATCATACTAGGAGTTAAACCAATAAAACAAGGACAACAAGTCTTTCACCATGAGGTGGAAGTTTAAATTAAAGAGGAAATTGAAAAGATGCTTAAAGCTAGTTTTATCAAGTCGATTGAGCATCTTACTTAAAGAAAAATGGCTAGCTATGCATATGCGTAAACTTTTGCAATATTAACAAGGTTAGCTCGAAGAACAATTTCCCATTTCTAAACATTGACACTTTGATTGACGGAATGAGGAGACACAAATTGTTCTCATTCATGGATGGTTTCAATGTCTATAACCAAATTATGATTGCTATTAGGGATGCTAAGTACACTACTTTCTGGATACTTGTAGGAAATTTCTATTAGATCATCATGCCTTTTGGGTTGAAGAAAACCAGCTACTTACCAGTAAGCTATGACGGTAATATTTCATGATATAATGCATGACTTCATCGAGGATTATGTAGATAACATAGTGGTTGAGTTAAAACCGGCACTGGATCACCTAATCTACCTAAAGCAGCTATTTGAATGATGCTAAGCACATAAACTCTAAATGAACCCCCTTAAGTACATGTTTGGAGTAGCATAGGAAATTCCTTAGTTTTGTGGTTCATTGTAAGGGAATTGATGTTGATTTAGTGAAGGTATAAGTAAATCAATCAATGACCTCACTAAGTAATAAAAAAGAATTGAAGAGTTTTATGGGCAAGGTCTCTTACATAAGAAGATCCATGCCATACTAGTAAAAATTTAATACCCTAATCCCTTATAGCAACTCAAGAGGAAGGGAGTTTCATTTGAATAGGGGTGGTAGTATAAGGTGGCGATCCAAAAAATTAAGGAGATTTTGACTTCCCCTCAAACCATGACAATGCTTATTAAAGAACTGCCCATGGTTTTGTATCTTAATTCTAAAGATAAGTCCATTAAGGCTTTACATGCACAAGAAGTAAATCGCTAAGAGCAACCTATTTATTACCTAAGGTGAACCCTCTAGGGAAGTGAAGTCAACCACCTAGCCTATGAGAAACACTATCTTGTGCTAGTATACACTATACAAAAGTTACACCTCTACTTAACGCGCAAGGTCATCCTCATAACTCGATCAGATTTTATGAAATACTTACTATCATGTCCAGCATTATCTAGATGGATCATAAGTGGTTACTCCTCTTAAGTGAATTTGACATTACGATTACATCTCTAAAAGCTATCAAATCTTAGAGCATTAGCTAATTTATTAGCACACTTCTCGGCAATGGACAAGATCTTGATCATAGATGTTATCCCAATAGAGTTCCATGAAGACTCCCTAATGATAGATATAGATAAAGAATGGTTGGTCCAATTTGACAGCTCTATAGGCAGCAATGGATAGGAGAAGTCAAATAAAGAAGTTGAATATGAGGCATTTCTATTCGAATTAATATCTGCTTAAGAAGTCGAAGTATGTCATCTATGTGTATAGGCAATTCTAACTCAATAATTAAGCAAGCTAATGGTAAGTTTGTCCTTAAGGAACTTGCACTAATGTCTTATAAGGATGCAATACTAGTTTTATTCAGTCCATCAAAAGATATGCAAATGCATTAGCTACAAGTCAAAATTAATAATCTGAACATCCAAATGGTTAAGAAATCTATCCTATGTACAACATTGCAACTCATTGATGAGGAAGAGGAAGTGTTCGATGATTGGTGCACACCAATTGAGTAATAGTTAGTGTACCCCAATGCTGTTCTATTACCATACTAAAAAATTTCATTTGTATCAATGGAGTATTGTGCTATAAAGGTGTTGAAGGTATATTATCTTGTTGTATTGGTGCAAAGCAAGCTTACTTGAAGTTAGACAAATATCACAAAATATGGTGTAAAGAAGAAGGTTCACCCCTATAGTGTTGCATTTAACATGTAAGGTACTATTGGCCATCAAAGTCTATAGATGCATGTCAAGTGCAAATGCATTGCCTTAAGTATTCTAAGCTACCTAATGTAAGTGAGTGCAATTTTGTGACAAGTGTAGAGGATTAGCAATGGCTGTACTTGATATATATGTACCATAAAGTACTTAGTCATGTGGTACATGACAACCACAAAGAATTGCATGATAAGTTGCCACTAACACTTTGAGCTTATAGAACTTTAAAGCAAGGACCCATACATACTATGCCTTTTTTTTTAATATATGGATTTGAAGCAATCATATTGATAGAAGTCTTAGTTCCCTATGTACAATTAACTATCAATGTTGAATTGGAACCAAGTACTTTACACATGATAGACCTAGAAGTATTAGATGAGCACTGAGATACTGCAAAGCACAACCCTACTAACTGTCAACAATAACCGATCATTGCTCATGACCAGCTAGTACGAAAGTGGTCTTTGCAGTAAGGTGATTTAGTCCTTCATGCATTGAACCACATCCAAATAGGTGTTTTGGCACCAAAGTTCACACTAAAGTGGGAAGGACCTTTCATCATAGAAGAATTCCATGGTAGTTTTATCGCAAACTTTGAAATCCAAAAATAGATACCATCACTACCCTTATATACTTCCAATATATCAAGGAATTTCATTTGTAATGGCATGAAGTATTGCAATTAAATAAATGAATTTCATAACTCACCTCATACGAGCTTGCTCTCATGAATTACTTCTTGCCTTTGTTTCCTTTTCATGTTACTATAAAATTCGAAATTCATCTCCTTAGCACACATCATATGTATATAATACAAATATAAAAGAATACAATGATACATGGCTACTGCATAGTAAGAGATTCGTCTCTTACTCCATGACATCAACGAATCAAACAAACTATCAGTAAGAATGTCATTTGTGTAAGGAGTCGAAACATACAAGGAACTGCATAAGAATTTAAATGGAGTTAAGATAAATGCAGTGTTTCAATTGATAAAAAAAAAAAAAAAAAAGTTTAACAAATAAGCTTACTTCGATAATCGGCTTTGAAGCCTCCAATTGTTGTTAATAAAGTGAGTGGTGATGGTTATGTATCCCTTCTTCTAGACATCCACATGTCTATTATTATTGCAACTTAAGAATTTAAACTTTTCAACATAACTCTTAATTTCTTTCTTTTTTTTTCTCCATTGAAATACTCATTATTTCCTTTCGCATGGTGGTATGACTCATGTGCACTACATGGCTAAATACTATGGATATAGTCCCTAAAATATTGATGAGCCTCCATAGAAATTAGATACTCATAGATAATGATCGCCTTTGCAAGTTTTTTCTTCTTAAGTTTTCTTGATTGAATGTTTGATTTTCGATGCTCATATTACTACCACTTTCATCCATAAATTCTCTTTTCTCCATTGACAAAAGACATTGTCTTGTATCTAGTTGTCATTTTTTTTTTCTTGCAGATACCTTTTCAAATGGTTGTATAGATGATTTGTTTCATTAGCACTACTAGCTTTAAGTTTTTTGTTGCAATGGTTATGAATTGCAATACCCTCCCCATTGATAGTTTTTCTAACCGTGTCATTTTACACCATAGAAGTTAACTTACACTTGCCTTAATTATCACTTTAGTTAGGATTACTTACTACTTGAGAAGTATATGTAGTAGTTGGGAATGTAACTTCCTCAACCTCAACTTCATTTGTATCAAAATTCATATCCACTTCATCTATCTCCATGTTCCCTATATTAAACGAAAAAATTTGTAAAAAATTAAATTGTTGTTGGGCTGAAAAATCGGTTTCTCTCTTTTCTTAACCCAATTTATATTAAGCTTGGCCTACTTAATATAAACCTCTAAACCAGACTAAGAAAAGATTTTAAACAAAAGGTTTTTAAAAAGTAGAGTCACCATCCAATCAAAATTAGGAAAAAATTGAAATTAAGGCCTATGGGTGGATGAACCCTAATTTCAATTACTAGTCTATGATTTTTCTAAAAAAATATTAGAAAAAATAAACCAAAATTACTGGGCTCGGAAGTTAATGTATTTTAAAACCTAAAAAGTTTCTATAAAAGAAGTCCATAAAGTAAGCAGACCTTTGATGGATTTCTTAAAATAAAAAGGGCTTAATATTAGAGAAAAGGGAATTATATATATAGATATATATATATATATATTTGTATATTTTCTAGAGCTGCTAGAAGTACTTATGTACCTATTAACTAGGATTAAGCCTATGTAGTTTTAAGAGAGACTTAGTAGGATCACCTAAAATTTTCATATCTCATGTGAACCTATAATATGAAAATTGCCTTACAAGTTAGAGATCGCAAGACTCTAATTAATTCATCACTAAGGTTTGATTTTTAATTTAATAACTAATTGTAAAATATAAATAATTATAGATATCCAATATTTTATAGAACCTTAGAACTGTAAAGAATCGGTATCCCCTATTAAAAATAAGATTAACCAGTAAAGATATAAATCTTAAATTTCTGAAAGTCAGAAAATCTAAATATAGTATTAATAATTACATGTAATGATTCAAACTAGCTATATAGTCTATTTTCAAATTCTAACTTCTATTCATCTTAATGCTTATACTTATCACTCATCTCTTAACCTATACTTAATTATCTAGCAAACTATAAGAGAAAACTATTAGGGAGTAAACTATACAAGATTAATGAGATATCACTCATACTATATCGGTAAGCAAGTTATTAAATAGTTAGTTAACAAACATATGAATGCATGAACAAGTAGTATGTCAAACAATATATGTAGTTAATTGGTGCTCCATACAATATTGGATTTAATGCCCTTCAAGTAAAAGTTGAAGATACATCAACACCAATTACAACCGGATTCTACCACTTAGGTTTTTAACCATATATAGAACTACCATATTTGACAAAATATGTTTCTATTTTCAAAATCGAATAGTACACGAATTCTTAAGTCTAGCGATGAGGTGACCCTCGTAATCCACACTCATGCCCTAAGCAATGGTCTCCAAACTTAACCCCTAGCCATCTACGGTTAATGTCTCCAATGCTGATGGAATCAGCTTTCGACTATCTCCAAGCTAAGGTTGACTTATCCCAAGCCAACACTGACTTGCCAGAAGTTAAAGCCAACAAGTTCTAATCAAATGCCAAATTGTTTAATGCTAAGGTCGATAAGCTTTTGTCGAAGTTGAGCTAATACCAGAAGATTGAGAAGAGGAAAAGGAGCCACTTGGCATCAAGTCTATCGTCCACTAAGAAATCAAGAGACCATACGATCGAGGACTCAAGGCCAAAGATCCAGTCGACATGATACAAAGAAACTAATGCCGACTAATTCTAGTACTCGGCAATTATGGGCTAACCTTTTAGATGTCTTAGCTAAGCATCACGAGATTTCAGGGACCCTTCTTTGGACCTAGACATCTAACTGCCAACTCCGTCCAGTTTGGATCTTACTCCTTCCTGGATAGGCCAAATGAGTACATGCCAACTTCTTCTATTAAATGCATAGTTTTGCATTCTTGTACGTATTTTCTTTATTTTAATTTTGGGCCCATTCTTCAGGGTTTAAGGCCTTGTACATTATTTACCACTTTGCCACTAAGGTTTTAGGATTTGCTTTAGATAATAACATTTGTAATTAATAGAAGAGAACAATTAGAAAGTGAAGAATATACCTACACTTAGAACTTTCCTCTTTTCAAGAAAAGTCATTCTTGAGCTTTTAGAGCTAGCATTGCCAAATTATTGGGTGTTGACAAACTCTCTAATCCTTCTTACATTCTTATCAATCTTATTCTTAAGATTGTAGCGAACCCCTTCATATGAGCGAGTTAGTATATCACATCTAACCTCTCATTTGAAACCTGAGTGACATTTGGTGTTTATGAGTTATATTAAACCCTATTTCAAGCTCGACCTCTGATCGTGTTTGTATCTTAGTGCATGATATTAATACATATTCAGCATCAAAAACTCCCATTTTACTTTCTGTTCTTCATACCTACTTAAACCTCGAATATCCATTCTAGTTTTTTGGCCCACTATTGTGTCATCTTGATAGTGTGTCACATTTAACCTCTCATTTGAAACCTGAGTGACTTTAGTTCTTATGAGTTGTATCGAACCATATTTCGAGCTCGACCCCCAATCGTATTTGTGTCTTAGTGCATGATATTCATATACATTAACAGTCAAAACCTCCTATATTTACTTCTTGTTCTTCATATCCACTTAAACCCTGAATATCCATTCTGGTTTTCAACGTACTGCTGTACCATCATGGCATCAGAGCCTTGGGGAAACCTGCGAACTAGTGTTCTTCAAAGATTGTTTCATTAATTGAACATCAATTAGTTGTCATTCTGTAGTGTAGTATGTTGTTCTTACTTTAGTAGTCATAATATTGTGCTACTGTTGATTCAAGTAACATTAATTTCAATAGTTAGTTCTAATTGTTGTGGAAGTGTTTAACAGTTGTGGGTAGCTATAGAAGTTGATTAGCAGTTATTTTTAGGTTACCATAGTTATGTTTTGTTGTAAATCATGATTGTTCTCTAGAAATTACTGTACAAACAAGAATGTTTGAAGATCGTATACATAATAGTAGTGATAGCCTTTACGGAAGCTTGAGGAGATGTGTTAACAACTTAGAATGTTAGGTTCAAAATCTCACTGACTCAATTCTGGAGCTTACTGGTTTAATTAGAGGCTATAAACATGTTGGCTGAGGTAAAAGAAGGGAATGAACACCTACTAATAGAAGTAGCTTTAATGAGCTTGATAATAATGAGTGACAGTCGAGAAGAGTTGTCGAGCCAAGAAGATGAGAGAACCAACCTGAGCCGAGAAGAAGCAATGATAGAAATGTTGACGTCAAGAACCGAAGAGCCTAAAGAAGACAGCCAAGCCGAGAAGAGATGTGGCCGAATAGAGCTACAATAGAAGTAGCCGATCAGAGGTGAATTGAGCAACTTGGAATGCAAGGGATGAACGTGGAACACATAATAGAGGACTTGACAATATCAAGCTTAAGCTATCAACCTTTAGAAGTAGTAACCAACCTAAAGAATTCCTTGACTAGGTTTCTTAAGTTGAGAAGTTGTTTGAATGCTATGAGTGTGATGACACAACCAAGGTTAAGTTAGTCTCATTTGCCCTTGTTGAATATGCAAGTCTTTGGTGGGATAAATTAGTCACCAAGCAACATGTTGAAGAAAAGAGTTGATGAAAACTTAGAGGCTCATGAATGATTAATGAATCAATGCTTTGTACTGACTTACTTTAAGTAAGAGATGCTCTATGCCTTCCAACACCTAAGGTAAGGCCAAAACACTATTGAAGAGTTTTTGCAAGAGTTTGAGACCTTGATGACAAGGTGTTAGATTGTCGAGCCATAGGACCACATTATTGCTAGGTTTCTAAGTAAACTCTAAGATGACATTGTTGACATAGTCAAACTCCAACCATTCAATTCATTAGATGAATTAATCAACCTAGCTTTGAGAGTAAAGTGTCAATAGAGAAGGAGACACTAGAGGCCGACTAACCAACCTCAACAAATTAGCCTTGAGCCTGAGAAGTATGTAGAGAGAAGGCTAAAGAAGAAGATGGAGAAAGGTGAGTCTAATCGACCTAATTAGGCTGAGATAAAGAGAATCGAGAAAGAAAAAGCACCTGGTAATAAGTCTCAAGAAGTGAAGTGCTTTAAATGCTTAAGCTACAGACATATTGCGTCTTAATGTCTAAACAAGAGGGTTATGGTCTTGAAAGGTAAAGGACCTGTAGCTCAAATAGAAAGTCTGATAAACAGGAGTTTGGGAGATAAATTGATAGAAGAGGATGTTTATGCTGAGAATTTAGATGAACTTGTTGCTATGAAGAGCCGACGATCTGACTTGAAGGCAAATCCCAAACAAAGGGAAAACTTATTTTATATTCGATGTTTAGTGAATGGGAAGACCTATTCCCTGGTTGTTGATGGAAGACACTGCACCAACATCGTTTCTACCAAGTTAGTGGAGAAGATGAAATTACCAACCTACCCATATCTTCGACCTTATGTATTGAAGTGGTTTAATAACAGGGGTATGGTCTATGTGCATAGGAGAGCTCAAATAACATTCACGGTAGGATAGTTTGACTATGAGATTGACTTTGATGTGGTCTCTATGAACACCACAAATTTGCTTCTTGGCTAACCATAGGAATATGACCAAAAGGTGATCTATGATGGCTTCCTTAATACTTATACAAATCGGAAGGATATGAAGAGCTATTGCTTGACCCCCATAAGTGTAAGGAAATCTATAGCAATTCAGTGCCCATGGTGAAGAGGAAAGGGAAGAGAAGTTTGTTTGGCATCCTAACCTATGCTTATTACTTAGCATCGCGGACGACTTCTTTTTAACCCTACAGTAATGATGGGAATCAGCATTCAACTATCTCCAAGCCAAGGTTGACCTATCCTAAGCCGACTCTAACCTACCAGAAGCTAAAGTAGACCTATTCTAACCCGAGGCTAAATTGTTCAATGCCGAAGCCGAGCTAATACCAGAAGACAGAGAAGAGGAAAAGGAGCCACTTAGCATCAAGTTTGTCATCTACTAAGAAGTCGAAAGACCATATGGTAGAGGACTTAAGACCAAAGATCTACTCGGTACAGTACAGAAAGACTAGTGTCGACTAATTCTAATACTCAGCAATTGTGAGCTAACTTTTTAGGTGTCTCAGCCAAGCATCGTGAGACTTCAAGGACCCCTCCTCTGACCTAGACATCCAACTACCGACCCCATCCAATTTGGATATTGCTCCTTCATGGATAGGCCGAATGACTGCATGCCAACTTCTTCTATTAAACGCATAGTTTTGTATTCTTGTACATATTTTCTTTATTTTAATTTTGAGCCCATTCTTCAAGGTTTAAGGCCTTGTATATTATTTACCACTTTTCCACTAAGGTTTTTGGAGTTGCTATAAATAGCAATATTTCTAATTAGTAGAAGAGAACAATTAGAAAGTGAAGAATATACCTACACTTGGACCTTTCCTTTTTTCGAGTAAAGTCATTCTTGAGCTTTTAGAGTTAGCATTGCCGGATTACTAAGTGTTGACTAACTCTCTAATCCTTCTTGCATTCTTATCAATCTTATTCTTGAGATTGTGGCGAACCCCTTCATTTAAGTGAGTTAATGTGTCAGATCTAATCTCTCATTTAAAACCTGAGTAACATTTGATGTTTGTGAGTTGTATCGAACCCTATTTCGAGCTTGACCCCTGATCATATTTATGTCTTGATGCGTGATATCCATACACATTTACAGTTGAAACCTTCCATTTTACTTCCTATTTTTCATACTTACTTAAACCCCGAATATCTATTTTAGTTTCCAACCTATTGTCATACCAAGCGTTAGGTAAACCTGTAAGCCAGGGGTAGAGTCTTATTATACAAATGCTCCTATATTATACTAATAAATTCATGTAAGAATCCCATCATGTGAAGTGATAACTAAAACATTATATGCAATGTTCATGCTTATGCATGATCCATTTAATTTAAGATAAGTTGAATATAATTAAGTTAATTTATTAGATGATCAACTAATATCAACGAGTCATCTAATTATGTAGCAATAACTCAAGCAACTGGTTATTTAGCTATTATGTTTCATAACAATTTACACGATACAAAACCAATATTCATGCACATGTATAACTCAAACCCCATGCATCAAGTTATTAATATTTAATTTAGGTGCCCTAATTACAAGCACAAGACAAGTATAGAGTTATTAGGAGTACTCATTCGACTAAAGAATCTATTAAGGATCGTAATAGTTTATTGGAAGATCGGTATTCGTATCAAAATCACTTAACATTTAGGAAATATAAAAGACAATGAGTATTTAAGTAAAATAACTAAACTATTCATATACCTAATGATAACTACCTAAATTAGCTATTTATTCATACAAAATCTTCGATTTTAGCTTTTTCATTAATCACTTATGACTTTTTCATTTTAGTTCCGATTTTTATGAACTTATAATTCATTTTTATCGTTTTTGGATGTTGAAACACGTATTTTTCATTACAGTCTAAAAATGTTATCAATTTTATTATTTTGACTTAAATATTTATAAATTATTATTTTAAGCTTTTCTTTATGGATTTATGATTTAATAAGTTTCTAAATTTTATATATTTGAAATTTTCTTGTTTTAAGTTTATTTTATAATTAATTACTAATTTCACTATTTTAAGATAAAATTCACATTTAAACCCCTTTTTTCTATATTTATAATTTTCTAATTAATTAATTATTATTATTTTATTATAATTATTTTAATTTACAAAATTAATTATTGAAATGAAGATCCTAACGTGGTAGCTCCTCATTGGTCCACATGTTATTTTATAATTTTTCATATTTTTACAATTTCAATGATATTAAATAATAATTATATTTATTTATCTATTATTATAATTTATCAAATTTTGTAAATTAACTTTATTTTCTTCTTTTAAGTTCATGGCTTCACTTGTACATGAATATATGTATACATATATTATCTTATTTGGAATTTAAGATTTTAGTATATTTATACATGTATTAATTAAACATATACATATACCTATACTTATACTATACTATTACTATACGTATATTTATACTTATGCATATACTTTTATACCTATTTTTAATTATTTTATATGTATATACATGTATAATCTTATAGTATTTCTAACCTATATGTGTAATAACTTAAATATACCATGTACTATATGTATCTATACATATTATATATGCCTATATATATATATAGGTATATAACTATATACCATATGTTTACATAACTAAATTTAACATATAAGTACATATGGTTATATACTCAAATAGTTATATACATATATGAATACATATACATAAAGATACTAACTTTATATATAAATCAATGCATGTAAATGAATTTCCATTATAAAAATAGTAAAATACATAGGATATTCTTTACATAATATAATAATAACTATCCCTAAAATACAAGAAATTCTACAACATATATGTATAACAAGGATTATAAGTAAATTGATATTACAAAATAAATTAAATACAAAATACATACTACTTAACTACTTTCTTGGTAACTTGAAAAGTAGTTTGATCAAGGCTACTATTCTTCTTCAATTTGTAGAAACAAAACTAAGAAGAAACTAAGGGATGAAAAGGGAAAAAGGAAGTGAAGGAGTCTTGATATGGAAAAGGGAAATGTGTATGTGTGTTGACTTGTGTTTAAAAAGAAAAATAAATGGAATAAGGTAACTTATGCATGAAGTATATGTAGCCAGCGTGAAGGATGAGTAAAAGTGAAAACAAAAAATATAAATGAAAAAAGAGAAAAGAAAGATGAGGCAAGCATTAATAGGATTTGACTCTTCTCTTATCTCTTACTTTTGTTTTGTTTCTCATTCATTAATTAGGTGGATTTAATTTGTAATGGCAACTATAACTTGCTAGGCATAAGGAGGAAAATAGGAGAGAGAAAGGAAAGGAAAAGGAAAAAGGGAAAAGAAAAATTATAAAATATTGGTTTGACCTTTCTAAAAGTGTGTTTAACTTTCAATTGATACTTGTAATTATATAAAAAAAATATGAGATATAAAATTAATGTATACTGTTAAGTACGTAAACGTAGGATATGTAATAAAAGGAATTTGAAATAAATAAATTGACACAAAATGGTGTACACATATATACGAATATGAAATGATAAATAATCATAAATTAATATTTAAAATTTTATCAATTTATCAATTAAGTTATTATTCTTTACATTTATGAACATTTAGAAGTTATCTCTATTAGTTCGTTAACGATTTTATATGATTACACATGTTAATCGATAATCGTATTAAATTAGGGTTTTATTACTTTTAGGGTACATTTACACATTTTATAAGCTTATGTTTATAGGTTTAGGGTTTTGATCAGACTTGAGTTCAATCTTTAGTACTTACACATACATAAGATTTATAGTTTTTTTGTATATGATTAAGGTTTCGATTAAGATTTTTAGAGTTTTTCTCAATCGTTTTAGGTTTCAAATTCAAAATGTTAACCAGTTTTAAATTTATTGACTTTATTAACTTAGGATAATTACCTAAAATACTTTAGTTGACGTAATACTCAAAAAGTTAGATTTGCGATGTTTATATTACTTATTCAGGAAGTTCATGCTAAAGGCTTAGCCGGCCACTTTAGAGAGAAGAGGACATTTGAACTATTGAAAGAGCATTTTTTTTTTCCTTTGGTAAGGATGGTAAAAGATGTGAATAAAGTTCTAGAATGATGCGAAATGTGTAGGCGAGCCAAAGGAAGAAAGGAACCTTATGGTGAATATACATCTCTACATATACCTAATCGGCCTTAAATTAATCTGAGCATGGATTTCATGCTTGACCTATCTCAAATAACTTGGAAATATGACTTTACCATGGTAGTGGTAGATCGATTCAGCAAAATGAGTCACTTCATTCCTTACTATAAAACTTATGATATTTTATATGTTGTTCACCTCTTTTTGTAAGAGATCGACGGCTACATGGGATCCCTAGGAATATTGTTTCTAATCGTAACCTTAAGTTTATAAGTTTCTCTTAGCAAACTCTATAGAAGAAGTTTAGTACCAAATTGATGTTCAATACTTCCTATCATCCTCCTATAGATAGTCAAACTGAATTCGTTAATAGAACAGTTGGAAATCTACTTTAAGCCATGGTTGGAAAGAATCTACATGATTGGAATTTATGCCTATCCGTCATCGAGTTTGCTTATAATTGCTCTACCTACAGCTCAATAGGCAAATCGCCTTTTGAAATTTTCTACAACATTGACCCAAAACTTACCTTTGGATATGGGTATTAGCTTAACTCTTAGAGAAGAAAGTCAAATTGGCCTATAGTATGTCGAGAAATTTTAAAGACTACATCAGAGAGTTGCCGAGCAATTAATCGGAATAGTAGCCCAATAGCAAGAGTAAGGAAATCGAAGGAGAAAGTGCATTGTTTACAATCCTAGAGATCTTGTATGGATTTACCTTAATAAAGAGCAATTCCCAAGGAAAAGGATGAACAAACTTTCGCCTAAGTCAGATGGTCCATTGAAAGCTCTAAGAAGAACCAATGACAATGCCTATGAGTTAGAATTGCCAAAAGGATATAGGGTATCTCAAACATTCAATGTCTTTGATTTGACACCTTATATCCTAGAAGAGGAAGTGCAACCAAGATTTGAGAGCAAATCTTCAACAACCCAAGGGAGCTAATGAAATGCCGACCTTTAAGCCTCTTACCTAAGCCCATCTTAGAGGCTTACATAATCTTGTAAGGAGGATTCTATCTCCTTAACTTGGCCATGAATAATTCCAATACCAAGAAGGCTTACTGTTGCTGAACTCCTTGAATGCCCATCTCAGATGTATCTTGATTTACTCTATCTCATGCCTAGATGTCAAGCTTACGAACATTTCTGGTAAGGCTAACCTATTAAGTGTCTATAGCTTTAGTGCTGACTAGACGAATGCTAAGCACCTAAATGCGGACCTCCTAGCATCTTCTTATTGACTTGTCTCTTTAACCAAATAGCTTAGCTCCAGTACTTCACTGCTCCATGTATGGAGGGAATGATAGCACACCACTAATCTCTACTTTTACCAAAATTATATTATATTCTCTTTGTTGTAATTGTCTCATTTCCCCCATTTTAGCAATGTACTAGGTTTCTTTACTTTGTATTACCCTTATGTAGTTTTATACAGTTCCTTATTGTCATAAGGACTTATTATAAATAGTGCCTTGTCATTTGTTGTCAAAATCATCTTTCATCATCATTTTGTTAATAAATATTCTCTCTTTTGTCTTACAAGCAACCTTCTCAAGTAATAAACCCTTACTCATATCAAATCTTGTTAGTAGCTCAAGGTTAGTGGTGAATGAACCTTAATTCTCTACTTGTACATCATATAAAATCAAGACTAAGTCGTATGGTGTTCATCTGTGAGTTATATCTAGCGAGCAACCTCATGAAGCTATTGTAAAAGTTGGACCCATCCATTTGTGCTTTCATTGATATCTTAAGGGACCCACCTAACTCACCATGATAAGACCTTATGATAACTGAGTACCAACACATGTCATAAAGCGATGCATGCAATTTGGTGGTGTTACAAGTTCGTACATTGAAACATTAAATTTACAGCACTTACACTATTCTATTGTGCTCCAATAATTAGTAAAATTGGGTCTTCAACTATGTAAGCTCATTTGGCAGCAGCATAGCCATTTTATATTATGCCTACTCTAATTAGTACCCTAACTATTCAAAATAAGCAATTGATACCCAAAATACTTCATCAAAACTTTTTTTGTTAGAGGCAAAAATATAAAGGGGTAAAATGATTTATGGACTTTAAGTCCATAACCAATATGGGCTTGACTCTTTTTTTGTTTAATTGATGAGGCCCAAAAAGTCAGGTTATAAATAGGAAGATTTGATGTGGTAAGTTTAGAGTAGGGACTATTAGACTGGCTCATCTACGCTTAACCTTTCTTAGGGAAGTTCATGCATAAAGAGGCTCGCCATGGGCTCAGACCCAACAGGAGCCCATGGAAGAATCCATCAACAAGACAACCTATCTTAACGATCGATTGTCATCACAATCTGACAAACATTATTGATGGTCTAACACTACAAATACCTTAGATCTCTTCTTCATTTGGGACAATTTTCCAACTATTGAGAGAAACGATATTGTGCTATTACACTAATATCATATAAAATTAATAGAGGTCAAAGTGAAAAACACACTACTTATCGCCTTGAGTAGTAAGGTTAATGCTCTATAGTCCCTCGACCTTTCAGTAGTGCATTTGAACTTTCTAAGATTGTTTACTCCTCCTTATTTCTTCTTCTTCAAGTCATCTCTTACATGTCATTATACGTCGCTTCTTCAAGTAATCATTTAGTATGAGACTCACACTGCATGCATGTGATTACTGCAACCAAATCCCCACATTTACACAAGTCAAACTTGAATTGCCTCATTATCCATTATGATCTATGCTAGTTTATGGTGTACAGAGTGATTCATATGGTTTTAAGTGGTTTATCAACTTCTTTTCTTCAAGTTATAGTCGTTTTTGCAGTCCTTCAGCAACATGTACATGAAAACTATACAATACATCATAGTCCACATTTTGATTAATCGTGATTTTATACTTAGGATTAAGCTTTATTTGGTATCCGAAGGCAAAGCCTGTTTGTATTATTTTTCACTTTCTTTCAATTCCCTTCATATCGAGTAAAGTATGGCCAACGGTTAGTTCTGGTCAATCCGAAGGCACATAATTGGATGTAAGCAGGTTTTCTGGGAGTTAACAAATAAGAAGGGAGATTCAATTCATCCATATATACAAGTGCATTGAAAAACCTGTAAGAATGTTAGGAGATTATATTTGCTCACTAAACGCCAACAAACTTGGTGAGGTTGACAATGTTCATTCATGAAATTCTTCTTTCTTATAAAAAGCCATGATGGTGTGTCGGCACCTACACAAGGTGCAAATTTGTAGCATCTTAACTCCGCCTTCCAATTTGTCAGACAACCGCTCAGAAACGCACACAAACCGGTTGCAGCTTCCAAGTTTCAGTTCTTAATGGATATGCTATACCTTAAATATAATCTGCTGCTTGTGTCATTTATAAGTCAGCATGAAATACAGTCAAGTGAGTGGATGTATATTGCAGCACAAACTCAAACAAACACTGAGGCCCATTTGAAACTACGAGACCAATGTTATATAGTTTGATGATTTGTCTCATTTTTATCCAGCATATCTGTATTGATCTTACTTAAAGCTAGGAATTTCATCAAACGCCTTAGTTAACCTGAAATTTTATACCTTTATATTTCTCTTCTTTTTTTTCCTTTTTGGTTAATGCTGAGATATATATTGTTCAAAAGGTTATAAGATTACAAAATATAAAAACCAATGCTAGTTTCTTAAAGGGTAAGATTTCTGAAAAAGCAATACTTGTATCTCAAAGGGTACTATTATTAAGGGAATATAGTGCAAATCATATTTTTCAATAATAAACTTATAGCATTACCATTTTGCTTTAATTAAATAACTTATCAAATGATTCTTATATGTTTTATTTTCTTTATAGGGGAAAATCATTGACATAAAAGTTATATGGTAAAATATTATTGAATCTTTTTTAAGAAACTAAAAAATAAAACTACTTCTCCTACGTTTCTATTGTACTATCATTATATTTACCATAATAGTATGTTTCAATTCTCATTTGTATAAATTTATATCAATAATTCAAATTTTAACTCATTAATTTATAGTATGCATGATATTTCCCTGTAATAATAGATCTCAGTTCCAATCAGTTACTCAATATCCTTGATTCAAGCACTTCTATATTTCCATCAAGTTGTGTAAAACATAAAATTTAATAATGAATTTTTAATATAATAGATTAACAAATTTGATATATGCAATTCCAATATATCTTTTATCAATAACTACTGTCATTGATCAAATAAATGATACACAATTTAAAAATGAAAAAAAAAGAAGAAGAGAAAACCCTAAAACCACCATTATCAAAACCGTCCAAGAAGAAATATTAAGATGAATGGAAGCTAATGGTGGAAAAAGAAAGGGAGAGAAAAGAAGGTTAGTGGGTTAATGGGTGAGTAAGAACTAGAGTAGTTGAAATTAATGAATTTATTGTAATAGTCTTTATTTAATTAGTGATAGAAAAAGAATAATAAATACTGAAAGGATAATTTAAGGAATTTAATGATTAAATTACTATAATAGTTACTTAAAACTCTTTTAAACTTAAATAATATAAATACATATTGTAAAAAAAAAGTCACGCTCATATATCATATCTATATTTTTTTGCTTACTATATCTCATTGCAATGGTTTGATAAATATCTTAATATGTGATAAGGATAACATAGTTGTTTAACCTTGTCTTTTTATTTTTTTTTTTAGTTTATTATTTCTTTATATCTTTGTGTTCCCATTTTTTTAAAGTATACTTTATATGTATAGTATGTGAGATTGACTATCATGACCCTATAGGGGCCTAGTAGGATTACCTAAAATTTCCATAACATGTGTGCCCCATAATATGAAAATTGCCTTATAAGTTAGAGATTGCAAGACTCTAAGTGATTAATCACTAAGGTTACTGATTTTTAAGTAAATAATTTACAGTAAAATACAAATATAAATAATTATGGGTGTTCGATATCCCACAGTTCTTCAAAACCGCAAAGAATCAGTATCCCCTACCAAATAATAAGATAGGATATACCAATGTTACAAAAGAAATACAAGAAAAATTAAATTATCAACAAAGGTTGTTTATGTATCATCTAAAGAGTACTCAACTATTTCCTAATACTAAGTACATATCTTCATCTCACACAAGGCACTTGAGACTTATCCCAATGCCAATGTAAGTAAACCTGCAAGAGAAACTATGAGAGAGTAAACATATAACAGCTCAGTGAGTTCGTTCCTCACCACCACCATTCAAGTAAGTTATCACACATTATATCACACATACAAGCAAGCTATCTACATACAAAATGAAGGCAGGCGTGATGAATGCAAGCAATACATCCATAAAAGTTCAAAACTATAGAAGGTGTAGAATTACGTCGTCTATACTTCGATTATCCCCTGTACTTACCTGCATAGGGCACCTTAGTTTACTCGCATGAGGCTACCTAGGAGCCTCACCTCCTAGGCTTCACTCGACTATTACCCTAACCGAGAAAGAAAATTTCAATTCAAATAGGGAGATTCCATTCTAGGACTATCCACCCTCCAAGGCCCCTTGGGCACAACTTGCGAGTCTATCTCGCAAGCTAAAATTAACCAAGGCCTTACAGGCACAATAAAGCGAGTCCTCTTGCTATTAAGTGGAGAACCCATGCTAACTTTGCCTTAACGATAAAATATTATTTTTGGCACTGCAGCCCTTATCAAAATCGTACAAAATACATTTAAGATTAAGGAAACCTTTTTCTAAAAATACCCTTTTCAACATTTTGCAAAGCTAACACTCTCTATTCATACATTTACTAGGTCATAGACATGCGACGAATAAAACCAGTTATTTAGGTCAGATATTTATATTTATCACTTTAAAAAAAAAAGTGATCACATAGATGATGGCGTACAAGTAGAATAGTCATTCAAACATACAAATAACAGCAAGCAGCAAAACATCATACAAGTAACACGCATAAGCAATTAGCAAGTCATTAGAACTCCCTCACTTGGATTATTGCTTATTCTCCAAACCTTTGAGGTTTCTAGAACTCGATATTGAATACCTAAAATATAATAATACTTATAAGTATTCTGTAAAATCAGACTCCTTAGTTAACTAAAAGTCTATTGTAATTTATTTAGTTCCCCAATATACCCATAGTCTTATATTTATAGGGTTTATCATACTCAATGGGGTTAAGAGTAACTATTTTCTTATATTTGTAAGTTATGAGACTTTCTCTATGCATTTTGTAACTTTTTCGTTTTAGCTCGGATCGTTATGAACTTATAGTTTATTTTGATCATTTTCAAACGTATTTTCTCTTAACAAGGTCCGTTTTAAACGTTGTGACTCACAATTTGGGTTGTGATATAAAATATCACAAAATTTATTATTTTAGTTTAAAATTTATAAAATACTAATTTTAGCTTTTTCTAAATATATTTTGATTTAATAATTATTTAAACCATATAATTGACATTTTTATTATTTTAAGCATATTTTCCCTATTTTTGGAATTTTCTCATTTTCTTATTATTTATGTACTTTACGATTTATACATACATATATATATCTATATATATTTTTGGTATATTACATATATATATTATACGCTATATGTATGTATATATTTATTTTATGAAAATAACCATACTCTTATGTACATATATATATATATATATATGCATGTATTTGTATAATAATATACTTATATAATTTCCAAATACTTAGATATAAATGATTTACAAATACCTATTCTTATATTATATATTCAGTATATATATATTTACATAATATGTATTATATGTTATATATATATTTTATAATATATGCGATTTATCGCAATATATATATTCTATATTCTTATATACATATTTATAAAAATACACCACTACATATATACTATATGATTATACATATATATATGTAAATAATTATATAGGTATACACATATATATATGGTTTACGGTACATACATACATATATATATATATATATATACTATAGTTTATTTAATGAAAATACTTAATACTAATTATATGTATTCTAAAAAAAATACATAATACATACTCTTTCCATATAATATACTTATGTACATACATGTATACATACATAGTCTAATACATGCATGTATTATTCAATTTATGTATTTATGCAAATATACATGTATTAGTAATGTTATATGTAAAAAAAGAAATACTATATTTATACATGTAGATACTACATATTATACATCTATACTACTAAAATAAATACTTACGTATTTATTTAATTTCTCCTCTTCTCTTCTTCTTCTTTTTCTTCCTTCTTTCTCTCTTTTTTTCTCATGGTTTTGTTTCCAGCTTTTCTAGTTTGTGTGGAATTTTTTTTTCTAGATTTTCTTCCTTTTATTTACATAAAGTTAGCTTAGAATTTAAGCTAAGATTTATCCAAATCTTTATTTTCATTTTTTTTTATTTTCCACTCAACATGTGGCATTTCTTTTCTCTCACGTGGGCGGCTAAATTTGGTTTTCATTTTGCTAATTTTTGTTTTGGTTTTGTGCAAGATGTGAGATGAAATTGAGGAAAGGAAGAAAGAAAAAAGATAAATTGGAAATAGAAGAGAAGAAAAATGGAAATTATTGACAAATATATGTAATTTTTCGAATCATATAAATTATAACGATTTTCCTCGTAAATTAATTTTCAAATTTTTGTGAAATTTTATCAATTTAATTGGTACCCGTTACAATTATAATTTTTACAAGTTATTGTGGCGATTTCGTTATAATTTCGCGTGAATAGGCGTTTTAGTCAAAAACTGCAATCAACTATAATTTTATCACTATTGAGTAATATTTAATTATTTTATAGGTTTATATTTATAATTTTAGAGTTTCAATCAAATTCAGGTTCAATTTTAGTTAATGGTGTATAAATTTGTTTTTAAGGTTTTAGTATGTGATTTAAGATTTTGATCAATTTCTAAGATTTTTACTACTTATAATATATTTAAATTTATGATTTATTAAATTTTTATTTTTCTCAGTTTTGATGACTTTTCAAGTCATCTATAGAATTAGGATCTACTTCTACTTTTAAATAACTAAATTTGTGGGGTTTATATCGACTCTTTTCTTTTCTTTTCAAGTAATATATGGGTGAAATTCTTTTATTTTTGGTAAAAACAAGTCGGATGCTACAATAAAGTGAAAAAGTTGATTATAACATCTTTTTTTTTTAATCATAATAATTTTGCAAAGGTTCAAGGTAAAGATTGTAGTGTTAGGAATTCTAATGAGTACAATCAAGATAGAGTTTGTTAATACTTATATAGATAATTGTAGTATGCTTATAACATTTTATTAGGAATGCTTTTTGCTAATCTTTTATTTATCAACTCAAATTTATGAAAGAAAAAAAATCAACATAATAAATTAACCTATTTATCTTTCTCTCACTCTACCCTCATCTCTCTTCCTCTATATCTCCCAACAAAATATGTAACAATATGAAAGGGCTTTAAACTCTTTTTATATAGTTTATACATATTGCACTTCGATTTGATATGTTTAAATTTTTTATTCAATATTATCATCAGTTTTATGATTAACTAAAATAGTAAATGTATTTATTTTTTTATTTGATATTATTATTAGTTTTATATTTTTTTTATTTCTTATAAAAAATATTATTAAATAGTATAAATGATTTTTTTTTTTAAATATGCATCACAGATACATCACAGTTGAAATTATATATTGTAATGGAATATATATAATTATAAAACTTGTAAGGAACGGGTAGAATCATGGCCATACAACGATATGCCGTAATGAGTTGACATAGCTTGAAAACTAATATGATTATTTGCTGGTTGTGTCTGACGACCGGGGTGCACCATTTTCGTGCTGCTACTAAAATCCTGCGACTTGCAAGGACTGTCCTGGTGGCATATCTTGAGCAGAAGAGGAGGGGGAGAGAGAGAGAGAGAAGTGAGATGGTGCCGCTCACAGCAAGAAGATCACCAGCTTTGCCCATTAAATGTTTATATCAAGCCTTTTGTTCCCGTACATTTACCAAATCCACACCTTCCTTTAACAAACCAGAGCAAGAAGAAGGCAATTTCGACGACTCCGTTCCAACATCCGGTATCAGTCGACCCCTTTCCGAGATACTCAAACAACTCAACAAGAGAGTCCCTGACTCCCTCATTAAAGTCCGTCATGAAGACGGCTTCTCTATCAAATACATACCATGGTCATCCCTCTCTCTCTCTCTCGATTGCCATACATCATGTTTGATAAAAAAGGTATAATCTTAATGTCTTCTTTGCAGGCATATAGTTAATCAAATCATGAACTTACATGCTCGAGGTACTTGTGCTCTCTCTCTCTCTCTCTCTCTTAAATACTCTTTGAGTTTCAATGGATCCTGTATTTGTTTTAATGTTTTAGAATGGTCTGGTGAGGTTCGAAGCATCACATATTCGCCAGATGCCAAGTCCGTCTCCGTCGTTTACCGAGTAACTCTCTACGGCACTGATGCAGAGGTATATATAAAGATGCATTCCTTATTAGTCCTGATAATATGACTCTTGCTTGAATTATAATTAGAAATTTCAAAACAAACATCAAGTATGCTAAAGCATATCCGTGTAAACTACATGCCACCAAGTTTGAGGACTAGACTATTCGGAGCTAGCTATGAAGATTGTTCTGTAGTTTGCTTTCGCATGGGATGGGTATTTGAGATGGCTATGTAAAACTTTCGTAGAGGAAGATAGCTGCTAATGTTGGGCAACCCATTTTGTGAATACACTGGAAAGTTAAAATCTTTTGGGAGCTTGGGGTTCGGAACTTCTAACTTATACTAGGGGTTGGGACTGTCGAATTAATAAATATGACTTGGGCACTAAATTACCTTATCTAAATTTAGTTCCTAGCCTGGCCATCTTGTGTGGACACTGGTTCTATGCAAGTAAGATGGGTGTATGGGAAGGATAGGGCAGTTTTCTCACTCAGAATTAGCTCATAGGGAAAAAGGGAAAATACATTTTTCAGATGCTATTTTCTGGCTTTTGTAAGAGACAATATTTGGCAGATACTTCTTGCAGTTTTAGCATGATAATATGGACCTTTTTATGCAAGAATGATGATGTGAACCTTCTCAATGTTACTATCAAGGACAATAACTTTATCATACAGCTATTTCATTCATGCTTAAAGTAATCACAAATCCATCCTTAGGATAAATGGTAAGCCTTTCTGTTTCTTAGACATGTTTAATTTCAATTGAACATATTTGTAACACAAGCTGCTGTCATCAGGCATCACATAGCTGAACTGCCTGCTTAAGCTTAACTTAAAATTCTTGTTAATCGAGGGCATGACTGTATATGGGTCAGTACCCTCCATCATATAGACCACCCAACAAAATACATCCAACTCTCAAAAAATGTTGTGATTTGAACCCAAGACCCATGCAAATTATTGTGAGAGTTCCCAAGCTTAACCACCAAACCAGCCCTTTAGGATGGTGGTGATTTGTAAAATTCTGTATGTATGAAGAAAGGGTCACAGTTATTGGTATATGTCTTTTTGTCAATTCCTTTACACATCAGTGCAGATTCTAGAAAACTCAGTGGGACCTATGAAGGGTATTCACCCTGGTGGAAGAGTTTTTCTGTTGTATTTGAGCTGGGTACCTTCAGACATATAAGCCATCTTACCAAATCCATCCATTAATATTCACTGCCCTCAAGAAATGGGGGGATTTCAATCTAAGATATAAGACCCATGCAATGACTTCCTAAGCCTATCCACCTGGATGACCCTTTGGAGTGATGGTGGTTGCAAATTTTATATCCATGAAGAAAGGGTTACATCATTGGGTATGACCTATTTGTTTATCCCTTTACAATTTAGTGCAAAAGCCAAAAACTTAGAAAACCTATGACAGTTATGGACCCTGGTGGAGGAGTTCCTATGTTGATACTCTTGAAAACAGATTTTGTCTAGAGAGAGATCATCCTTCTTCTTGATATTCCAGATGTACATCTGCTTTTATGTGCAAAAAGAAGACTAGGTTCTCTTGACTTGACTGGCTTGGCTCCATGTAGAATCTCACTTTTGGGTGCTATTTGACCAATTGGGAATCGGTAATGTTCTTACTCAATATTGACAAGAAGTTCTTATAAGCTCCAGATATTATTCACGAAAAGCCCATTAATAGAGGAACCTTGACAGGAAAATGTGTCTACTATTTATATGCCTACATTGGGAAAGGGCAGAGTTTTTATCCTAGGTAATTGTTACTTGCATGTTCCTTTGCTGCATGCATGATCTTGGTAACCCTTAACCATGGAAGACTAGCCACTGCCTTTGCCTCTGATCACCTTACATGCTAAGAGCCACTAGTTAGTGCAACCTATTAAATATGTCATTGCAATTTTTTACATTTGAAATGCTTCTTTTATAACAAATGTTGAAATGAGTTCACGAGAATTTTTCCCCATATAAATTTCTTTAAAAAAAGGAAAAAAAGAAAAATGCACACAAACATGCTGCAGAAGAATTTTCTATTTCCTCCCTTAAACTTTCTCATGTTTTATACATCTGAACTTCTGGTATCTTTTACCCTGCAGCCACAAACAAAAGAGAGCTTTGCTCACAAAGACATTGACTAATGAATTTTACATCTGTCCCCATTCATGAATACATAAATTTTTTTCTTTATGCAATTTCTCTCTCCCCAACAGTTCATTGTAAACCAACAAAATAACGGGCATCTCTATTAACAGCATGGCAGTATTCTAGACAAATTTTTCCTCTGCACTAGTCCTGTAGAGTTCTGATTAAATCAAAAATCAGATCATTCCTTCTAAAACCTGCATATAATGCATATTTTAACCAAAATGCTCAATTAAATATTTTCTGGGTAGGTAAGGTAATGAGAAGATGAATGAATAGAAGATATGGCATGCTACTACTGAAAATACATTCAGGAAAGCAACAACCCATAGTAGCTAATCTGGAACATATCCATAGGAAATAGGAATTCACAAAGAGATTGCTAGAGTTGTGGTTTTTAGCTGTCCAAGTTGCTGTATGAGTTAGAGGATCTTTTTTGCCTAATGAAGCAAATAAGTAAGGTACTTTGGGTTGCAAAATTTCATGCAATGTAGGTTGTTATTGGGGGTCTCCATTTTTATATTGGGGGTTACATGTCTTGTTGAGTGCTTAAACTTTGTCCATTTTTGCAATTTGGTAGCTAAAGTTTAAAAGTGTCAATTTGAATATAAACTTTGTTCATTTTTACAGTTAATTATTTGAACTTTGCCTATTCAGGCATTATAAATGACCTCAAAAGGTTTATAAGTAGTAAATCTACACTTTCAAATTTTACGTAGTAAATTGCAAAAAGCAAATGGATAAAGTTCATGTAGTTAATTATAAAAATAAACAAAGGTTAGATGTTAAATTAACTTTTAACCTTTAAGTAGTTAATTGCAAAAATGAATAAAGTTTAGATACCAAATATGAGATTAACCCTTTTTAATTTGTCAAAAGAAGGAATTCTAGATTATATTGAAATTTCTTTTAATTTCTGTTGTGCCATTTTGGGAGAATCACATTTGCAACTTGGAAAGTCTTCGTCCTTCTTTTGGAAGCTGCATGCACATGCATTATGTTATCTGCTTAGCATATATATGCTTTATAAATGTTTGGACCGGGCTGTGCAACCGATGTGCAAGGTCACCTTTTAGAGTAAGTTGAGAACAGACTGATGGTAATTATAATTGCACCAAAAAAAAAAAAAAACAAAAGAACAATGTTAGTTATGATTCTCTTTGTTGGTTGCTGAGCCTTTTTTTCTCCTGTCATTGCATTAGATGTACAGAGAATCAACAGGGACTGCTCCAGTAGATGATGCAGGTTATGGAGATGCTGTACAAAAGGCAGAGGCCATGGCATTTCGACGTGCTTGTGCACGCTTTGGTCTTGGGCTGCATCTTTATCATGAAGATATGCTGTGAAATGATTCTGGATATTCAGCTCAACGGGTGCTGGTGCAGATGTGATTTCAGGAAATGTTGTTCAGAAGACCTTTTTGTTGTTTGTATCCTTTTGAGTTGCATTTTCATATAAAGAGTGCCTAGTTGTTTTTGTTTGTGCTTCTCAACCTTGAATGCGGGGTTATAGAGGCTTTGTCCTGAGGTCACGTTGAGCTCTGCTGGATACAAATATTTTCAAGGGGTGAAACACATGCAAGGGATTGTTATGTGGTTTTGGATGGAAATCAGGTCTTTAGTTGTCTTCTTGCATGAGGGCATTTTTTGTAAAGATAGGTCCAATATATCTACCATTCATCTTAAGGTAAATTACATAAATATAAATATAAGTGAGATAAAGTTAATTATATAATTATCAATATTAAATCACATCTTGAAAATACAATATCATAATTTATACAAATATCATATTTGTAAAATGTAATTTAGTAAATTAGAAACTATAATTAAATCATATTTAATAGATGCGATTTTATTAATCTTATTATTAATGTTGCATATATAACAAAGATAATGTGATGATTCAATGGCAAGATGCATGTTAAGTTTCATCAAGTTGTTAGTTTGAATGTTGCAGGGAGCATTGTTGCACGATTATTTTATACATCCTTATGTTGCATTTATTAAATGTAGTATTAATACAAAGATAATGTATGTAACAATATCATATTTATATAATATTAGTATAAAATTAAAATTACATTTATCAAATGTGATTTTGCGTATTTATATAATTAGTTTGACATAATTGGTATTTATATAATATTTATTAATTTTCATAATAATCACATAAATTTTTTCGAAAAGATATATGTGTACTTATGTGTTGTTCCTTGACAACAAATTATCTTTTCTAGTGACGAGACCTACTTTAGCTTAGTGGTACTACTTGTTTGCCTATGTATTTTAGCGTATAGGTGATCCATTTTCTTGAGACTGCGGACCGTTGATACTCTTATTTAGACGAGACCTACTTTAGCTTAGTGGTACTACTTGTTTGCCTATGTATTTTAGCATATAGGTGATCCATTTTCTTGAGACTGCGGACCGTTGATACTCTTATTTATGGTCGCATGAAGTGTATGCACGCTGTTTTTCTTTTTCTTTTTTTTTTTTTTTAAAATACGATTCTTGGACACATGAAAAGCATGTCATCGTCATAAAAAGAAAGGAGCAAAAAAAAAAAAAAAAAATAGACATATTTGTCAGATATACCGAATTGGTGCGCCCCATTTTGATGGCACAATTTGTGCTTCTGTTTTGAATTTGAATAACCTAACGCTTCTCCCAACAAAGCCAGTTAAAAAGATCCCACTTAATTGATGAAATTTATCTATAATTAATCCTATCCTCTCTCTCTCTCTCTGTCTTCACTCCTCTTATCCATCACCATCCTCCACTCCATCAGCATAATATAATTATAATCAACAGATATTGAACAGGTCATAGGTAAACATTGTTTGCTTATGTTAATGAATATGTATAGAAGGATCAAGTTGCTAATTTTGATTAATCGGAATTAAAAGGTGTTTATGATATGAATTATTTGAAGAAATGTTTGATAGAGTATGTTTATGATGATGCTTGATAAGAATTCTCATATCAAGCAATCCAATTTCTTTTGTATATTTCAAACATCCAACGGTACTTAATAGCATCCAGTTGCATAACTAGCTTCAATGCTTCAATATTCTTTTTCATTGTTTATTTCCATTGTCTAATAAGTTGGGTAGACTTTTAGGGAGTTTGAGACCTTTGGCCATTGATCTCTCGTTGCTTAGCAACAGCTCTATATGTATATTTTTTTTTCTCATAATTATTGACATTAATTTTGGGAAGACTATGACTAGCTTATGAAACTAACATAAGTCTATAAAAAGAAAGTTAATTAGGCCATAAAGGTGCCAAAATAACTTCGACGTTACCACTCTGATGTCTAAGGAAGATATAGGGTCACGAAAAGGTGAGAAAGAATAAGTAGATTATGATAGTGAAGAGTAAGGGTTTTGAAGAAATCTTCCATTTGAGTGTTGACCTTTATTTATAGATGGTGGCCAACAATTGATCTTGTAAACTACCATCTTTTGTTTGTCATAGGGTAAAATTCCTTAACTCATGGACCATCCTCTAGTTTTTAGGAATGTAGACAAGTTATAGACTAGTAGTAGATAGGTACTTATATAATAATCCCTAATTGTTCACCCTTGTATTTGAATTTGAGCTTCTAGTGGTTGGACAAAGTCACATTGAGCTCCTAGCCTTTTTCCTGGCTTGTTTGAAACTATTTCCACTTCCTTTCTTGTATGTTGCTCTACTCTAAGCTTCCTAGTCATTTAAACCATAAGATTTTTAGGGCTGTTTCAAGGGCGGCTAGTAGAAGTTAAATCATTAGCCCATGAGGTCAGATAACAACTTTCTCATATTGTTTAGAGGTCTTCTAGACTTTTGGACTAAAACCTCTATCAACATTTGCTTATCAATTCTCCTTGATGCAGCTTGTCATATTTACAACTTGAGAGTTTTTGAATTGCATTATTTGGGTTAGCAACATATTTGACCTTTGCTTACTATTGAATTTTACCTTTCCCCATCCAACCCTACATTACCACACCTCACCCCATCGCTCCCCCTACCCCAAAAAAAAAAAAAAACCTTTATTGATCAATTAATGGTAATATCTGATCTCAACTTATAGGTAACGAATGGATTACATATCTATTACGGTCCATATTCCCCATATCAGCATTTGTATTGACATGACAGTTGTGACATACATAGCGGGCAATAGGTGCCAATCTAGATCCTTTATTCCTTAAATGGAATATCATCGAATGGCTACAAGAAACCAATGTTTTAGACATAGATTCCAATACCATTTAAACTTCTCAATTATTTTCCTCTCCAACTTTCATGTCAATTAGTTTTTCTTCCATCTCCCAACATTTTCTCTTGTACACATTTACCTCTACCTTGTAAGAGCTTCTTCTTCATTTGCTTTCCTCTTGTATGCATTTTATTGTTTAAGTAAAGTATGTCTCATACGACATTGAATAGTTCAAATTCCAATAATGTGGTGAACAATCAAGATTTGGTTTAAACCTCTTCTCTAAACTGGGAAGTGGTTAGAGTTTCATCTTTGCAATAAGCGCAAGGTTTGACAAATACAATAAACAATTGTCCATAGGATCTCTCCAATTATATTGAATTAAGAAGGATTTGTGTGCTTAAAGCTTAGAGAATTCAAAAAACCCTTCTCGATAATTACCTAGACAATGGTGAAAACAAAAATTCCTTGGAGCCCTTATATGACGAAATCGCATACAATCTTGTCCCAAATGGGGTTGTAAGCACTTTAACGGTAAAAGAGTTTAAAGATATGCTCTTTTACTTCCATTCCATCCCCCTAACACTAGAAGATTGAAAAGCATCAAATCTATGAATGCATTACCTCTTTAGGTGACCAAGATTTTGCTCTCTTCACTAAGTATTTTAAGGTCAATCTACATTTTCCCTTTTCTATGTTTGAAAGGGCTTTCTTGCTTATCACCATATATGGCCAAGCATGTTGACCCTCAATTCTTATAAGTTACTAATAGCCTTTGGGTGTATATGTAAGGAGTTGGAGGTTAAAGCAACCTTGACCTTATTTAGGTATTTCTCTATAATTAAATAGGGTGAAGGGTGGTTTTACATCTATGTCTGGCCTAAGAAAAATATTTTGTTAGATTGGAATCTTCTATGCATGACTAGAAGAAAAAGTAGATAGTTATTAGGTTAGAGAAAGAGTTAGGTTTTCCTTCTTTTTGGTGCCAACCTATTCGGTAAAGTGACATTAAAGAATTACTACCAACAATAAATCTGCTTTTGATAAAATTGTGGAAAAGTATATTGCCTACTACTTTTTATACGATGCCAAAAAATATCATAGGTAAATATTATAGTAGGGCTTTGATCAGCTAGTAAGTGCACCTATCAAATTATGATATAGTAGACCAATAATGTCTAGGTTGTCGATCCCTCAAGGACTATACACATATTCACCCTCTCTGTACTATTCTACTTGTAAATAAATAATTAAATTCAATTGTGAAAGGAATTTATCAATTGAAAGAAATAAAATCATGTAACTACTAATTAACAAAGTAACAATAAAAATTAGAAACTCTAATTAACTATATGATATCTAAACTTTGCTTCAACAAAGAGTTAACATGCAATAATTCAAAAGAATTCTAAATTGTCTCCTATTCTTATTAACATGGGGAATTCAATTGGTGAGCTAATAAGAATTACTTCACTTGTTAACTCTTAACCTTAACTACACTCTATCTAAATTACTTCTACGACTGAGTAAATTAAGATGGCATTAAGAATAGGAATTCCCTTCATAAATATTATAATAAAATTCAAAAGAACCCTATAACTTATCACTAAGATTATAGACTATTCTCATCAATTGTAGTAGATCTAATTACAAATTGGGTTTCGTAACCTTAATGTACAATATCAAATAATTAGATTGAGACTCTAGAAATACCAATCTAATTTAATATAAAACATACAATTGAATTAATAAGGAATATGGAATTTCATTAAAATAAAAAAAAATATGCACTTTACATGTTGATTTAAAAATTCACAGGTCGAAATATCTACAACTTATGCTATAATCACGCTAGAAAATAAAATTGTAAAACTAGAAATGAAAAACCTTAGCACAACAACCTTCTTCCCATTCTCACTCTTTCTTCTCTAAGTCTCCTCTACTTTTGAATGACTATCTCCCTTCCTATTTATAAGATTATGTCAAAGTAACCTAAATATAGAAGTTTTTAAATAGTGTGCCATGACCATACCCTAAGAACATGGACGTATACTTAGGTGTACACTTCAGGCATGTTCTTTTTGCAATATTCTTCCAAGAAATCCATGAAATTTTGTAACGAAGGGATCATGGCTAGAGAACATAGGCATATTCTCGAGCGTGTTCTTCTTTGAACTCTAATATTTAATAAAATTTTCTTCTAAACTTGCTATCATTGATTGGCTCCTTAAATTAAGTGAAATTTTTCTTGAACTGGGCAATTTTCATTCTCTTCATGGAAATAACTCCTCTAAGTCTTGAAATCAACAATTTACTCATCTAAGTATCAAAATTTACTAAAATTCATATCAAAATGGAAGAAAATCACTCTAAAAAACCTTAATAAATATATGTATATTCATACTTATCAAGCTTCAATCTTTCTCGATGATAAAATAGGGGCTTTAGAGGGTACTAGTACTGCTTATGGCGAAGAATACATAGTTGGGGGAGTAAATGAAGGTACTATAGTAGATCAAGGTATTGTATATGACTATTCACCATACTAAGTTGGGCTTGTTGTGAAGAAATCTTAACCAACTACTTCAAAGGATGGATGGTCTTCTATGCTTATGCTTAGCACGACATTTGTACGTTATTCTTTTCCTATCCCTCTTACTTATAAGCTAATCTTATTTTAACTTTACTATAGAGATGCCACTTAAGAATCTTGATTCCAAGGACTTGTTCACCAAATTGAAAGCTGAGCAACTGCTAAGAAAATATGGTGGTGGAAAGAAGGCTACTTCCCCTTAGCAAAAACATCCAGCTATGAAGGTACAATAGCAATCCTACTTGTAAAGGCTAAGATTATGTAGAAAAGGAGTAAGGCTATTGAGGTTAAGCAAATAAGGAAGCAGCTTAACATCGAGTCGAAAGAAGCTCTTATTGAAGACTTACTGAGGGTTACCAGATGTGCAAAAGAAGAACACTAGCCAACCCACTGGGGAGATCTAATAATCCTACAGCAAAAAAACTCCCAGTTATGATCCTTAGGCCTATGACTCTTTTACAAAAAGAGAACGAGCCCATATATGAATTTTTCCCTTCATGGAAGGTCAATATAGGTAATTATGCCCTTGCAAAAGGCAAGATTGCCTAACAATTGCTGGAGGGGATTAGGCTCCCCAAAGATGGTAGTCCACTCACCAATACCGTTAAGTTTTGCCAATTAGGTGGTTCTTATTACATGGAACAACTAACTGATGCAAAACTATATGATGTAAGAATTTAATATAATAATGTATATATTAACAACCTAATATCCATATTCATAATCTTAATCTTTTCTTTTAGGCTTCACAACACCTGTTTTTGATCATCAAGACCCGTAAGGAAGAGAAAAAGGGGGTAAGAACTCAACATGCTCAATATCATATGTATTATGTTGGATTCATATTCTCTCATTATTTGCCTTTTCTAGATTGCCGAGAAGGCCAAGGAAGAAATGGCGCAAGTAGATGCAAAATTCATAGAGCATAGTAGAAACTAGGTAAAGAGAAGTAAAAATTCAAGGAGGACATTCATAATTTGAAAAGGGATACCGATAAAGGGATGGGACTACATAAAGAAAATGAGGTAGCCATGGAGGAGGAACAAAAAAAGAATGCATAAATCATCAATTGATATGCCATGCCGAGAGTTGACAAAGGTAAACATATCAAGGTGAGTTCAAGCTTACAGAAAGTTTGAAAAACGTAATGGGAATGATGTGAAAACAAGAAAGTAAACAAGCAACCCTTGAACAGCTCTAAGGATATGACACACTAAGGAATTTCTGAGGATTCATAGCTCAACTCAATATGATGCATGAGCTGGTCCAATGAGACTACTTGCCACCTAGCTTTACTTAAGGGTTAAGATAAGAGTAAAATAAGCAAACAAACTAACAAGAGCAATGTTTACAATAAGTATATTCAATATTTTAAAGTATGATAATAATAAGATGATCTGGCTACATTATAATGGGGTATTTATAATCATTATGGCATCCTACCTAAAAGGGAAAAGACTAAAAAGGGTAGTATTTAAAAGAAGTAATATATAAGGAATAATAAGAGTACAATTGAAAATACAACAAAAAGGAGTATCTTGTATGAGGCATTCCATCACATGGTTGCTCGGACATATGGCTTCTTGTAGATGGATGGCTCTCTAGTAAAAAAGATAATTTTGTACAATCAATTTAGTATCTACCAAGCTGAAGTGCCAAGCAAGGGTAATAGGTCAACTGTGCTGAGCCAAGTAGAGTGGATAATTCTTCTAAAGTGAATTTACCTCAAACACATTCAGAATGGCTTGGATTCAAGTTAGCCGAATGGGTGGTCAAATTTGCCAAGTTGTTACTCGAGTGTAACTCTAGTCGACTATTAGTCAACAATTGGAGATATTCAACGAGTATAAGAGAGTTCGGCTCAGCCAAGGGCATCGGGTTGACAGATTGCAATAGCTCAGACTTCTCAGTAGTAGGTCGTAAGGAAAGAATTCATCTTACCATACTTTCCAACCCTTGAGCTCAAGCTTGAGTCAAAGGTCTAGTGGTTTGAATCCTATCATAACCAACATGCTTAGAGCTCGAATGGAGATTGATGATCTCAAAAGCAAGTATGCAAGTGAGATCCAACAATTGTGTAGACTTTATGATGAGCAAAAGATCAAGATCTCCACATTATAGCAACAATAGACTTAGGGATGTAATTATGAGGAGGTTTATCTAGAGGTTTAAGACAACTTCAAATATATGAGCATGCTTAACGAGAAGATGCTGGATGGTATAAACATGACAAGAGCTAAAATCTTGATCTACCATCCTAAGTATGACCTTTTTTTTCTAAACTTTATTAGAAGAGGTACTTTGTTCAAGAAGCTGTAGAACAAAATGATCGACCTACTAATGAGGAAACTACTGAAATTGTCGTCCTTGAAGATAATCAAAGTGTTGTAGTTCTTCCTCTTGCAACAAGTCTATCCCCAACTCCCAACAATCCAGCAATAAGTAATTAACTTACATTTCTTTTATTTGCTTATTAAAAGACTTTTGAATAATAGACTTTAGGTTAGTATGGTGACCACTTTCATGTACATTTATTTCCTTCCTTTTATTGTCTAATCATGTTATTATTCCTATTGGCTTTACAATCACCTGCAATTTGTTATCAAAACCTTTAAGGTTGGATGATTTCATTTCGACCTTATTGAAATAACTCATGATCTTTTGATGACTTAAGGCTTTAAGCAAAGTGACTTGTCGTCCATACTTATGAAAGGACTTAGAGTATTTCATTTTGATCTCTTTAGGATCTACACTTTAAGAGGTCTCATTCCCATCATCCATTTTTTAAGTAGGATTTGGTGAGTATATGATATTTTACTTGCTCACCACCTATGAAAAACTAAGGCTTAGAGATGTTTATGTTCTCAAACTAGTAAAAGTTGAGATAAAGCCTATTAGCAATATGTATTTTCATAGGCTAAAAGGATGGGCCTTTCTTTAGCTTTGACTCATCTTGAAATTTCTTTGCTCAGATTGAATGAAAGCTAACACTTGTTAGAAATAAAATGCAATATTGTAAAAAAATGAAATGGTTGGCGTATTTCATCATCAACTCCATTATGGTAGATAAGATGGTACAACACATAAAGAAAAACAATCTAATGTTGGAATTAAAATCCAACCATATAGACATTACCAATTGAACAACAATATCACATAAAATACATGCAGTAAAACAAATAACAAATAGATCACAAACAACAAATGTATATGTTTCCACAAATAATTGAGTTTTAATTTCTTGACATATGTCTTTAATTTTTTGAAATTTAGAAAGTTCTTCTATTAAGCCTCGATCAATAAATCCATAAAATCCTTCAAATCGTATCTGATTTAAACCAGGTATTATAGCCATTCCCTCATTTCCGTCCTTAGGCATTTTGAATTTCCCATTTCCCAAAAGAATTCCATTATTGACCCATTCTTCACCAAATCATATGGATTGATTTAGAAATGATGGAATTTGTATTCTGTTTACCGAATTACATTAAATTTTACCCAACTCCATATATGTAATACTTTAGAATTAGCATTAGAAATGAACTAAAAGGGGAATTAATTGAAACATGAGCTCCCCTAAGCGTTCCACTCTATAGAGTGACTTTAAGATGAATTTTCAACGTGCTTAGAGAGCCAATTGATGATTTAGGACCTATAGATACTCATATAACATCTCTTACTCATAAATCTGTGCTCAACTTTATATAGTTAGATACAAAATTATTTATTTTTGAAATAGGAATTAAAGTAGTAGATCTTTTAGTCCCTTATCACTGTGGTGGATTATTTAGGTATGTGGGGGGGGGGTGTAGGTTGGGGGAAGAAGTGGGGAGGGGTTTAGAGTAGGTAAAACAGTACTTATTATGGAATTAATTAACAACATTTCCAAAGCTCATATATGTGATACTTAAAGAAAAGAAGTGTTAGAATGTTAAATATACTCTATCAAGTTACTTGAAGATACAATTTCGATTAAAAAATAAAGAGCTTTTTGTTCGTAATATTTAGAAAATATGGAAAAAATTATAAATAAAATCAAAATATTACATTCATTCGATAAAATATATGGTGAAATTGAATTCTTGCTAAGACTTCTTGATTCATAAACATATAAAAGAAGAACAAGTATGGATTCCTATGTAATGGTTGGAAGGAAAAAATAAATAACTATTCATGATTCCATAATTGAATTAATTGCATACCAGTTCTAAACTCTAAACTAGAGGAACGTTATGGTAAAACTTCATTTGAAATGATGTGGTAGAAAGCAATGTACGACTTGATAGGCATAGTCAGTTGTGAATTTTAACACCCTCTATTTTTCTATTATATAGAAATGAAGATGCTCTTCGTTGGATATCCTTTATTCTAATAGTACCTATTGGTATCTAATTAGAGATTCATTGAGATTCTCAAATTTTGAGAATAGAATACTTATTTAGTTCTAGTTTTTTGGATGGATTGAGACAAAGCCAATAGGATGAATTAAAAGATTTTCGCATTATAGAACTTTACATTGTGCACATATCTTATACACATTCTATAAGGTCATGTAGGAAAGAATGAATAAATAGAATATGAAAAAAAAAAGAAAATGATAAGAAATGAAAGGAGATCGGATTCTATTATGACCTCAGATTATTAGCATTCCAAGATCAGGGAATGGCTTGGCCGTCTAACCTTTCTAGTCTATAAGCTCTTTCATCTCCAATAACCTCCTTTACCCTAATTAGATCCTACTGGGTAGGACTTAACTTCCTTTGACTTTCCTTAGTCCCAAGGGCCTCCCATTTTCCTATAAACTAGGCCGTTTGATAAAAAACACTTATGCTTTACACACTTATGATAGTATCAAGTGGCATGTTGTCGATGGCTGTCAAGTGGGCTTTTGCTATTTCTCTCATCTCATGGATAGTATTAAGGTTTGTTTTGGAGACTAACATCATTACTTTAAGGGTTATATGCTTAAACCTAACTCTTGCAATTTCGAGCTCAATAGGTAAAACTACCCCTGACCCAAAGGTTAGCCTATATAAGGTTTCCCTAATCTAAGTCTTATAGGTAGTTCAGTAGCCTTATAAGACATTTGGCAATTCATCTACCTACTTGCTTCCTACTCGGTTCACCATTTTCTATAAACTATGGAGTATAACCTTATTCATTGCTTCAACTTACCCCTTGTTATGAGGATAGGCAATTGACATATAGCACAACTAGATGTGGCATGCTTCACAAAACTCCTTAAACCAATCATTATCAAACTATGGATTGTTATCCATAATTATAGTGTTAGGGATTCCAAACTTGGTCAAGATATTACTGATGACTAAGGCTTTTATGCTCCTTTCTGTCATACTTGCCACTACCTTAGCTTCCACCTATTTTATAAAGTGGTTAACTACCATGATGATGTACTATTTCTATTTTTATCGTCTTAGGAAATGGACCTAAAATATCCAAGCCCTACTAAGTAAAAGGTTAGGGTTAGTAAGTTGAATAAGGTATGCATTTAAGGCTTATTGTACAAGGGCGATCCTTTGACATCGACCACAAATTTGAACCAACCTCAAAGTATCCTTCCTTATGGTAAGCCTCCAATAGCTTAGCCTTAGGGCCTTTACATATAAAGCACCTGCCTTTATGTGATTACTACAAACACCAACATGCAGGTCAGACAACACTTGCTTTGCCTCACTAAGCTACAAACACCTCAAATATGGCATGCTCAATCCTCTCTTATAGAGGTCTCCATTGATAATAGTAAAATTGGTAGCCTTGTAAATGGGGCTTTACACTTTTTTCATGTTAGTATGTAAGACTCCCTCCTTTAGATATGCAATAATAGGATCCATCTAGTAAGGTTCCAACTCTTTCATCTACACCTCTAAGAACTCTTCAATCTATATCCCTGTACTTTTCTTAAGTAGATATTATTTGAAGACCTTCTCCTCTCACCTCAGAAGGCCTATAGAAACTAGCTTTGACAATTTATCTAGCGTATAATTTTGCGACCAAGGTATTTTGATTATTTGCCATCATTTAAAGGACATTCCAAGGTCTGTGACCAATTGTAAGTATTTTCCCATATTCTTGTCTTTTGTTGCACTCCCACCCTTTACTTGATTAATAACCAACTAAGAATTAGAGAAAATGTCCAATGTTTTAGTGCCATCCTCTTTAGCTAACTTCATTCTTGCTATCAAAGCTTCGTACTCAAACTCATTATTATAAGTTGGAAAGCCAAACTTCAACGTATATGAGACTCTTATAGCCATTGCCCCCTTCAAAACCAAGCCTACACTTCTCCCTTTATAGGTTGATGACACATCAACATAAATTACCCAAGTCGGTTCCCCAAACTAGGCAACAAGCTCTTTACTTCCTGTGAACTTTGCAATAAAATCAACTAAGAGCTGTACTTTATATGCCTCTCTTGGTCGACATTAGATGCCAAAAGCACTCAACTCAAATGCGTACTTGACTATATGACCCGAAGCATCTAGCCTCTACAAATCTTGCTTTTGAAGGTTAGTTAATCAGGACTATGATCTGATGAGCTTCAAAATAAGGTCAGAGCTTTCATGCTGTTATAACTATTGCAAGGAAAATCTTCTCTAACTTTATGTATTAAAGCTCTGGACCTTGTAAGACATGGCTCACATTATATACTAACTTATGTGTCCTTTTGTCTACTCGAACAAGTATGGATGTAAGAGGTTAGTCATTGACAGATAAATATAAATATAAGACTTCTCCATCAATAGGCTTAAAGAGAATTGGAGGTGTTGTTACGACCCAAGGGGGCTAGTCATGGCAGTCGCCATATATTATACACAGGATTGTAAATTAATTTTCCGTTCAATCGACAACTCTTTATGCGATATACAAGGCTACTACTACAACTAACAACTTAGAATTAGGCAAGTGTAAGTAATATCATTTCTTGATAATAATAACAAACTAATGAAATATAAAATCCACACATATATATATAGAAATTTATAACCGAAAAGACAATAATATCTCATATTACAAACTGTTAACACATCATTTTACATATTAAGGTTACAAATCTAATTACAATATCATAAGTCCACTCTTATCACATCTTCCTCTCACATCAACCCCTTGATGTACAACTAACCTTAAGTATACAACAACTCAACTTTACGAACAGATCATCTTGCGAAAGTAAACTACAAGGGTATAAGCTAACTAACTAACTTAGTGAGATAATTCCTTCAAACATACAACAAACAAGTTATACAGCAATTTAATGTAATCAAATAAATGCATGAACAATTAGTATGCCATACAAATACATGTAAGTGACTAAGTATTACATGCAACTCCTATTTAATGCTCTTCGAAGTCAGGGTTAGAGATACATCGGCATCTGTCAAATCTGGGTATTATACTAAAACTTTTATAATAATGAAACTCTACCTTTTGTATATAAAATGTAATAGTATATCTATTTTCAATTTTAGTTAAAATCGAATTCTACGTATGATTATGAGTAAGTTCACGTATCCTTCATTCACTCCTAAATGGAGACCTTTGGACTTGACCCTTAGCTAGACGGTTGGTGTCTCTAATGCTTAGTGATCCCACGAGTCAAGGTAAGGTCATATCGCACGTGTGTATCATATAAAATACTATAATCATAATAATTAACCCACGTATGGCCTCTCGCTACCTCCGTATGATGTGACAGTCAGAATTAGTTATGCAGTACATGATTATGCTTGTTTTGATTTAGTTCATTGAAGTCAGATATTGTTGAGTCCTTTTATTCAGTGATCAACAAAGTTACAAACAGATCAATTCCTATTAAATTTACTATGCAACAAATAGTACATTATTATACTTTAAAGTAAATTCTCTATCGACAAATATTATCATATATAAGCATAACCTAACCCTACACGATATTCAATTATTAATAACGATTTATATTCATTAACTATATATACAAGCAAATATGGAATTATTAGGAATACTCATTTGGCCATACTTAAGTTAAGAGTCGTAGTAGTCTGATGGTAAGTTGGTATCAAAGTCATGATCACCTGACAATAGGGAATATAAAAAGTAGTAAGTTTGGGAATTAAAAACTAAACTAGTATTATAATTTGTATTGCTTACTTAATTTAGCTATTGGTTTGTATAAAATTGTCGATTTGAGCTTTTTATTGAATCACGTGTAACTTTTTCGATTTAACTTGGATCTTTATGAACTTATAATCCATTTCGAATAGTGGGGTCGGTTTTGGACGTTGTAACCCGTAGTTTTGATTGTAAGGTAAAAATATCATAAATTTCACTATTTTGACTTAAATAATTATAAAATATCAATTTAAGCTTTTCTTAGTATAAGTACTATTTAATAATTATTTATATTGTATAATTTGTAATTTTCTTATTTTGTATTTATTTTACTATAATTACTTATTTTTACCAATTTTTTGGGGTTTAATATTTATTAATTCAATTTTTCTACTTTATTATTTTTATAATTAATTAATTATTTTTAATTACAAAAATTACTTGGTTTATATATATAAATGATGACATAGAAGCATATGGGAGTGTTCTGTATCATACTTGCATTTTTCATATTTTCTATTATTTTCCTATTTCTTGCATTTTATGATATATTTATATATTATTACTTATTACTATATTTCATTAAATTTTCTAATTTACTTATTTATTTTACTTTTTCCTAAATTACAATACACACATATATATACATATTAAATTACTTTATTTATTGAATTAATATTATAGTATATTATATATATTATTTAAATACACTCATATTTTTACATATACTATATTATTCATATATGTATATTTATACATATACTATACTTTATGTAATAAATTATTTTAACCTCAAATATATAAATACACTATACGTATGAGTATAATATACACGTATTTATATTTTATATACATATGTACGTATACGGTTGTATTATATATATATACAAAAATACAAAATAAAATTAATAATATTATACGCACATTTCATATCCAGCACTTATTATTATATATATATATAGAAAATTTTTATAAAATGAAAATACTAAGTGTAAATATACATACGTATACCTATTATTATACTTGTACATATATATATATCATATAATATAAAATACTATGTATATAGATACATATACATAATCATGCCTACATACACACACACATACACACACACATACATATATATCCATAAAGAAAATACGAAATACATACATATATACATAAATACAAAAATACATACTACATGTATATACATATGTTTACATCTATACATCATATAATAAAAATAATTACTATGTAGATATACATATATATATACCCATTTACATATACATATTATATCCTTAGAAAAATACTATGTACATATACATATATATACTTAGTCACGTGTACATGTACATACATAAGGAAATACATAGTTTATATTACTATATACACATACAAGTACATACTATATACTACGTATAATATACATATATGTTCATGCATACATACATAATAAATAAAAAAAAACAATATACATGTACATGTTTAGAGTATATATATATATGTATACAAAAATAATTAAATAACTTACCTAAACTCTTTAATAAAATAAATGATTAAAATCCTCTTAATTTCTTCTTCTTTTTCTTAGTATTTGCTAATTTGTGTGTGTGTTATTTGCTTTGTTTTTCTCTTTTCTTTTTCGTTTTTGTATGTTCTAAGTTCCCAGACGTGAACAATCCAACAAGAGGTAGATTAAAAGCAAAAGAAAAAGAAGAAAACAATCGAACTTAAATCCCCTCATTAAATTAGATAAGGCACTTGCTTTGATTAATTTATCCTTTGTTCCATAAATTGGTGACACTTGTAGATGGAAATTAATACATGGGTTGCTACAGAATGTAACTAGAAATCACATGGAACAAAGAAAAAAAAATAAGAAGAAGAAAAAGGGAAGAAAAAGAAAGAAAAGGGGAAGAAAAAGAAAGAAAAAGGAAAAAAAAAAGAAAATAAAAATAAATTTATTTAATTTTTCCAAACATAAAAATCATAAAATTAGTATTTATAAACTAATTTTTGAGATTTTATGAAAATTTATTAATTTAATTAGTATTCGTTATGTTTACAATATTTGCACGTTATTTTAATATTTTCATTAAGGTTTATACACGATTATACAATTTAGTCAATAATTACGATTGACTATGGTTATATTATTATTAAGTTATATTTATTCATTTTATAAACTTAAAATTATAGTTTTAGGGTTCTAGTCAAGTTTAGGTTAGATTTCGAGTATTTGCGCTTATATCAAATTTAGGGTTTTTACTAGTGATACTATATTCGGTTTCTCAATTTAATAAAAATTTCATTTTACCTAAACTTATTAACCCATTGTAACATTTAGGACACTCGGACTTACTATTAGGGTTTATATTACTGATTATGTAGGGTTTATAGGTGTGGTAAGGAATTTCTTGAACTTCTAAAATGCTTCCTCACATTGCTTTGACCACCTAAACTTAAAAGGGTTCTTCAATGCTAAAAAAATTTGCACACTTCTCTACACTCTTTAACATAAGTAGGTTTAGGGTTGCAAACCTACCTATCAACCTTTACACTTCCTTGATTGTCTTCGGTGATTCCATGTCTAGAACAGCTCAAATTTTCTCGAGGTTCGCCTATACTCCTCATTATATCACTGTGAAACCCAAAGTTTCCCTAAGGAAGCCATACACACTTTTGGGGGTTTAGCTTCATATTATAATGTCTCAAAGTATTAAGCATTTCCTTTAAGTCACAGAGATGATCATCACAAGAGTTACTTTTCACATTCATATCATCCACATATACTTTTATGTATGTAAGGCTTAAACATCTTTGTCACCAATCTCTAGTATGTTGCTCTCGCATTTTTTAGTCCAAAAGGCATGAACTTATAACAATAAAACCCAAAATTGGTAATGAACAAAGTGTGTACTTAGTCAAATGGATGCATCTTGATTCGATTGTTTCTTGAAAAAGCTTCCATAAAATTCAATATTGCATGGCTTAAAGTAGAATCTACGAATTAGTCTGTCTTGAGTATAAGGAAACAATCTTTAGGGCAAGCCTTGTTGGGGTAGGTGAAGTCTATGCATATTCTCCATTTTCCTTTTGCCTTTTTGACCAATACACAATTGGCTAGTTAGGTTGGATATGGCTCCTCCTTGATAAAATCTACCTTCAACAATTTCCTTTCCTTCTTCCTTTATAGCGGCTTGCCTCTCTAAGGTAAAATGCCTCTTCTTTCAAGTATAAAGCTCTTACCCGCTGTTGATCTCTAAAATACATACCAATCCCAATTGAGGTCGGGAACTTTACCTTTTGGTGTGCCATAGAGACTACAATCATAAAAATATTGATAGATGGTTAGCCCAAGATTCCATTTTATGGTGATGGGCAATCTACTACTACAAAGTTAGCCTCTTTCTTACCAATATTGTCATCATCACTAATTTGTAGGGTCAGTGACACAATTCCCTAAATCTTTACTAGCTGATTATTAAACCTGTACAAGTTACAATTGTAGGATTATATTTTACAATTTTCCAACTTTAGCTACATCTAGTTGAAGGCATGTTCGAAAATAATATCATTAGAATTTCCTGCATCCACTATGGCCTTCCTTACTTCAAAAACCATGACTTGAGTACTAACAACCAATGCATCATCATAAGGAAATTGTATTCCTTACATATCCTTTTTAAAAAGCATAATCTTATCATCAATTCTATGGTTCTTAATTCGTACAGTAAGCACTTGATCTCCTAGTGCATTTGCCAAGTTCAAGGTAGACAACTTGCTCCCTCCTTGTCATCCTCCAAAGATCACATTTATCACTCCCTAAGGAGCTAAGTTGTTGTTTTCATTATTTTTCTGAATTACCAGCTTATGATTGTCATTCCTTCCTTCATTTTCATGAGGTTACTGATCTAACCTTCTCCTTTGATGAGGACATTTTATTCTCTCTTCCTTATTTGTGATGAACTTCCTTAAGTAAACTCTCTGTACATCCTCCTCAAGTGCATTTTTCAACTAAATACACTAGTCAATGTTGTGTTCGTGATTTCCATGAAAGTTGCAGTACTTATTTGAATACTTTTTAGAGGGATTACCTCTCATCGTCTTTGGCTATGCAAGAAAATCTTGATTCTGAACTTCCATTAAGATATCTAATATAAGTCAATTTAACATTGTATGAGCAACATAGGTAGAAATTTGACATTTTTAATCTCTTAGAGGTCTTCCAAGCTAATCTTGCATATCAAATTTACTACTCAGATGATCTCTTATGGACCCCCTATCTTTCTTCAGCCTCTTTTCAAATTTCCCCTTCTTTAGTTCTCTACAAGCTTGCATATGGTCTTTTTTCCTTATGAGCTTTTACAATATAAGACCCACAATTAGGTATTTAGGATTTGGTTTGTAGAATTTAAGGTGATTGAGTAAATTGTTCGATTCAGTCCAAATTTTACAATGAAGCTAGAATTATTAGTAAAAATGATCTTATAAATTGAATTCAGAAAAATAAGTAATAAAATGATTAATTAATATAATATTGAATTTTATGAAAATTGTTCGTTATTTATCAGAAACACTTAAAACAAATTCTGATAACTAATGAATCAATAAATACAAATTGTATGTACACTAAAAATCATAAAATAACTTAACTATTATTTAGGAATATCTATTTGTACCATATATGAATTTACATATAGATAGAAATACACATAATTACTTAAAATACGCTAAATATACTAAAATAATGTTAATTCATTAAATAAAATAATGAATAATTAAGGAAAAATCAAGAAAAATGAGGAAAATTCCAAAATTGCGGCCCATGTGAAGTCAAACAAAAAGCAAATTTAGAAGAGGAAAAGGCCTAAGTCAAGTCAATTTAATGCATAAAAAGTCCCCTAAAGCTCTATAAATACCCAAATTAAATAAGAAGTTCATTTGGTCAGTTTGGGATCCTAGAAAATTAAAGAGAATCGAAAATTTTAGGGTGAGGGTTTAATTGCAAAAAATTATAAAAATCTATGTAATTAGGGCCTTAGAAGGTGACCATCACTTGATGGCAACTTGAGAGTAGACGGCCACCACCATTATATGGTGGTGGTAGCACCTAAGCTGGTTGACAAGCCCTTGGTGACCGGCGGTGGCTAGACCCACCAACTCTAGTGAGTCTAATCTTCCTCTCATTTTTACATATTTTGTAAAATTGATATTCTAATAATAATAAAAGTATGTAATAAATCTAGTAAAAAACATAAATTCAAATAGTTATATGAAAAATGTAAAATTTTCTTACATTGGAAGTAAAATTAGTAGTTGAGTTAAGATATAGGATATACAGTACAAGCTAAAATACTGGTTAGGGGTTAAATATGATATTTAGGAAACTTGGGAATAATGTGATTAATTTTACCTTATAGGTGGAAATGAGTTTTTAAGGTTGCATATAAAATCGTATTTAGAAACAAAACTAGAACCTAATTTAAAAATAAATTCGGAAACTAAATTAGATATTAACCTAAATCAAGAATAATTGTAAAAAACTTGAAAACCTAGATAATTGGGTATATTAAACCCTAAACCCTAAACCCTAAACCCTAAACCAAAGATAATAGTAAGCATTGTAGAATAAAACCAATTTATAATAGTTATGTGGAAAACTTAAACAATAATTGTATTATAGGATTTTTGGCAATGGCCAGTATGACTTTCACCTTGAGTGGGCAAGCAAGGAATGCAGGTAAGTTGGGATTAATATATTACTATATTTTAGAGGCTTGAAATTATACTTGATTGTGCTTTTTATATAGTGGACTGTACACATGTGCTTGTTTTTGAGTTGATGCTATGATTCTAATTTGTTGTTTTGGTTTGTATTTGTGTGAATGTTTTGACATGATTGAACACCTTAAACCAGATTTAACTAAATATATGACTTATACAAATATTGACCCCTTCGAAAGGGACAGCGCTGGATGGCATAATTGGTCTCTTTTTTATCCTTAGTCAAGTTAAGTAATAGGTGAGAAGATTGTGGTAAGAGTAAAGGCAATGGTTCGAAGGTAGTTATAGGAGGAGTGGTGTCTCCATTGCACAAGCTTAGGTTAAGTCGTGAGTTGTTACATTAATAGAAACTCCTCAACCTGGATTAGAGCAGGTGAAATTTTTCTAATCTTACGACGGGCCAAATAGCATTATGCAATGGCATTTACTTATACATGCATTTCATCTAACTAAATTGGTTGATAACTTTATTTGTGTTTAATGCATAGTTTTGACTCTACATCTTAACTTATTGAGTTATGGTTATTTACATCCCTACAAACGTTGTTGCAGGTGTTAGCTAGTAAGTAGCTTATATCAATCCTAAAGCTAGCAATTGTTGGATCTTGGGGGAGTGAGGATATAAAACCAAGGATATGATACCCTTACAAATTTGAATTTTATTTTTTTAAGTTCTATGTATTTCTCAAGTAAATTATGTTAGGTTGTTAAATCTTATAAAATACTCATATTATTGTAATGCAAGTATGTATTTTTCTTAAGTTCATAAGTAAATAACTTATTTAATTTATGAACTGCTTACTTCAAAGCAAGTTAGTCGTGGATGTCATGTGTAAATCAAGTTTAAGATAGCGGTTATATGGTTAGTTTCTATCTTAGAATGGCTTACACGGTGGGACTGTTATGACTCTATCGCTTTAGGGCGTGACATCAAGCATAATGGTAAACTCATCTGATGAGGTCAGTAGATGCTTGGTAAAGGATTTGAAAAATGTGAGCCTTATTTGAGTCCTCGACAAATTACCTAAAGAGCAACACTCCTGTTACATTTGTCATTTCAATCATTAGCTGATTGAAATGATGCACATTATCCCATATGCTCTCATCGAGCTTTTGTTAAGTAGAGGTTAATAGTGATGAATCCTTCATAAGAGGCTTGCTAGCCAAAAAATACTACCAAAATTCGTTGGTAAGCTGATCAAAAGAGGATATCGAGGCTGCTTTAAGGGAATTGAATCATTTGCTTATTAATTTTCTCAATGTAGAAACACTTTGTAAGCTGTTGCATCTAAGAGGCTGTACAACTCCTTCAATGTTTGAAATGTGTTAAGGTAGTCATTTAAGTCCTTTTATCCATCACAAGTATTAAATGAGGCAACCTAACACTTAAAGGGAACACCTCTTTCACAATTTCATGTACAGACGGGCTTAACCTTCTTCCTTTTTGCTCAACTTCCTTTCTCAAACTCCTTCACTTGTTAATTTCTTAATATAGTCCTTAAATCCTGTAAACTCATGTCTAGAATAGGTTTTTTGGTAAATGATCAATTGTATGCTCAATTTTTCCTTCCTTTTGGATGGAACACAACCACAAGCTAAAGGTTGTGATGGTGTCTATTGAAAACTTCTCTTAGTAGGGGCATCAAACTAAGTTTGCTGATTATTGCCATCAATCGCTTGAGTGTTTTTACGTATACAATAATAGTAATCTTCTTCAATAATAGTGGTAACCTTGTCAACCATAGCTTCTAAATGTGGTATTTTGAAAGATACAGCGTCATGTTCCTAGAGTTCTTTTAGAAACTCTAAGTCGCACATTCAAACTTCTTTCAATCCATTAGCAAATTATGTATACAAAGCTCCAATTGACATATGTATATAGAGTCAAATTGCTAAGTCTATCATTGTGGTGGAGGTTATATAGAGTCAAATTGCTAAGTCTATTGTTGTGGTGGAGGTTCATTTAATTTTGATGGAATCATCTTTTAGTTGTTGTGTTAGTTGCTTATCTTGAGCCATACGAGGGGCATTACTCCCCCCAACAATTGTATCATCTTTGCTCTTACTTTTGGCTACCATGGTACGTTAAGAACAAAAGGCATTAAATTGTTGATAGAAAAATTTGAGAAGATTGTGACTGGATTGTCAAATTAACATAAAGCCTACAAAAAGAAAGTAAATTAGGTTATGGGGGTATTGGGGCAACTCCGACATTACCACTCTAATGGGTTCCCAGAAAGTTAAGAAAGAATAAGTATATTACAATAGTGAAAGAGTAAGGGTTTTGAATAAGCCTTCTTGTTAAGTGGCAACCTCTAATTATATGGTAGTTGGCAACTACTCCCAAAAACTACCATCTTCCCATTTATCACATGGTGAAATTCCTTGACTTACAAACCATCCCTTACTTTTGAGGAACGTAGACAAGTGATGCATGAGTGGCAGGTTGTTACTTATGTAATAATCCTTAACTATTCACACTTAGGTTTGAATTGGAATTTCTAGCAGCTAGATGAGGTTACAACAAGCTCCAGTTTTTCCTCAACCTATCTAAAACTATTCCAACGTCCTTTCCTACATATTCCCCTTCTTTGAGCTTCGTACTCATCTAAACCACAGCATTTTTAGGGTTGTTTCAAGGGGGACTGGTAGAGGTTAGATCTCTAGCCCATGAGGTGGGGTAACAACTTTCTTAAGTCATTTAGAGGTCTTCCAGACTTTAGGACTAAAACCCCTATCAATAGTAATAATGATGATGACGATATCAATGATGATGATAATATCATCATCATCAATCATCATTATCATTATTGTTGTTGTTGTTATATGAAACATTAATGAAGGAATTTTACACATTTTAATATTTATCTTAAATACATTTTATGCGTTATTTGAAAAGTAATGATAATATGGGTTCCGTAAAAGAATTAATAAAAATGGCAAGCAACTTTAGTTAAATACTCTTTTAAAAGTTAGAGAGACATTTAAAATGGAAAGTTGTTTAGGAGCTAATGTGGTTGTAGGTACTCTTTTATAAGCATACCCTTTAGAAAGTAGTTTGCCAAATCTCACTTCAAAAATGATGTGGTAAATTTTTTTAATTCTAATGTGTTAATCTTTTTCATTTGACTAATCAAATGGTTAGGTGCTATGTTCGGCCATGCATTTTGGCTCCATACCTCTTAACATTCCTTATCTTTATATTTTTTAAATACTAAACTAGATTCTCATCATTTGTATCTTTTAAGTTTATAAAGTTATTAAACCTTGCTATTTGTATGTACTTTTACATTTTTAGTGTGTTTTACTACACTCTTGGGTGGTTTTTCTTTTTCCTTTTCTTTCTAACATAAATAAATATATACTTTTTTTTATATTACATCACATGTAAAAAATATTAGTGTCCTATATTATGTTTGTATCATATTGTAATTGTATTAGTGTATATGTGTCCATGCATTCGTACACCTTAGAAGAATCTTCTCTAACCTATAGGTAATTGCTCAAACTAGTCACCGCATGATATGACAACTTATTGCGATAAGTTTCCTTTTCTTTAAAGTATGTTATGCATATTCCATTCAATTTAAAAAAAAATTCCAATAAACTAATGATTTCTAGCTTATGTTAGCATACGTTTTAATATATATAAATATATATAAGTATTGACCCCTCTTTTTAGTATTTTTATCCTTAATTTTTTATATACCAATATATTATCATTACTTGTACTTAGAGAATACATGTTGATTGGTCAACAAAAACAACGCCAATAATAATAATAATAATAATATTTTAAATTAAGATGATAAAATTTAAAAAAAAAAAGAAAAAATCAGAAATTAAATAAAAAAAAGACTTATGTCATGTTTGTTTTGTAGGAATAGACTAGAATGGAATCATGATTTTATGTTCTATTTCTTTTCTTATGTATGGAAATGCATTTAGAAAGCAAAATCATGACTCTTAAGAATTGGTAATTACAACTTCAAGGGGGAATTCGATTTAAACTACGATTCTATTCCCTCCTTATTACTTATTATTAATTAAAATTATTTGTTTAACCTCTAAACTAATTACGACATTGAATAATTAAGGGTATTTTTGCTTAATACTACTATATACATATTCTATTCTATTCCACTCTTTAGGTATTTCTAAATATAGATGATAGGAATCCGACCTTCAACACTTCCAAGCCACCTATTCATAGCACATGCCATCCTCATCTCAAACCTAGTCGTCCTTTGTGTAAAGAACATTAAGCTTAGGTCCACTTAACTAAGGCTGCACAATGGACTTCAAGGCTTGGTCACATAGATATTTAGTGGAAAAATAATCAATGACAAGTTGAGCTATGTTCAGGCATATGGAGCTCATGACCTATCAAACTATTCCTCTATTGTCTAAGCAACCGAGCCTTTACCCAAGCTTCGACCTTCACCAATAAAACTTGGACCAGCTGACCTTTAGCTTACACTCCTCAAACCCAAGTCATCACAACAGTTCCCGATCTACTTGATAGCCATGCCCAAGCCAGCTCAAGATATAGCAATAGCAATGTCCATACTTCATTGTCTTCTTTCATTAGGTTCCCAATCAATACTTGAGTGCCACGTATTTCGCCAATGATCATGGGATGTCTATCAATGAAGCTTCTTTACTATTTATTCCCTTGTATCCTTAATTAGTACATGTATATATTTCTTTCGAAATGTACCCTTTTAAGTCTTTTCTTCTTTTAGTATGTTACCTTAAATGGAAACTATATAAGGCTTTGTAAATGATGTAGCAGTCACCATCTTAGCATTGAAAATAGTATATTCCTTCATTTCTATGAGCTTAACTGAGCTTTGGTTATATCCTACTTACACTTTGATTTAGTTCCTTGTTCAAGCTGGGAGATTAGTGGTGAGTACTCTTAATCCCTTTTGTTGATTATGAGTAGACCAACTAGGATGTTGTTGACTTGGATTCAATTCAATTTAGAAGGGCTTAGTCTTTGCATTCTACTTCTCAACACTTGCAAAAAAGCTCCCTATAGACGAGGCCATGGGGGCCCTCCAATGCTCAAGTTAGTAAGGAGAACTAAGGAAAGAGGGAATGAGCACTAAGGACCTAGTATACCATACTTAACCATTATGTAGGTGAAGGGAATTGAACTTCTACTCTCTAGAGAGAGGGAGAAGAAAACATCTTGTAAGAGAGTAGATCTGCCTTACTTATGGCACTTGGCGCCTTTTATGCGAGTTACCTAGACACGTGTCAATCAAGGATTCGCTTGTACCAGCCACCAACAAACAATACGCTCCACGATAGAGATCGAGCTTCAATACGGGTAACATGTTGTAGCCAATTGAACCATCAAATTTGTAACTCAATGATTGGGTAAGAGTAAGGGTGCCAAGTATGCCAGACGTACTACGGATGTTAAGCGCTTATTAATGAATTGTAGTATAACGTAGGCACTAAAGACAAAAGCTAGGCTGAAATGTTGAGGAAAGAGTTAGCTGATGCTCGATGAGGGTGAGTTAAGCTCCAAGCTCATGTCAGTCCATCGATGGGTGCTACCTATACAGTTAAGGGGGTTAACCTACTCGAACAATTATCATTTGGCTTGCTAGGCAGGTTGCGAGGGATAGGCTTGCCATCGACTTGTATCTTCACTAGTGTAAGCTCATAGCTTTGTAAGAGGGTCACAACGTAACATGTAAGCTCACTGCTTCTTGCGATGGGCTTCACTCGTAAGCCTTGGCTTAGAGCTATTAGGCCTTAGTTCGGGTAAGAATCCGGTATCAACACCTTCCATTCATGAGTCATGTTAAGTGGTATATTAGGTCTATTTGTAAGCCTTAGTGAATAATATCTTAAGTTTGGTTGTCAAGTTTAGCTAGCTTCCACTTCTATTTCTTCTTTACTAAGAAGGACACACCAATCTATGATAAGCCCTAACAGTTATTGATTGCCTAGGCACATCATCCTTTATTTTGATATCAAAGATAGAGGTTGCAACCAAGAGAGAGTGTGTGTGTATATTATGTGTTCTTAAGGCTTTACAATGTTGTGTAGAAGTGTAATGTTGTGGTATTAGGTTTGAAATCACCATAGTAGTGTTCTTGTGAGTGTTTTGTTTCGTGGTTGTGCATTATGCTATGTTGTGCTTTATTTTGCATCCAAGAACAAAGTAAGTAATAGTATGTAGTTATGAGGTTTTAGGTTGTATTGTTGTAAGTTTGACCGTTTTCTAGCCTATCACCATCATTGGATGTGGATTCTCATAGGTAACTTAAGAGTAGTAGTAGTGTTGTTGGTGTTAGAGTATTGGTGTTTAAGTTGTTACGGCACGGGTAATGAGCCGAGTATTGTAAGTAGTTTCGTGGTTTGAGACTAAGTGTTTCTTTGTAGTTATGTTAGTAAAGTAGTAAGCAATGCTGAATCTAGGTGTCTATAATGAGATTGTCAACATCAAAAGTGATGCATATGGATGATTGTGGCCAGGAAATCAAACTCTTAGAACAACCAACGAGAATATCAACAAGTTTTTCACAATGATAGCCAAAATGACCACCTTTATGTGACAAATAATTAATAACCAACTTGTTGAGGTGGCTCAAGACAATAGTCTACCTATGGGTGCCATTTTAGCTAACCTTTGTCTTATTGCAATGGATGCCCAACTTTTGTTAGGTAGGTAAGCAAGAGGATACTATAGGTAGGATATGGCCAATGAGAAATTTTACCTAACTTGGAACCAAGCTAAATGAGTTAGAGGAGATGACTGTTGTGATAGGAGAAGGATAGATTCAGATGATGTCAAGGAAGAAGAACATGATAACTTTTATGAATTTAAGGAACCACATGCTTGAGCTCCAAGGGGCATGACAATGTCAAGGTTTAGATACCAAGCTTCACTAGCATCGAAAGATCTCTAATTGCTATGGCTATGAAGATACTGTATGGGTTTGAATGGTTGCCTTAAAATTCACAGGATACGTAATGATGTGGTAGAAGAAGCTCTAAGCTGTGAGAAGACATGATAACTGACATAAAGTGAGCACTTGGAATGCAATGATGTAGGTGATGTCATCACCTCTAAACAAAGCTTCCAAGTTTTATAATTTATAAACTTATATTTTATCTTTAACTCTGTTCAACAGGTAAGTATACTTATCGTTTTATAGCATAGATGAGTATAGGTTTATCTCCACTAGGAATTGATACAAAGACTAGTATTAATTAATCTTCCTATTATCTAACAACTCAATTTATCCAATGATTAATGACTAAAACTCTAAATTACTAACTAAACTACATTAGTCTATAAGCTAATGCCAACTAACACAATGGTTACGAAGCAATTATGAACACTACACTTAACATGTAGGCTTGCTTCATCACTTAACATAATATCACCATTGATTTTATCTTAATGATTGTTATCTATAGGGAATCACTAGCATGTAAGTATTCTTCTCAAAATTACTTACTTCTAGTCCTAATTGTGTCTAGTAGAATCTCTTTTGGATTAATAGCCAACTCATATCTCATTAATGATATGTTAATTTATCAATTTCCCTAAGAATGCAACAACTTTCCTAGTAATATCTCTACTATGAGGAGTAAAGTATCCTAATGAATTAGATCTATTCAATAGCATTGTCTCTCAACATATTCTATTGAAATCTAGCCTAAGTCAATATCGTGCACTACACCGTACTTAGACTAATTAAATTCAAGTCATCAGGAATAACAACATTAGTAAACTACTATTCCATATACTTAATCATACTAAGTAGATGTAGTAAGTCCTAATGTATTATTCACACTTGATAAAATAATAACATAAACTAACAGAAATCATAATTAAAAGGAAATGAAACATGGAATAAGTAAAAAGTAAAAGCCCCTTTTTATTCTATTGTAGAAGTCTTACAAATACACGAACAACAAAGTCTCATTAGCCTTCTTGAGTAATTGTAAGAAGAATACAATTTACACTAATGAATGTATAGAAAACAACTAAACAAAACACAAAATGGTACAAGATGAATGAATAGGTATGTTGTGGGTTGGTGATGTGATGTACTGTGTTATGGTGAGATGTTCTTGATGATCTTAATTATGATGATGTCCCTTTAGTCTAATAATTGTGGTATATTTATATTCTTCTTATCAAATGGCTCAAAATCCACCATTTCAAGATACCCCCTAGTGTTAAGACTTGTTCCACACACTGGTTTATATGATAAAGTTAAAGAAGAACAATTATGTTCACTCCAATCACACTCGTGACTTGGGGTGTAATAGTCTTGGAAAACAAAAATCTACATTAATCACAACCGTGACTATATATGTGAACTTCTCGTCATAAACATTTTATCTCATCACTCTTGTGATGGAAGGAGTGATCATCCTCCTGATAACCAATCACAACCATAACTAACAAGGGGATCACAATAACTTTCTTAATTACATCCGTGATAGAAGGCATGATCAATGCTAAACATGTAAATCTTTTATTACTACGCTTGTAATGGAATGTATCTTGGTTTTCCTTCAAAGTTTTCTTCTCTTTGTGTCTGCGATTGCCTTAAATTACATTGTTTTTGTCTAAACTTCATCTCTTTGCTCTTGAATCATCTGAAATTGATATATTAAACAATTAAGTACTAAGAACTTTAGAAATATACATAATTATAAATAATTTATGCCTAAATATGTCTCGAAAGTGTAAAGCAATTTACTCTCATCAAACTTCCCTACACTTAAGCTTTGATTGTCCTCAAGCAAATACTAAAAACAATCAATGAACTCAGCAACTTTTTTTTTCAATTGCATATTTGACAAGCATTCCTAGTGGATTAACTTTGTGCTTACCACATTGTGTTCTTAGAATACACAAACTAATATTCTAAGACTAATCAAAGTAAAAAATGCTTTACCATTACTATTAATGATAGCTTCTACAAGTACAAAGTCAACACAAAGTCAAATAGAATAAAGAAAATTAATTATATTTCATCCACTTCCGTAAGTATATAAAAACCTTTTAATTACTTCTTAAGCATGATAGTCTAAAAGAAAAGTATTTTGCATCCACCCTTCTCCTATATTTCTACTTCTTCTATTAAATCTCTCTAAAGACAACTTACACATTACATTTTAAATTTTTTTTCCTTTTCTTTTTTTTTATTAGAAAAATAAAGACAAAAAATTAGCAGCGGGGTCAGACTTCACTCTTCTAAGGGACCAAAGCCTACCCTTACTAACTCAATCCTTATATATCCTCTTTACAAAGTTATAAAGACAAAAAATAGTAGCGGGATCAAACTTCGCTCTTCTCAGGGACTAAAGCCCACCCTTACTAAGTCTGTCCTTATACAATTCAATTTACTCTATTTTGAAGAGATTCTCAAGAAGCATCAACAAGTGAATTGCTTCATTTTCCCTTTTCATTTAAGATTAAATGAACTCCTAAAAGTGATTAACAAATAGATATATTACTTAGTAAGTTTAGAAACACAACCATTTAACTTTGCACTAAAGACTACGATTCACTTCTAACTTCTAAATTCATTCATTAAATAACAATTAAGTTTGCTTCACTTAGATTTTATCTCACAATTTTTATTAAGCATACTAAATCCACAAGAGGTGAGTAAGACACAAAATTAACTTATAAAATTGATTGCTATTCTATCAAATCCAAAATCTTATTAAATCAATTCATAACTTAAAACAAACAAGCTTAAGTGTGAGACTTTTGGTAAGCGGGGTTAAACCCTAAACACAGAATAAGCATATAAAGAAAAAAAAAATAAAAACAAAATGAAAGATAATAACAACGAGATCAAGACTCCCCTGCTTAAAGTTTGATCAATACATTAGGTCTTAAACCATCAAACAAGTACATCCTCCAACACCTCCAAAAATTAAACAACAAAAGAGATCTGACCATTAAGACAGAACAAAAACATAACATGACAAACACACGATATGAGTCTCCATTAAAAATACATCATTGAGGTTAAGCTCTCAACTAGTTAATATGTACACCCTTAAAAGTTTTGATCTAGTTTTTTAAATAGATTCAATTATATTAGACGATTTAGAAGTCGACAAGGCTAATGAAAGAGAAAACCAAGAGAAAACCTTAAAAGAATTCATTAATCGCGTAAGAAACTTTACTACCCTAAATGCATCTAAATGTTAAAGATTTCATTCAAAAGTGACAGAAATCCTAAACTAATCACTTTAAAAACATATGTGTACTAATTCAACAAAATAAACCCTAAACCCTAAATTGATAATATAACACTCATCTTTTTCCAAATCATTAGAAAAGGATTAAAGATGACTTTCAATCATGTATATATGTGTTGAATCCTCAAGTAGTCCTTTAGAAACTAAGATAATGAATCATAGCTTACATTTATTTACGAAGAATATGATTAAGATAGTCTTACTTAGAGTTAGGGGTATAGTTGAAGATTAGGTTATATGTAGTGAACTTTAATACTCGAATTAGTACTTTTTGCACTTGTTATCCAAAGTAGTTTATCAAATGAGATATATAGGCTATAAAGACCTAAAGTACGACCTCATCAACCATGGTTACTAATTAAGTCACCAACTACCTCATTTCCTCTCATTTCCTTCATTTTTTCCTTAATTTCCCTTAATTACTACATTATGTGCACAAAATTACATATGCTTAAGGAGAGTTAATCAAGTCAACACAATTGACCAAGGTCAAAGGATTGACCAAAGTCAACACTTTGAAAAGTCAACAAAAGACACTAAGAGATAAAAAAAAATATCTCTTCCTTCATGATGGCTATGCTTATCTTTTCTCTTGATTTTTTTTCCTCATTTCTATTTCCTTAAGTGTTGCCGTCCACTTATTCTCCACATTGGCCCCACCATTTGTTGTCTTCCATAATGAAAACAAGATAAAAAAAACAAACCAAAAACCCTCCACCATTGCCGTGAGCTTCATCTCCCTCTTTCCCTTTCATTACTTTACTTTTTGTCTCTTTAATTCCAACATAAGCAAAGGTATGTATCTAAGTTACTTATGTTGTTTTATCTTCTTCATTAGTTAGGTAATTAGGTAGATTAGAGAAGTAGGCTTGCGTTAATTGTGATCATGAAGAAGAGGGCATAAAGTCCTCATCTTTAATTGTAGAAAGTGAGAAACCATGAAGGAGAGGGAAGAAATACATATGTATGTACTCTTAGGTATGTGTACATAAAGAAATACCAAAGGAATACTTGTATGAGAACCTTTATACACGAGTATTAGTCATATACATAACCAAAATTACGACAATACCTAACTATACTTACTTATATTACACTAATTATACACATAAAAACACAAAAGAATGGAATTAGGAAGCTTTTCTTAAGGAAAAGATGAGGCATACGAATTTGTGTATAAAAATACGTATCTAACCGTATAGGTATATGAGTATGTATACATGGATAAATACGGTATAAACTTAAGTAGATGTATAAGTATATATATGTATAAAGTATATGTACATAAGTATAAAGGAAGGATCAAATGTACATAAAACATGTACATATGACATAAGCATGAGAAGAGACTTATGTAATCACATAATGAAGTAAGTGATGAGGTAAGCACATGATGACATAAGCCATGACATAAGCAATGACCTAAGCAAATGATTATGTAAGTGATGATATAAGCATAGATTATAAACTAAGAAAAGAAAAAAAGTGTATCATAATTTGGAATCTAAATTAGTAAACCCTAATACACTTTCTAAATTGGATTATACTTAATTGAGTACATGAATTAATAAGAGCAAATTAAAAGCCTCTAAGTATAATGATTGAAGGGTTAACTAACTCATTATGTATAAGCAAAAGATATAAAAATAAGTAATAAGAGCAATTAAGAGTTCATAGTTAAAATTTCTCTAAAGTTAGTTCACATCGTAAAACATGGGTCTTAACATCCGAAACGGACATTACCGTATAAACGTATGTCTGAAAATAATGAAGAACGACTATAAATTCATAAATATCAAAAATAAAACAAAAAAAAATACAAATGGTTAAGAATAAGGTCTAACCGGATAAAAATTGAAGTAATAGAGTAGAAGTAGGGAACTAGACTTATTAGTTAATTCAGTTACTTACTAGCGTTATTATCACATAATGATCAGGTGACCCTGAAGTGAACGAGGACCTCTCGATCGATTACTACGATTTGAGCGAATCGCTATGGCCGAGTGAGTAATTATCCTATGATTCCATGCTTGTTTGTGATTGTAGATAGTGAACTTAAATATTATTGTTAATTGACTATCATGTGGGGCTTGGGAAATGCTTGTGTATGATCTTGTGTGTAGAATTGTGAAATTACCTTAAGTACAGAGAATGCTTTGTTTGTTGCATGATAGTATAGAAAGTAATTGTGTGTACTATCGGATGGTCACAGCATAATTTGAACTTAAGTATACTCGGCTTATAAAAAGAAACTGGAACATGCATTATCATGCATCGAATAAATATAATTCCGGCCATCACATCACACGGAGGTAAAGAGAGGCCATTCGGGGGTTGTTATTATTCATTTATTGGTTCTGTACGATGCACTCATACAAAATGACCTTACCCTGGCCCACTGGAACATTAGACGTTAGAGGTGCCAACCGCCTGGCTAAGGGTCGAGTCTAGAGGCCTCCATTTAGGGGTGAGTGTGGACTGCGGAGGCCCACTCACGATTATACTAGAACTTGGTTTTATGAAAATAAAAGACCTAGTTGATTTGAATATGGAGCGTAGAGTTCCGTAGTAAAGAAAGTTCTAATATAATACCCGAATCTGATTGGTACCATGTATACTCCAACCCTGACTTCGGAGGGCGTTAAATCCGAGTTACGTATATGAACTAGTTAAGTATACATATTGTTTGGCATTTGTTTGATCATTCATTCATATGCGTGAATATAATGTACTTATAACTTGCTTGTGGTATGGCTGAGGGTTTTGCTCACTAAGCTTAGGCTTACACCCCTTTAGACTTTTGCTGCAGGATAGCCTATTCGTAGAAGCTGGTTGAGGGATGCCACAGGTTAGCTTGGGGACTTAGGCAAGAGCGAGCTATCTTGTGTATTGAGAGAACAGTTAATGTAGATCTTTACTCATGTACTTTTATTTTCTTAGTATTGTAGACTTAGATGTACTCTCTTACTGTATGATATAAGCTCTATAGTTTAAATTTTATATAAATATGTCAATGTGATGTTATCATGTGAATCTGTGTGTTCTTGGGAAACTAGTGGTTGTAGAGCTTGTATATTGTATGAAGAGTTCTTGTTTGGAAGGGTAACCAATCAAGGGTTCTTTGTACAGTATACAGCGTCTGCCACGACTAGACCGTCCTCAGTTCGTGACATAATAAGTCTAAAAATAAACAAAATAAAACAAAAGAAAGAAAACAATTCAATTATCCTCGGCTCCCATCTCTTCATTCGAGCCATCATCATCTTCCCTAGATGACTCTCCTTCACTCTCATTCCTAGCCCCTTATCTTGTTGCTTCTTGCTTGATTCCTTAAGTTTCCTGCTCCTCATTACTATCTTCTTCTTCCAACCCTTCCTCCTCATCACTAGGTCTTCTTCTTCTAACCCATCACCTTCTTCTTCTTCTTGTTAAGCACTTACTGGTAGGGGAACCAAAGGTTGATTAGGACCTACATCCTCTTAGGTTTGAGGATGAGAAAAACAAGAGGGAATGGTTGTGCCCATAGCTATGGCAATGTTTTTCAAGAATTCAACAATCCCCTTTTGAGTTTCTTTGATCTCAACTACTTTACTTTCCAATCACTTCAAATTGTCAATCGAGAAACTTGATGTAGCTAGCACGAAATTTGGAGCAATAGGGTCCTCAATATCCAAGTTAGGATAAGAAACTCTTGCAATACCCTATTGATTAAAATGGCTTCTTGGAAGTGGTTTTGGTTTAGCGCAAGAGTCTCATGGCCTATCACTAGTAGGCCACAACCTCAAATTCTTAAGAATTCTAGTAATTAAACCTCCAATAAAAATATCTTTACTCTTATAAAATGTTTGTCGGAGAATTCCAAATGCAGTAAGGATTCTAACATTCACCAGATATCCCTTAAGTACATTATACTAGGGTAGTAGGTCATGCTCCCCCACTACCTTAGGACTCTCATGCTTCCCATAGATTGTTCTTATAAGGATGTAATGGAAGATCTTAGCATTGGTTTTCTTCAAAGTTAAAGCTTTTGACTTGCTCTGTTAGAAACTACTCTCATTGGATATTTCTCTCCAAAATTCATTTACAAAAGTACCCTGAGGAAGACTTACCGGTAAAGCTTCAAACTCATCATCCTCCAGCTTTACTCGGGTATATAATCCCATAGCATGTACAAAAGTCATCATATCAAAGGTGTAAGTTCTTCTAATATTAAATAACTCTACCTCATTTTCCATTTTCGAGCCTATGTACTCATATTTGATTTTGAATGATGAGAGGACAGCTAATGTTGTTTTCTTGTAAGTTTTCTCTTGAATTGTAAATAACTTCAACCATGGTCAACTCCCTAACAACCTCTACATAGCCACCTTTAACCTATACTCTCCCTACACGTCCTAGTTGACAACACAATGTCTCTTGAATATCTTCTTAGTAGTAAACTCCTTAAATCTTTCTTTCTGTTCCACAATCATACCAGCTGGTGGAGTAACTACCATACTTAAACTCGTTGCATCTGATCGTCTAAAAGGAGTAGAAGGAGAAAGATCAACTGTAAGCCTCTTGTTTTGAGAAGTTGTTGATGATTTCTTAGGTGCCATCTACAAATATCCACATTAGTTCTGCAAAACAAAAGATTATGTACAATTTGATGGAAATTTAGACCAAAGCATAGCCATTCCAACTTCCTCCAATTTACAAATATAAAGGATCTACAAACTAAAGATGATCAAACCTAGCCTTTTCTTAAGCATGAATTACACTAGTGAATTCTTTGTGAACTCAACTTGTAACCCAAACTTCAACTAAGGATTATTATCTCCCCTTGACTATACAATATTCTAATTTCACAACATCAACACATAAACATAATCTAATTCCTAATTGCCATACAACACTTGAACATATACAAAACCAACTAGAAATACAATCTTACTAAAAACTTAATTATTAATGATGAGAATAATCATCAAATTAGGCTTAATTTGTAGAAATCCCCAATTCGGTTGTCGTCAATGGAAATTAAGGTTTAAGCTAGGCATTCCAAATTTCAGCACAAAGTCATGCAAATCGAAGTCTAATTACTGTACCGAATATGATCACAACACACTAACGAATCATAATGAACACACATATACAAACCCTAAAATTGTATGAACCAAATCTATGTAAATGTTGAAAAATTATAGAAAAAGGGAAAGATCATACCTTAGAAGAGCATAGTAAGGATGAAAATGAGCATACAATTGTTAGAAATGGTTAGAATAAAGGTTGATGTTAAGAAAATGGGGGTAGAGTTTCTTTAGAAACCAGTGTGTAAGTATTATCACGATGCCGAAACCTTGATCGACTCTAAATAGAGCTTTTGAGTTTTACAATTTATAAACCTATATTATATCCTTAACTTAGTTTAACAGGTAAGTGTACCTACCGTTTTATAACACGAATGAGTATAAGGTCATCTCCACTAGGAACTGATACAAACACTGGTTCTAATTAATCTTCTTATAATCTAATAACTCAATTTATCAAGTGATTAATGACTAAAACTTTGAATTGTTGACTAAACTATACTAGTCCATAAGCTAATGCCAACTAACACAACAGTTACAAGGTGATTACTAACACTACACTTAATATGCAAGCATGCTTCACCACTTAACATAATATCATCATTGATCTTATCCTAATGATTGTTATTTGTAGGGAATCACTAGCATGTAAGCATTCTTCTCAGGATTACTTCTAATCCTAATTGTTTCTATTAGAATGTCTTTCGAATTAACAGCCAGCTCAAATTGCATTAATGATATGTTAATTTGTCGATTTTCCTAAGAATGCAGTAACTTTCCTAACAATATCTCTACTATCAAGAGTAAAGTGTTCCAATGAATTAGATCTATTCAATATAATTATCTCTCAACGTATTCTATTGAAATCTAGCCTAAGCCAATGTCGTGCATTATACTGCACTTAGATTAATTAATTTCTTACTCTTCTTTACCTATTCTTTGTTTCCTGCCCTCAGACATTAAGGACAATGTCTCTCATTAAGTGTAGGGAAGGGCAACCTTTGTTTATCAAAAGTTTTCTACTTAAACTGTTTGTTCTTAAGTTATGAATTTACTAAGTAGATTGTAAATTTGGCATAGTAGCAATCAATTTTATGCATAACTACTTCTTGTGGACTTAGTGTACATGATTAATATTTTAGGATAAAATCTAAGTGAAGCAAACTTAGTTGCTATTTAATGAATGAATTTAGAGGTTGGAAGTGAATTAGAGTCTTTAATTCAAAGCCAATTGCTTGTACTTCTAAATTTTTTGAGTAGTATATCTGCTTTTCAATTACTTTTGAGTTCGTTTAATCTTGAGAGAAAAGGGTAAATAAAATAGTTCACTTGTTGATACTTCTTGAGAATCTCTTCAAATTAGAGTAAATAGAAGGGTTTAAGGAATAAATTAGTAAGGGTAGGCTTTGGCCCCTCAGAAGAGCAAAGTTTGACCTTACTGCTAATGAAGTCTTTATACCGTTGCAATAAGAATCTATAAGGATCAAATTAGTAAGGGTAGGCTTTAGTATCTCAGAAAAGCGAAGTCTAACTCCTCTACTGATCTTTGTCCTTATAACTAAGATAGTAAGGGTAGGCTTTGGTCCCTTAAAAGAGTGAAGTCTGACTCCACTATTGATCTTTGATATTCTAAAAAAAAAATAGAGGGAAAAGAAAGAAAAATGTGAATGGAATGTGTAAGTTGTTCTTGAAGAGGTTCAATAAAAGAAGTAGAAATACAGGAGAAAGATGGATACAATATACTTTTCTTCCAGATTAGTGTTCTTAAGAAGTAATTGAAGGGTTTTTATATACTTAAGGAAGTAGATGAAGTATAACCAATTTTTGTTGATCTATTTGGCTTTGTGCTAACTTTAGACCTTTGAAAGCTATTATTAAATAGTAAGGGTAAAGTGTGTTTTACTTTGATTAGTCTTAAAATATTTCTTTTTGTATTCTAAGAATACAATAGGGCATGCACAAAGTTAAGCTACTAGGGATACTTTATCAAATATGCAGTTGATTGTTTTAAGTGTTTGCTTGAGGACAAGTAAAGCTTAAGTATGGGGAAGTTTGACAAGTGTAAATTACTCTACACTTTCAAGGCATGTCTAAGCATAGAATTGATCATAATTTTGATTTAATTCTTAAGTTTTGGTACTTAATTGTATAATGTATTGATTTCAAGTAAATCATGAGCAAAAGGATGAAATCTATATAAGAACAATAACTTTTAGGACAATTACAACCATGAAGAGAAGAAAAAACTAGAGTAGTATAAGGATTCAATCAATCACGAGCATGATACTAAAGGAATGGAAAGGCCAGCCTTGATTACGCCTTCAATCATGGGCATGATTGAGGAAGTATTTATGATTGCCTTACCAATCACGACCGTGTGATCATGGTAAGAGTCACAGGCATGATGAAATGTAATAAAGTGACAAGAAGTTCATAGTATTCATCATCGTTGTGATTGGTGGAGAATTTTGTTTCTTTCTTTTTTTTTTTTTTGAGACAATCATGCCTTGAGTCATGAACATGATGGAGGAGACACAATTGCTCTTTTTTAACCTTTTCACATGAACTAGTACCTAGAAAACATTAAGTGGTTCCTTAAAGAGGCAGATACAAGTCTTTCGATGGGAAGAGTATAAATATATTGTGACTTTTGGAAAAGAAAAAGAGAGAACACCAGATCAAGATAGAGAGATTTTTCAGTAGAGCTAACATCACCAAGAAACACAATACAACATCAGAATCCATTATCTTCTTGTGTGTAACATTCTTCACTAACTTCGAGTGAGTTATGAAGAATCCAATGTCTGTATACCATTATACTAAGATCTTTTAAGTGAACAAAAAGGGGTTTTATTCTTTTCTCTTCCTTTATGTTTTGTTTTAATCCCTTTTCCTTAATTCTCTATATTTGTCTTTGTTCTATCATGTGTGAGTGATGAAGAATATGGTTTATGAAGTCATTTTTTAACATGAATATATTGTGAATTGTTACTAATCTTAATAATTACGAATTTCTAGTAATTAGAACTTCATACAAGTTGAGATAGTGTAGTGTATGACACAATCTTATTGTAGATTTCAATGGAATATGTTTAGAAATGGCTCCGTTGAATAGATCTTAGTCATTAGAATGAAGTATTCCTGTTAATAGAGATATCATTAGGAAGTTCACTGTATGTTTGGGGAATTCAAGGATTAATATGTTTCTAATGCAATCCTAACTTGTCTATTCTTTGAGAAGAGATTCTAAGGAATGTAATAGGGATTAGAATTAAGTAATTCTATGAAGAATAATCATGAGTAGAGAATTTCTGCAGATGAGTAATTATTAAGAGGAATAGTTCATATGTTATGTTAATATGATGGAGTAAACCTGCTTTATAAATTTTTATTTATGTGTCATAATTCTATTTGTTGTGTTTCTTCTTAAATTTAGTATGGTTTAGTTGTAAAGATGAGTTAGATTACTTTAATAAATCATTTGGTAGCTAGTTAATGGGAAGAACATTTAGTACTGGTGTTTGAATCCTTTTTCCAGTGGAGACAATCCTATACTTATCCGTACTGACATATGATAGGTACACTTACCTATTTGACCGAGTAAAGGATAATATATAAGAATCTAATTTGTAAAGCTTAGAAGCTCTATTTAGAGGCGATCAAAAGTGTAGAGTAATTTACTTTTATCATGATGTAAGGTAACTTCATTCCTAACCATTATGAGCAACATACCAAATAGGTAACCCCTTTAAGTAATGTTAGAGATAAGCTTTCGAATCTTTGGTTTTGATTTTCTTCGTGGATCAAGGATGGGTTTTTCTCCACTATTCTTGAGGGTTATACCTTTTAAACTCTTTGTGTGGGCTTTCCTTTTTGCCCCAATACTAAATCTAATGGTCTCTCGATGCTTTAGATTTGTTTAGACTTTTAAACATATACTAAATCACTATAAGCTTTGGTTTAGGCCAATTCATTTGAAAGCAACCATTAGAAGCCCTTTAAAGAAACCTTACTTGTTAACAAACCCCTTTTTTTTTTAATCTTTTTCTGTTATGCCTTATGGGATGGCTTAAAACCATAAAGGAAGTATAAAAATAGATAGTGCTCCATAAGCTGGCTAAGTGCCTAAAAGATGATTGAAGAAGGGAGATATCCTAAAGGAAGTGTAAGAAAGGAAAATGCCTTATGAGCTAACTTAGAACTGTAAGGGAAACGTAAGATATGACAATGCTTTATAAGCTTGTTAGGACCCTTAAAGATTATTCAAGGGAAAGTGTTTCGTAAGAGTTGGCTAAGACCCTAAAAGGTGATTAAAGAAGGGAAATCGCCTTATAGGACTTGGCTAAAGCCCTAAAATGTTCGTAAAAGAAGGATATTATTCTAAGAGTTGGCTAAAACCTAAGTAAAGGTGGTGACTATTTACAAATTACAAATCCCAAAGAAAGTGACAAACTTAATAGGTGACATGATAATTAAATCAATAAGATTGAACCTAATATAAGAAATAAGTCAAAACTAGTAAAGTGACAACCATTGACAACCTAAAGAAAAATCTAAAGAAATCAAAGATCTTTTTTTCTTTTTGAGTTTTCATTTTTTCTTCTTTTTCCTTTTTTATTTTTATAATCCCTAATACAATGAGGACTATAGTCAACGGTGTTAGTTTTTAAGGGAACAATTGTTATTAACAAATTGAAGGGAGATGATTATAACCAAAGTAAAGGATAAATGGCAAATAAGTTCTTTTTATTTATTTATTTATTTTTGTTATTAATTTTTTTCCTTCGATTTGACCTTTTCTTTATTTTTTTAATTACAATATTTACAAGACACTTCATGTTATAAAAAAAATTATTTATAAGAAAACCTAATAAAAAAGAAATTATACTTATAAAGTTGTTGGATTTTATTAAAAAGAGAATAATCTTATAAAAGGTGATGGAACAAAGAAGACAAACATTATTTACATGACTAACAATTTATAATACAACCTATATGAGGGTAAGTTTACAAATGCAATGAGAAAGACAAGATTATTTACAGTTATGAAAAGGATAAAGGTATTTTTTCTTCTTTATTTGTCTTTTCTTCCTTGCAATTTTTCTTACCTTTTAGGTTTTTTTTTTTTTTTTTGAGACAAATGAACAATTGTCTAACTAATAGAAAAAGTTGAAATTATCACAAGGGTCACAAAAAGGTTACCACTATTAATAGAGAGAAGCTCTAAACATAGTGGAAAAGAAATTTTATTCAAGGATTATAAATATTTGTAGGATATGTTACAAAAGTTCAATGGGTAAATATTATTTTATAATTTATTCACAAACTTATTTATTTATTTTTTTAATTTTTTTAAATATTTACAAGAGCTTTATCAAATGGGAGTGAATCTTGTTACAATGATGAGTAATATTTTGTTATAATCTTGATGGTTTAGGGATTAATTTACAAGCTCTAAATGTCTCCTAGATTAGTGATTATTTTACAATATGGTGAATTTAAGGAAAAAAATTATTTACAAGCTATGGGGAAAAGGATTATAGTGGAAAAGAAATTTTCTTGAAGGATTGCAATATTTACATGATAGGTTACAAAATATTCAATGGGGAAACATTATTTGATTATCTATTGAAAAACTCATTTATTTATTTTTATAATTTATTAATTATTTATAAGGGGTTTATTGAATGGGATTGAACCTTGTTACAATGATGATAACATATTTTATTATAATCTTGATGGTTAAGGAATTAACTTACAAGCTTTAAATGACTCTTGGATTAGTAACTATTTTACAATATGGTGGATTTCATAAAAAGATTATGTATAAGCTATGGGAAAAAGAGTTGTAATATTTAGAAAAACCTTATTCTTTTTGGGAAAAATTATTTATAAGGAGCCCTAATTGAAAGAAAGTTTTACTATAAAGGTATCAAATTGTTAGGTTATAGCTGGCTATAAAGCTACTAACAAAGAATTACAAATATTTAAAAGACAAATTAAGATTATTTAAGGGGATAAAGACTTAGGGTGGAATTACTTTGCAATATGACATAACTTTATCTACAAGTTAACTGGGCGTTTTTTTTTTGTAGCAATTTATTTAAGTTATAACTTTATTAATATTCCAACTATGTGTTCAATAAGTTGTACCCTTAATGGGCTTACCATCTTTTTATTTTTACATTAAGCAAATAATCTACAATAAGCTATTGTATATGAAATATTGAGAAATTATAATTATTTTATTTAATTACTAGATGCTACACTATTTTTCATTTTGTAGGTTTATGATTATGAATGCAAATGATCAATTCTAAAGGTTCTTAAGTTTTAAAGGCCTCACATGGATCATGGGCCAATTTGAAATTTGAGTGGGGTTGGCCTACTCAGCCTTGAGTGGTGGTTATATAACATCACTTGAGACGTACATAATGATCTTTCCCTCTTAAGGTCATAGGATGGTCTAAATTCAATTGTATCTAAGCATACATTTAATTAGGCCTCTCTATTTTTTTCCTTTATTTTTTCTACATCATTAACACTCAAGTTAGTACATAAAACCACCCCCCCAAAACTTTGATTTAGGTGTAAATTTTCTTCCTTAATTTTTAAAGTATAGTTTTTAGCCTCTTAAACTTTCATAAATTGGTAAATAAACTTCTTAAACTTTGATTTTGACATGAAACACCTCTTAAACTAAGTTTAAGGGGTATTTACACACCAAAATCAAAGTTTAATGGGTCATTCTTAACCTCAGGTGTTGTTTGCCAATTTATGAAAATTTAGGGGCTCAAAACCACACTTTGAAAGTTTAGAAGAGCAATCCATACTTGAGTCAAAGTTTAAGGTGGTTTTATACAATTTCCCAAAAAAAAAAAACCAACTAAGAAATAATCAATTGAATAAAAGGAAAAACAAAATTATTTTATTTTTCCAAAATCAAGGTCTAGCTAATTAATTTGTAGACTTCTTTTATGGCTAGCCCACAAACTGTCCATAATAGAGTTGCTAATTTGTCAAGCTGAAAATTTGGTTTTTCTGTTTTCTTAACCTTATTTATATTAAGTCTAGTTCATAAGATAAATGATACATCTCCAGGGTCGTACACACAGAGAAGCACCACAATGAATGAATTGAAAAGGAAACAGAAAAGAAACTAGTAAAGTTCGACTAGCTACTGAATTGATATGACTCACCACTCAATCCTACTCAGCTTACAACCCATCGAATATGACACATTGGTCCAAATTGAAGAGTCACTCGCCACTACTCCTTGTTAAAGAGAATAGATAAGAGTTAAATGATAACGTAAACACTAAGGTTGCTCAAAGAGAATAATTCTATATTGAAAGTTGGATGATTGTCTGCGTACAAGGAAAGTGGGGTTTTGTATACTTACCCATTATGCTTATTTTACACGTATGAAAAGACAAAAGGGTATTTTACATTTATAATTACATTACATTAATCATATTAAAAAAGGATAAAAAGGACAAAGAATATCCAGTACTGAAAAAAAAAAAGAATTATTTTGGAATATTGTGTCAGAAGGTACGTATCACTTAATGGCTGTATGTTTGGTGTATGATACACAGGAAAAAGTAAGAGGTGCTAGGAGTTAGGGGCCAACCTGATTTGGATTAGATCGGGAGTCAATCAACCTGGCAAAAAGGTCAACTGTCTTGAAGTCAGACGCCAGTGGGTTAGGTCAGTAGCTCAGCTTAGCTAGTTCTAGGCTATCTTTTAGATTAGGACTTCGTTGTTAGGTAAGAACATATTGAACATACGTGAAGATCTGAGAGACAGGTCAACAGGAGATCAGATCCGGATAGGAGTCCTCTTCTTGGTTATGGCTTGGAGCTAGTATTTTCTGTATGAGCCCTTAAAGTCCTTTAGGTTGGCTTTTTGTGATCAGTCCAAGGGGTTGATTTCTATCAATAAATGTAATGTGCTAGAACCCTAGGATGCCATAACTTTGCCTCATGTTGACATTGGAGTCAAACACGCTATGGCATACTATTATCTATGTACCTATTATAAATCACAATTTTCAATAAATCTGCCAACTCACAATCGCTAACCTCAAATATGGCACTAGAGTGGTATGTCAACCACTCAAACTCTATAGCCAATTGTAATAACATAATTGAAAACCATCATAACTCCACAACTTAAATCATGAAGGACTCTAAACCATAAACTAAAGTCCCATAGCTTCGACAAAAGTTAAACCACTAAATCTAGTAATAGGAGTCAAAAGTGACTCCATAACCACACAAGTCTCATAAATAAGCAATTATAATGAGAATAAATAAAAATCCTTAAGTCTACCCCTAAAGCTAATCTACGACACTACTACTCCATCACAATAGTAATAATCTCCCTCTTTATCATAGTAAAGATAGTCATATCTAACATCCTAAGCATATCTCCCATCGTCTACCTCGTAACTTGTCCTTGCAATTGAAAAAAATAATAATCCCTATAGGGTGAGTTAAAGTTCAGTACAGGATACCATACACATGTACATGAAAAACAAGAATCAGTTGAGCACACATATACAAATGCCACTATTAAATGCAACAAGCAATAGTTTTAAGCTTACATTTAGGCCCATAATCATTACAGTCTCAACGTCCTGAGACTTGGGGTTACTCATGACCCTTAACTTGCAATATATATAGATACTACATAAGTATTGATGTTGGGTACTCTCTAACACCTAAGTACCATAAACCATCCTAGATCTACCTGAATCATTTTAGTATGGGACTCCATGGGAGATAGCATCGCACAAAGATCACTAGGTGCCTCATCAATACTACTAGACTTAACCAGTGGATAGTTGAAGCCAAGCATAACCAGCAACACAATTTAGTCTAAATATCAATTTAGCCTGATTTATATTTGCTAACCTAACACACACATTCAACAAATATGTATCCCATACCTAGAGCTCCTATCTCAAAAAGATCCAACACTACGCGTCCTTATCACTTGTTCAAAATATAAATGCTAGGTTAGAATTCAATAAATTCTGTAACTCAATACTTATTACCTTTAACTCAACCCTCTCCCCCATACTTTGAGCTTGCGAACTAAATGCTACATAACTTTTCATATCCTTTTGTCATATATATACCAACCCCTTACACTCTCACTCGAACAAAACATATTATATACATTATTTTATATCATACATATATTTAATAAATATAATGTTTATAATATATCTATGATTATATATGTTATTTATATATTTATTCATTTTTTTCCTTTAACTTTTTTTTTGTCTCCGCTGTTTTCTATTTTTTTTTTCTGCCATCGCTTTCCTCTCTCTCTCTTGTACTGCCCTCTCTCTTACTCTTGTTGACACAATACACACATACATAAGTTTCGCTCACTAACCTACATACACACGCACCCTCTATCGACACATTCCACACACAAACACTCAACATATACTCACATGTCCTCCACTGACACACTTTCACACACATAATCACTTAACACACTTACACACACAATTCATGCCACCACTGACACAAACACACAATTCACACACTCGATACACATGTACGGAATGCACTTTGCATGGGATACACACCGACATGGTACACATACACCATACATCCCAAGACTACCCCACGACACTACCAATATGTAATTTACACCATAACCACATCACCACTGTCACGCTAATAAATATCACTCTCTCTCTTAAAACTCTAAGGAAAACTTTAAGGATATAAGTCGATAGAGTAAAACAAAAATAGAATGAAAACTTACTTGAATAGGAAAGAATTCTTGTTGAATTTTCCTTTCAATAATGCGATTCTTGATTAGGGATTGGGGTTGAGATGAGAATTGTAAGTTTTCTATTTTTGTAGGAAAAGTAACGTAATATTTATTTTTTTGGTAGGGAAAAGATATAGGGTTTATTTAGGATAAGCAATAATAGAAAGTCTAAATCTTTTCTCATGACCAAATTACCCCTACTAGCCCTTATGATTAAAAGCTATACCATGTCTGAAAATAACTATTCCCTTATTTTCTTTAATTTCTTTATTAATTTGATTATTGACTTAGGCTCTACAATAAATCGCTTGACTAGATTGAGGACATGTTTTAATTTTGAAAATAATTTTAAAAGGAGTTGTTACCTAACTAAAATCAAGAAAGAGTGAAATTAGGGCTCATAGGCGGATGAGTCCTAATTTCAATTGCCAACCTACAATTATATATAACAATTTTAGAAAAATAGAAACCATAGAAAATATGAGCTTGGATGTTATCTTATTAAAACTCGAAAGTTTCCTTAAAAGAGTTCATCAAATGATTAAGTAGGATTTTAATTTTATTTTCAAGTAAATTAAACTTTCTTTTTTTTTTAATTGAAAATGAAAGGAATTTGGAAAAAGGAAAAAAAAAATTTACTAGCCTAAAGTACCTACATATCCGCAAAATAGGGTCAAGCCTACATAGTTCTTAACAAATGAAAACTTTAGTTTGTTAATTTATTTTATTTTTGAAAAAATCTTTTTACTTTAAGTTCATTAGGTTTTATTAATTTAGGGAAAAATTAGCTTTCTTGGTCCAGTTTCGAAAATCCTAAGAAAATTCCTAAACTTTTGAAAAGGACAATTTATTTTTTATTTTATAAAAAAAAATTTCTTTGTGTAAGAAAAATTTTATTAAAAAAAAAGCTCTTTTTATTTTGAAAAGAACCAATTATTCATTATAATATGCATTGAGCTATAACATACAAAGAGAATTTATAACAAAACAAATTATTCAAAAAAAAAAGATATTGCTAATCATGTAAGCTAAGTATAACATGCAATGAAGTCTAATTAATTCATGCAAATATGACAAAAAACTAATAACATGTTGAGTTACCAATTAACTATCAAGAGCATTATTACTTATTTATTTATTTATTTAATTTTTAACTATATCATATAAAAACAAGCTTATTGAATTCAACATGCTCATTCAATTAACGTAGAAAAAAACACTAAGGTATTTATTAAGTAAGACCTAAATAAGCTAATTATTTTATTAAAGTCTAATCATGCCAATTATTTATTTACTAAAGCCTAAACATGCAAATTATTTATTTATTAAAGCTTATGCCAATTATTTTATTGAAACCTAAGCATATTAACTAAAAACCAACAAGCATGAACTATCATGCAAAAACTAAATATCATATAAAAACACATTATTTAAGTAAAATCATAACAATACAAGATCAAAATACATATTATTATTACTATTATTATTATTTTTAAAATATTCACCTTCCTTTTTTTTTTTTAGGAAAAGCCTTATTCATGCATATTTAAAAAAAATCATAAGCGCATTAAAAATTAATTGAAAAAATGATTAAATATTGTATAAAACGCATTATTCAATTCAAATCATAACATTACAAGATCAAAGACACATCTTTTTTCATTTTTTATTTCATATTTTTATCTTTTTTCCAAACAAAATAATGCAACACGTGCGATTTCTTTTCCGTCAATACGCCCTGCAATTTGTACTTGAATTCCTTTTGTATCCGCTTGTTCGGTTAATTCAATAGCCTTTTTCATTGCTTTTCGAAATGAGACTCGATTTTACAATCTAGTCTTTTTTTCTAGTACATTTTGAGTAATACATTCTTTATCTATAACTTCAATTCGAGTTCTAAATTCCTTGCTAAGGTTGGTCTTTGTTCAATTTAAAGAGTTAAGAATTCACTAGTAGCAAGTAACGAACCGATGATTGGTTTAGGTGGTTATCAACTGGCTCTTAAGGCAAGGTTGGTAGCTATGAACTCCTAAGACACCCTTCTCCAATACCCCTACTTCAATTTTTGCAAATCTCGAGCTTTCCTCCTTCAATTTCCCCAAAGACTTCAAGCTAGTGATGAATAAACCTTAGCAAACACCCTTTCAAATTCAAATTCAAATTACCCACACTCAATACGATTTCACCAATTGGGCATTAATCTACAAATATCAAAGATTCTTTCACTATTTTTGCCTCTCTTTAGTTTGCTTTATAACGAGAGAAATCAAAAAGAGAGAGTGGGTATTGAAATTTTAAACTCTGAAGAGAGAAAGCATGTAATCCTTACGATGGGGGTATTTACAATGCTTAAGAGCTAAATGAATGAGTGCTAGGGATCTCCATTTATAGTGTTAGGTAGAAAGTGCAACCAATGAACTTCCATGCATGAGAAAGATTAAATCATGATGAGAATGGAAAGCTTTGGTGTGCATATCAATTCTCGCTATTTTTGGCCAAAATTGGATGTGTATTTAAATGAATTTTAAGAAAATAATGATGCACACAAACACCAAAAGTGCATCAATGGATTAATTATCTTATGGCATCTTATAAGAATATGCTTCAACTTGTCCAAATAAAGTTTATGTGCAAAATATAAACATATAATGTTATTCAATTTTGATTTTTTCTTTTTATCTTGCAAATTTTCATTAATAAAAATTCAAAAATTGAACATGCCCAAATATTATTATTCATGCCCTTTCTATTAAATATCTGCTCATGATTTTTAATATCTAAAAGATGGGTGAAATTGGGTAAAAAAATACTTGAATGCACCTGCCATTTTTAATAGAAAAACAAAGGTTTAAGCTTCTTTTTGAAGTGAAGAAGAGAGGGAAGAGAAACGGGTCTTTGACCCAATCAAAGGAGGCACTACGGGTAAATCACATGGTACCTAATCATTAGCCACGTAGCACTACATGGATGTTATGTGACAGCATGGGATCGAGCTACATAGTAAACAATTTTTTGTGACAGCAACACATGTCACCTACCCCATAGTGATACATGTCTCTTTATCATTGTTTATTTTTCCTTTTTCCTTTTTCCTTTTTATCTCTTTTCTCTTCTCATTTGCTAATTATAGTGTTGTTCCAACTTGTTTCCATTTTTAATTTGTCTCCCATTTTTTTTAATACCTGCAAAAAGATTCGACTAATTTTCTAACCTCTTAAAAATCATACTACGCACATAAGCGAAATATGTAGTCTAATAACCATATGCTCAAATATTTTCAAAATTTATTTGACTTGACAATTAGGAACTTAGTTTCAACCTGTGTTCATCCTTTTCACAAAATTTCAAATGGCCATAAAATGATCATTTGAAGTTAGATTGAGGTACAATTTGAGGCCATGACTCCTGAAAATATAAATTTTTGAAATATTTCAAAATGAGTTAATTGAACCTAAGGTAGAAATTGATTTTCAATAAATGCCATTTTCATTGGATATTTCTAATTTGATCAAATTGCATATGTTTATTATGACACCAAAGGTCATTTTGGATTAGAAAATTATTTCTACCTCAATCTGACCTAAGTGGACCATTGCAAGACACTTTTTTATTATTTTCCAATTTTTATTCTTCTTGGATTTTTTTGGTTTTCTTTTTTTATTTTCAATTTTTTCTTATTTTTCAATTTTTTTATTTATATATATTTTTTATTTCTCTTTATTTTTCAAATTTTTTATGTCTTTTCTTGATTTTTCATTTTTTTAGTATTTTCATTCTTTTCATTTTTCATATTTTTCAATTCTTTTTATTTTTTATTTTTGTATTTTTTGCCTATTCCAAAAAGTAGGAATTCTAAACTAGAGATGGATTTAAAGAGGAACAAAATGTATTGTCTACAAAGATCAAGTGTGCGCATTAATGATTGATAGTGGTAGTTGTACAAATATTGTATCTACAAGTTTAGTCAAGCAAGTACAATTGCCAACCTCTCTACATCCCAAGTCGTACAAGCTACACTAGCCAAATGAGAAGGGTTCATTGCATGTTTCAAGATAAGTCATATTACCCATTTCAATTAGGAGTTATAAGAATGAGATTTTATGTGATAGGTTGCCAATGTACACTTCCCACATATTGCTTGCCTGAACTTGGCTATTTGGTCAAAAGATTATGTATTATGGATATAAAAATAATTACACATTCAAGAAAAATGGCCAACCTATTGTGCTCTTTCCAATACACCTAACTAGGCTAGCAATATGCAAACCAAGTTAAGCTAAAGATCCAAGAAGGCACTAGTAAGAAGTTGATTTAAGCTTAGGGAAGTTATGAGGTCAAATGATCCAACCTTTTTACTAATACAAAGATTAATGGAACTGAAGAGAGCAAGCCAACCCACTTGATGAGGTCAAGGCATTTTTAGATGAGATTATTGATCAATTTCCTAAAGAACTATTAAATGGATTACCCCTATTACAAGTGTCAAGACTCTATAGGGGGTATAGCAGGATTGTCTAAAATTTTTATATTACGTGTACATTCATGATACAAAAAATTGCTTTGTAAGTTAGAGATTGTAGGACTCTAAATAATTATTCACTAGGATTTTTATTTTAAATTTATTAACTCATTGTAAAATAAAAATAACTATGGATATCTAATATTCTACAGTTCCTCATAAAGAATCTGTATCCCCTACCAAACGATAAGATTAGATGATAAAGACTAACAATTTATACTAATCGAAGTTACAAAATCAAATTATGAGGATAGTATTTACATTTAAAGTATTAAACCAACAATACAATCCATACTAACCTCAACTCTTTAGTAGATCATTTACTAAAACATCTTAATACTTACACTTGAGGCTTAGCTCTTAACCTATGCCAAATTATCTATCAACTTGCAAAAAAAAAAAAAATGTTGGAGAGTAAACTATACGAGCTTAGTAAAATATCTCTCACATTATACTGGCAAGTAGGTTGTCAAACAATTAATAAATAAACATATAAATGCATGAGCAAGCAGTCTGCCAAGCAATATATGCAGTTAACCAGTGATGCATACAATATTGGATTTAACACCTTTCGAAGTAAGGTTGGAGATACATTAGCACTAATCACAATCAAGTTCTAGTACCTAGGTTTTTAACCATATAATTAAAATTCCATATTTCATAAAATATATTTTCCATTTCTAAAATCCAGTAGTTTACAAATTTGCAAGTCTAGTAGTGAGGTAACCCCTATAATCCACATTCACACCTTACAACGAAAGTCTTTAGACTCAACCTTCAGCTAGACGGTTGGCATCCAGTTGCTAGTAAGCCCATAGGCTAGGTTAAGTTCATGTCGTCTTGATGCACCATACTAAAACACTTTAATTCAATATATAGAAACAACCCCAGCAGGACCTCTCTTTACCTCCATGTAAGGTGATAGTTGGAATAAGTAATGCAATGCAATGCATGGTTGATGTATGATCTTTTTAATTTAAGATAAGCCAAATATAATTAAGTGAAATTATTGGGCGATCAATCAATATCAGCAAACCATTCAAATCCTACAACAATCAATCATACAACCAAATCTTCAATTATTATATTTAACAATATATTGCACAATAATCAACTAATATCAAATACATACATAACCCGAACCCCCACGTATCAAGTTATTAATATTTAATTTAGGTACACTAACTACAAGCACAAAACAAGTACAGAGTCATCAGGAGTACTCACTTGACTAAAGCCAATATAACTCTTAGTAATCAACAAGCAGCTTATCTTCTTGATCGATATTCCCTAACAAATAGAAATGAAATAAACCTAATAAGTATCTAGATGTACAAAATAGCCTAAGCAACTCATTATTTATCTTATGATTCCCGTTTTCACTTAGGTTTTGAATTTCATATAACTTGTTAGTTTTACTTTAAATCTTTACATTTTTATAGTTAGTTCTTAACAAGTTTGCATTACTTTATTCTATGGATAACAACATATAGTTTATTTAAGATTATATAAGTTTAGATTATTCAACCATTTGTAAGTTTTGTATTAATATCTTGCTATATCGTGATTTAGTTATAATATTCGTATATAGTAGAATAGATAGTAGTATAATGATATATATATATATATATATTAGATAAAGTAATAAAGTTAGGTAGAACATCTTGAAATTAAATATTTAGATAACTAAATGCTTTGGCTCTGTCATACTATAGTATCATTCTAATTTTATATCATATGTATATATATATACATATATTTAATTTATTTCCTATAAGTGTTGATAGTCGGTTTTCATCCACTCGGCTTAATAGACATTAACTTCGCTTACTCATCCATTCGGTTGCTAATAAGTCGGGTAATCGACATTCTCAGCATCCCACCAAGTAATTGACACTTGGCATTCTGTCAAGTAACATAGATCTACTCTTAATTTGAATTCAAATTCATGGCGCGAATAGTTATCACAAGCACAGTTATCTTACATAACTGCTTGCTCTCCCTACATTTCAGGGAAGGTATCTAATTAAGAAGCTTCCACGTATCTCAATAGTTACTTCGATAACTACTCCTTTAGACATGAGAATCTCCTATAAATACAAGAAAGAAACTCTGTAAGGGACAGCTAGTAACTCTCATCCTCTTTATTTTAATTATCTCATTCCTACTTACTAACTTAAGTATCGAAGTGGCCGTACCAAATTGGCCCTAGTACCAAGCATTTCTCTTATCTTTGAAAGATATTTCCAACTCCCAAAATTCACCAACAACATTTGGTGCCGTCTATATTTTCCTAAACACACCCATATGGCTAAAATTAGAATGACTAAGAGTATAGGTGCTGGCACTTCCTCCCAATACCTTGAAGGGGGAGTCAGCATATTGATAGTAGCGATTGGCTAAACTCAAGTAACTTTGCCTCGATTTGGCTAAGGAAAACTCAAAGTTAAACAAAAAACATGAATAGATCCTTAACCTCCTTCATAATAGTATTCATCCAAATTAGAATAAAGAGTATGGTGATTACGATGATGGTGCTGCTACTTCCTCTTAACACCTTGAAGGAGTAGGGTCAGCATAATGATGAGCAGCAACTAGCTAGACTCTAGCAATTTTGCCTCGATTTAACCAAGGAAAATTTGGACTTAAACAAAAAACATGAATAGATCCTTAACCTCCTTCATAATAGTATTAATCCAAATCAAAACAAAAAGCATAGCAATCACGATGACGATAATAGTAATGATTCAATTTATTCACCAGAGTTGCCTAAAAAATAAGCCAAGGTCGTGGTGGGACCCTCGGCTTCTACTTTCAAAAAGAATGACAAAGGCAAGCAACCGTAGCAGGTGCACTATGCAAGTCCCTCACATGTTAGCACCCATGCTGCAATAAGCAAGTAATTCCAAATCAAGAAGAGTCCCTTCGTTCCAAAGATTTTAGAGGAAGTGATACCTCTATACATCAAGCTACCATAGTTTGAAACTTATGTAGGAACAAAGGATCCCAAAGGCCATTTGGAGTATTACCATATGTTGGCCAAGTTGCATGGTTTGAGTGATGTAGTAGCTTATCAAGCTTTTCCCTCAACTTTGAGGAATGCAGCAAACACATGGTTCAAACACTTAAAACTGGACACCATTTCTTGTTTTGATGAACTAGCACAAGTGTTTCTTCAACACTTCCTTATAAGCAAACTTTCTATTAAGGATTCTTTAATCCTTAACGCTATCAAGCAAAAATCAGATGAGTCAATTAGAGACTACCTAGTCAGGTTTATGGTCAAGATGGTTCAATTCCTAGAATTGGTAGCACAAGTGTTTCTTTAACACTTCCTTGTAAGCACACCTTCTGTTAAGGATTCTTTAATCCTTAATACTATCAAGCAAAAATCAGATGAGTCAATTAGAGACTACCTAGCCAGGTTTATGGCCGAGATGGTCCAATTCCTAGAATTGGTAGCACAAGTGTTTCTTCAACACTTCCTTGTAAGCAAACTTTCTATTAATGATTCTTTAATCCTTAACACTATCAAGCAAAAATCAGATGAGTCAATTAGAGACTACCTAGCCAAGTTTATGGCCGAGATGGTTCAATTCCTAGAATTGGATATGAGTATGGCTCTCAACGCCGTAATTAATGGAGTTAAGCCCCATGGAAACTTCTTCAAGCCTCTCGCAAAGAACAAGCTAAAAACTTTCGCTGAGTTCAAATAACATAAATGCCCAGTAGGAGGCCAATCAGAATAGAGGAGATAGAAAAAATGACAAGAGAAAGAGTGTGAGGGATAGACCCGACTCAAATGATGATTAAAGTTCGAATGTCGAGAGAAAGAGACCAAGGATTCTAACATTTTCATCCCCACAGTCATCAATTGTCCAATTTCAGACATATTGATGGAGGTACATAGGTAGAGAGGTATTTGCAGTAGCCAAAAAGAATGAGAAAAAATCCCTCCAGGAGAAATTCCAATAAGTACTATGACTACCACCACGACAAAGGTCAAAATACAGATGAGTGCATACAGCTCAAGAATGTAATTGAAGATGCGATTCAAAGTAGGCATTTATGAAAATTCCTAGCACATGATGCCGAAAATATTGAGAGACCGACCTAAAGGAGACATGAAGAACAAAGAATGAAACTCAGCTAACTATGGTCGGAGGAGATGTAAGGGATACTAATCCCAATAGAGCATCCAATGGAGTGATCAACACCATTGTTAGTGGACCTACTATAGGCCAGTTAAGCTCTTCGAGCTTAATAAATGACAAAAATTATGTCTACAACATCCAAGGTAAGAAATTCAAGATTGACAACTCAATTTCTTTCATGGAAGATGACTTTGAGGGCATTTAGTGACCGCATAATGATGCATTGGTTATCAGTGCAAGGGTCGCCAACTTCGAAGTCAAGAAGATTCTTGTTGACATAGGAAGTTCAATTAATATCATTTTTCAGCATGCGTTTGAATAGATGAGATCCAAGATCAAAGCACAACTAAGATCTTATAAGTATGATCTATATGCATTCAACAACCAACAAGTCCAAGTAGCCGGAGTAATTTCTTCACCTATACAATTGGCAATGATGAGCATGTTGAAGACGATAAAATGGACTTCCTCATCATCAAATGTTGGTTCCCATACAACATGATAATGGGACAGTTGTATCAGTATCTATTCATCATTATCCCTTCAACTACACATCTTAAAGCCAAGTTCCCTAATCCTATGGGAGTCGGCATGTGCAAAGGAGATCAGTAATTGGTAAGGTCATTATATATGAGGGCCTCAAGACAAGAAGAGGTATTTCAGGTGGAAACCTATCCATAAAACAATTTGGTCAGCATAAAGAATGCCGAGAGTGATATTGAGGAAATTTCTTTAGGAGATGACCTTGAGAAAACAACGAGGATAAGGAAACCCTTTTTAGCAGATATTTGGCAAAGTTTGATTAACTTCTTGTAAGCTAACATTGACGTGTTTGCGTAGTCCCTTTCGAACATATCGGGTATCCCAAGAGAAGTTATGGTATATAAGCTCCAGATTGATCTAAGTGAAAGGTGATCTAACAAAAGAAAAGGCATTTTGCACCAAAGAGACAAGCAGTAATAGAGGAAGAAATCTAGAAGTTATTAAAGGCATGATTTATCTAGGAAGAGCCTTATTCGACTTGGCTAGCCAATTGTGTGCTAGTTAAGAAGTATAATAACAAGTGGCGAATGTGCATAGACTTTACAGATCTCAATAAGGCTTATCCCAAGGATTATTTCCCACTGCCAAAAATTAATCAGATGGTAGATGCAACTGTTGGATACGCGTTACTTTCTTTTATGGATGCTTTCCCTGGTTACAACCAAATCAAGATAGATAAGGAGGATAAAGTCCATACATCTTTTGTTACCAATTTTAGAACTTATTGTTACACAATAATGCCCTTTTGGGCTGAAAAACGTTGATCCAACATACCAAAGACTTGTTACCAAGATGTTCAAACCCTAGATTCATGGAAATGTCAAAGTATATGTCATGACATGATTGTGAAGAGTATGAAGGAAGATCGGCATATTACAGACCTTAAGGAGACATTTACTACATTGAGGAAATATAGCATGAAACTCAACCCACAAAAATACGTCTTTAGTGCCATTAGGAAAATTTTTAGGATAAATGGTTACTTAACATGGTATTGAGGCCAACCTAAGAAAGATTGAGATGATAAGGAACATGAAATCCCCTCATACGGTAAAGGAAGTGCAAGAACGTGAAGAGCTGCCCTCAATAGATTTGTGTTGAGAAGTGCAGATAGGTACATAAAATTCTTTAAAATCTTAAAGAATCTGAAATAATTCAAATGCTCTTTCGATTGTGAAAGAGCTTTCAATGATCTTAAAGAATTCCTTGCTACCAATATTCTTGGCACCTATTTCAGGAGAGAATTTATATTTATATTTATTGGCCAACTATAGAGCTCTTTCTTTTATATTGGTCTGAATTGATGGCAGAGAGCATCGACTTGTTTATTACACAAGTCATGTTTGCAAAAGCTAGAGCTTCAGTGCACAAAAATTGAAAAATTTGTTTTAGTAGTTGTTCTCTTCGCATAGAAGTTGAAGCCATATTTTAAGGCTCACCAGATCATTGTGCTCACTGATTAGCCATTGCGGCAAGCATTGCAATGGCTTGACTCCTTTAGGAGGATGATGAAATATGCCATAGAGGTAAGTGCCCATTGTATACAATACAAGCTTAGAAAGATACTGAAGGCTCAAGTGCTGGCAAATATTATAGCCAAATTTATTGGTAATGAAAATAGTATGGAGTTTGCCAAGAAACCTATCCGGTTCCTTTATGTAGATGGTTCTTCAACAAAAGAACAAAGTGGTGCAAGCCTTGTTCTTCAAGGCCCCTTTCGTTATGCCTTGAAATTAAGATTCTTGGCTAGCAACAATGAAGCTTTGATTGCTAGACTGAAATTGGTGAAAGAAATTGGCACTAAAAAACTTGAAGTGTTCTTTGATTCATAAATGGTGATGAATCAGGTCATGGGAAGTTACGTAGCAAGGAAAGAAGAGATGAGCAAGTATGTATTAGTAGTACAAACGTTTATTGAAGAATTTCAATCTTTCTCCATCAACAAAATTCTGAGAAGCAAGAATATTGCTACCGACTAGTTTTCAAAATTAACCAGTATGACATTCCCTGAATTGAGCAACAAACTTTTTGTCAAATTTCTTTTGTAGAAAAGTTTATCTACTCTTTTACAGAGCTGTAAGTTGGCTCCTTAGCCGAGCGAAGAATCTTGGATGGATCCCTTAGTAGATTATTTGAGAGATGATACTCTCCTTGATGATAAGAAAGGAGCGTGCAAATTGGCTTACCAAGCCATGAACTATGCGTTGATTGATGGTTAGTTGTATAAACGTAGTTTATCATGACCTTATCTTTGATGCCTTCCTCTAAGAGAGTATGGTAATATATGTAGTAACCACATAAAAGCAAAAACACTATATGTTTAAGCATTATAACTCAGCTATTACTGGTTGACCATGAGAGAAGATGCAAAGGAATTTTTCCGCCATTATCCTTAGTACCAAAAGTACAAGTCATCGAGTCATGCACCTGCAACTGAGTTATGTAGCCTAACCAGCCCTTGGCTAAGTAAGGGTTAGATATTCTTGAACCCTTTTCGAAGTCTACTGTCCAACAACAATTTGTCATTATTACTATAGATTACTTTACCAAATGGGCAGAAGCCGAGGCAGTAGCAAAGATTACCAAGCAAAAAGTGGAAGCGTTCTTTTTCAAATCCATCATATCAAGATTTGGAGTTCATTACATGATAATCATGGATAATGGCCCATAGTTTGATAACAATGAGTTCCAAGCATTTTGCAAGAAGAATGACATTCGCATCAACTACATGTCTATAGCACACTCTCAGATGAATGGATAAGTTAAAGCTAAGTTAAAGCCTTAAACAAGATCATTTTGCACGACCTAAGAAGGAAAGTAGATCAATTTAGAGGGAAATGGGCCAATGAACTGTTGAATGTCTAATAGGGGTACCGAACTGCCTGTAGAATTGTAACTGGGGAGATGCCTTTCCGGTTAACATATGGAACATAAGCCACGTTGCCAATTGAGTTGGATTTACCTAATCTACGAACGTAGAATTTCAACATTATGGTTAATCAAGTTAGATTAACAGCGAATTTGGACACCATTGATCAAATTAGAGATATTGCAAGAGCTAAGATTGTAGCATAACAGTATAGAGCAATAAGGTATTACAATCAAAAAGTGAAGTACAAGGTTTTTCAACTTAGAGATCTGGTTTTCTAAAAGATGAAAGCTACTAGCACAAAAGTGAGTTAAGGGATACTTAGCATGAATTGGGAGGATCCTGTCAAGATATAGGAAGTCATTAACAAGGGAGCTTATCAACTAAAAAGGTTAGATGGATCTATCATCCCTCAAGCATGGACCATCGAGAATTTGAAATTATATTTTAATTGATTGGTCAGATGATGTTCATCTCCACTTGTTTGTAAGGCGACAACCTACTTGCTTGCAAAACTACAATACTTTTTTATGAGAATTATGTTTAAAGTCTTATAATGTTTCTTGTTCTTCTTATGATTGCCGAGTTAATGAGTTATAGACTGCATAGAAAATGAGCTGACCTAAGTTCTAGCCTATCATGGTTAATGAGTTGCATAAATTAATTGTATAGCCAAGTAATGCGGCTAGTCTACGCCTTAAACAGCTAACAGACAAAGTCTATAAAGAAGCATGAATTGGGAGCATGAAATAAAACATGTCGAGAAATAGTTAGGTGTATGAAATAAAACATGCTGAGAAATACTTAGCGTGTAATATAAAACATGCTAACCAATAAGAACATGTGAAATAAAACATGTACATCATGCATGTCGGAAAAGTGCGGTGCATGAAATAAAATGTACTCGAAGCAATTAATATGAAAGATACTTTTCATTCAATAAAGTATTGATTACAAGCACTTGACCTAATAGAGAAAGCAATCAACAAAGAATACAAAGAAAATCTTAAGACCTATCCTCAGAGTTAGTAGAAGTAATTTTTGGATCAAAGGCTGGGGCTTTCTCCAAGTGAGCTTCTTTTTCAGCACTTTGGGTCTCAAAGCTGGTAGATTTCTCTTTCCATACATAGGGGATTTCTTTTGACAAACATTCTTCGTCTTCCCCTTAATCCTCCGCATAAGCTTCGTCATTACCCTTAGTAACAATCTCAACACCTACCTCATCATCATCGTCCTTGTTGGCATTGCTGACTTTGTCGTCAACGTTAGCGAAGTCAATGTAAGAGAGATCATAATTAGTGTGAAGCTTCAGTATCTCCTCTCTTGCCGCTTGGGCCCTTCTAATAACTTCTTCAGTAGAAGTCTCTCGTACTATCGACTAGGAGTAACTATATTGAAAGCCTCTTCAACTGATGGTCCTCTCTTCATAATCTCCTCCAATTTGGCAATACGACTCTATAAGTTCGCGTTGTTGGTCTCTAACTCTTTAATCTGCATTTTGAGCTTATCTTCTTCATTTCTCATCGTGCAAAGAGTTTGGCCCAGCCTTTAGCCCTCTTCTTTCTTCTTCTATAGCTCTTCCTTTAAGCCTTCTAACTCTTTTGTATTGCTCTTCAATTTTAGCCTTTAGGCTTAAGACTTCATCAATAATAAGGGTAAGTGCTAACTTTTCAACAGCAAGGTCTTCCTAAAGCTTTATTACCTCCATCTCGACCCTTATCCTCGCATTCTCAACAACAACAGTCTAAGCTTTGGAAGCATTATATGCATCCTCGATTTTCTACAACAATTTCAATTAATATGATAAATACTGGAAGTGACTCATTAGAATACATGAAGACTATTATGAATTTTACCTTCTTAGTTTCCTTATCCAAAGCTGTCAAAATGTGGCTACTCATCTAAAAAGGAAATTGAATATCATCAATTGAGTAAATTCAACAATTAAAAAGATGGATACAGATACAAACGTCATATAACTTGGCCTCGACATAGGCCTTATTGCAACTACCGACCTTGTCGACATCCATCTTAGTAATCTCTTTGTCCTTCAGAAGAATAATTCCTTCCATCAAGGCTAAAGATTTTGTCTTATCGTCTAGGGCCGAGTCGGTATCCAAAACGTTTTGGCTCCAACACGAGATGAAGTATTCGCTGACCTCCTTATTAAGGACAAATTCAGTGCTATTGATGCCAAGAGCTTTGGATCACATTTCCTTCTTTATCCTCTCATCCAAACCCTTGGACCTTTAAGCAAGTAGTTAGCCAGCAAGTTCCTTCATCGGTCTCTTATCAACACTAGGCACCACCTCCAACACTAATGATGACCCTTTGATAGTAGTGGCATCCTTGACCTTATGTTATCACCCAAGGTCGAGTGGGTATCTAAAACATTTTAGCTCTAATATGGATGAAGTACTCGTTAACCTCCTTATTGAGGATGAATTCAGCGCTATTGATGTCAAGAGCTTTGGATCGCATTGCCTTCTTCGTCCTCTTATCCTAAACCCTTGGACCTTTTAGCAGGTAGTTGGCTATCAAGTTCCTTCATCGATCTCTTATCAGTACAAGGCACTGCCTCTAACACCAATAATGACTCCTTAATAGCAGTGGCATCTTCGACCTCACTACGTGGTTGGGTCTCTTAGCTGACCTTTCTTGGTTCAGTAATAGGTTAAATACTTTCAACCGGAGGCTCACTAAAATGTGCAACCTCAGCTAGTACTATCTTCTCACTCTCCTCCTGCCTTTCGACCTATCAGGAGGTTTTCTTTTGTGCTACTGCTTTTTTTGGTGCGTCCTCCTTTGCCATTTTCTTCACGACAATAGGCTAAAGTGGTAATTGCTATGGTGGCAACCCTCTTATCAACTTTTGATTTCTTAGCCTTAGCCTGGGCTGGCAACTTCGCAGGATTAACCTCACCAACACCCATATCTGCAATATGAGCAAACACATTAATATTAACGCAAGGGAAAAGAATAAACTTACATTCTCCATGTCAAGCAAGGCTCAAAGGCAACAATTCTCTCCCTAAGTCACAAGAACGGCTTTCCTTTTGTAGCTATACTCGACACAGTGGTAACTCATTAGCGTACTTTCTTTTTTTAGAAAATATTGGGTCTCCTCTTTCATAACATTGTATAATTCTCTCGGCGTCCCAAAAGAACATTTTGTTCTTTCTCCTTTCCTGAATTTTCTTGGCTGCTACGGCGTCATTCAACATCAGTTCTATATCTTTTGTGTGGATTGACTTAATCTATTGAGTCCAGAAGTCTAACTTCTCATCAGACACTATCGACACGAATTTTTCATGCCACTTATAGATCTTAGACTCTAACCAATCCATGAACTTATGCCCTTACCTTGTAGTAGTAAAGCACTACCCATCAGGCTGCTTCCTAATCGCGAAGAATTATAGAAACAGTTGAGGCGTAGCCCTAACTTCGACTTCTTCACAAACTATTTCAAAAGCCGCTAAAAGCTAATATGTGTTTAGTGAGAATATACTCGACGCAACTCTAAAGTAGTTGAAAAAACCTTTCACAAATGCCAAGAAAGGGAATGCTACCCAAAATCCAAATACTTCAGGTATGTGAGAAATTTGCGCTCCCTTAGGAAACATACCCTTTGCTCCTCTCTCAGCCTCCATAGATTCCACGTTCTAGGAAGATCTTGCCAATATTGGTTGCATTTCATGACAAGAACTCTACTAACAGAACTAGAAGTTCCATTTGAAGAGTCGTGGAAGTAAGCTATGTTGTTATAAAGATATCTCACTAAGGATCTCCCTTCTTTATCCGTAGGATAGTTATCTACAGCAAGAGCATTTATTAAGGTGTGTTTATCCCACCTTTCCTTAATACTATCATCTATGCTACCATAAGAACACATCGCCTCGCTCCTTATTTGAAGGGGAGAAGTAGCCTTAGTTTCCATCGGTTGGAATCCAATAGGACAAGTCGACGGACTACATTGTGAACCATACTTGAATGGTTATGATAAATGATATCACAGAAGTTAAAGAATGTAAGAGTGAAAATGAGAAAGCAAGAAAGAATTTGGAGATACAACTGGAGAAATGAATTCTAATTTTGAACAATCCTTTAAATAAGGATAGCTTATCCTCATAACTACAAATTTGTTTCTGATGTAATGATGCATTGATTTGATGGTGGTACAGATTGTTAATGCGTGTTTCAAGATAGAAATTCGATGCTCGACAACTCCCTAATAGTTATTAGGCTTATAGAATAATGATGACAAAGGTGACAAGTGTCATGCCTCTTACCTTTTGGTTTCTTGAATGGGCAGGAATTTGAAAGTTACGAGTTTTTGATTAGGATGCAAACCGTCTTGCTTCCTACCTCACTCAGCATCTAAAGAACTGCCCCCCTACTTGGCTTTTAGCACATTATGTATTACTCCCTTTGTCAAATCCTCAAATATGGGAGTTGAGATGTTGATAGTCAGTTTTCATCTACCCGGCTTAATAAGCATTAACTTCGCTTACTCGTCCATTTGGCTGCCGACAAATTAAGTAATCGACATTCTCGACATTCCTCCAAGTAATTGACACTCGGCATTCCGTCGAGTAACATAGATCCACTCCTGATTTGAATTTGAATTCAAATTCATGGCACGAATAGTTATCATAAGCATAGTTATCTTACATAACTACTTTTCTCCCTACATTTTAGGGAAGGTATCTAATCAAGAAGCTTCTACATATCTCAATAGTTATTTCAATAACTGCTCCTTTAGACATGATAATCTCCTATAAATATGAGAAAGAAACTCTATAAGGGACAGTTAGTAACTCTCATCCTCTTTATTTTAATTATCTCATTCCTGCTTACTGACTTAGACATTGGAGTGGCCGCATTTGATTGACCTCGGTACCAAGCATTTCTCTTATCTTTGCAGGATATTTCTAACTCCCCAAATTCACCAACAATAATAAAAGTACAATTTTATCTTATTGTTATTATTATTATTATGACCCGAATAGTATTATCATCATAGTAAATCGCCATGTACCGTATGGAGATCTACAATTAACCCTCTCATTGATCATAAGTCTTCCATACGATACATAAGACTCCTTCCACTCTATGTTACAATTAAGTATATAAATGAGTAATATTAGGCTTAATAACTGAAATTACTAACTAACTTTATAGATTATAAAAAATAAAGTGTGGAATTTGGAATTCCACAATTAAACTATTACAGTATATTGAAAGTTCATAAAAGTCTATCATCAATCTATCTATTTACACAAAAATTTAGCTAACTAAAAATAATAAATAGTTGTTTGACCAAACTATGAACTTCTCTCTTCTCTCTCTTAATCACATAGCTTGCCCTCACACAAGACTCACCTTAGGCATTCTTCGGCCCGAATGGACGAAGAAATGATCCTACATCAAAAGAAATCTATCGGGATGTAAACTTACACTAAGTGAGTTAATTCCCTTATCATACTACATAATAATTTCATTAAATGCACAAAACATATAAATATATAAACAATTAGAATTCCAACCAATACATATAGTAACCTAAGAACTGCATGCAACTCAAATTTACACCCCCTCCCCCCCTCCATAGTTGGGGTTGGAGATAATTAACTGATATAAACCATCAACTAGGTTTTAGCACCTCGGTTTTTATTTCACTTGCACCAACATGCTCAAATCAACTCAAACATATATTTAGTATATACAAATTTTACTTTTCATAAAAAAGATATATCCTTTCCTTTTCAAGAATCAAAATTTATGCTAAAATCTCAAGTCTAGTGATATGGTGGCCCTCGCAGTTCACATCTTACACCCTAAGCAAAAGTCACAGACACAACCCTTCACTAATGATTAGTATCCCTTGGCGCCTAATAAGCTTGATAGCTAAGATAGAGACTCAAATATATAATGATGGCATACCCGTTACCTAATCCTGGAGGAGACCCCACTCCTGTGAGCCCCTTCTCACCTTCCTTATGAGGTGGCAGTTGGTATAGTTATAATGCAATTATGAGAAATGCATGACTCATGGGATTTCTTAATCGAATACTGAATTAATTCAATTTTTATTGTGATCAGATAATTTCATTCCATACAACTATGCATAACCATCATCACAAACAATTCCCATTATTATCTTATTAACAAGTCATGATATTCAATCATAATATCATACACATGCATTTCCCATATCTCATAAGCATTCAAATTCATTATATAAATTTAAGTGCATCTACACTATAAGTAAAACCAAGTATGAGGTCATTAGAAATCATTCACTTAACTATAATTGATTAATCTTAGTAATCTGGGGGTAATTCTTTTCTAATGATAGGGTCCCTTGAATATCGTAAATATGATAATATAAGAGTTTGAGATAAAATAAAAAGGCTAACCTAAAATATATTAAACTTTCAACTTAGTTTTCGTATTTTTCCTAGTTGTACTAAAACTTCAATTGCATATAAATTTCTTATTTTAAATCTGATTTTTATGACCTTATAGTCAATTTCCATAATTTTTTTAGTATACTTTAATGTGATGTAGCTAGATTTTCAAGATAAGACTCACAATTCTATCCACTAGTTAAAATAGTAGGGTTCCTTAAGGTTTGGTACTCTTTTGGGCTTAGTTTAGTTGTTGGGCTTTTTGTTATTTTAGGAAATCTTTTAAGCTTGGGCTTAGGAATTTATTCTAAGCTTAAAACACTTTTCAATGTCAGATTTCTATCCTTCTCTCATGACTTTGGTGCTAACAATATTTTCTTGGACTCTTAAGTGGGCTTAGGTGGTTAAATGGGTTTGTTTTTAGTTTAAACTAAAGTTAGTGACTTTGTTAGGCTTAAGGAGTTTTATGTAGACTTATCATAGGCCTTAAGACAACTTTCCTTGTTTAAATAAAGTGCTGGTCAAAATTTCTTGAGGGCCCAACTTAGAGTTCTAAGCTTATTTTACATGTTTTTAGGCTTGGTTTTGAGTTTTATGTTTTAAACACTTATTATACTTGCTTTAGTTGGTTTGTCCACTTTGTTTACTTTGTTTTATTATATTTTTAAGTGGGTTTTTTGTGGTTCCAAATCTGGTTGGTTATGTTTAGGGGCTTCCAACTTGGTTTTTCAACTTATTTCATCATTCTCTTATGTTTAGGTATTAAATCAAGAACCTACACTACTTATATTCTAACTTTAACTTAACTTCTCTTCCACAAGGTAATTATTTAACTTAAGTACTAGGTAAAAGTTATAAATCACATACTTATCATAAGTTCTATACCTTAGTTTACATCTCAAAAAGTTGATTTCCTCATAAGACATCATGTAATGGTTTTTCCTTCACCTAAAGCTGGATTTAAGCATATATAACCAAATGAAAAAAAAAAGTAACGTTTAGATACCCTACAAATACTTCACTTCAAGCATTTTATTCCATCATCCATGTACATTTTTCATGATTTTCTCAAGTTACAAACTTCCATTCTAAGTGCTCTATATGTACCCTACATAATACTAAACCTAGTATACTCATAATCTAACTTCTATGTAAAAGATTCATGAGCTTATCACCTAATATAAGCTAGCTATGTTATCAACTTATACACATGTTAACATCTTCACGAACATATATGAACTCCTAGGCATGGTCTAATATAGCACTTCAAATTTATAAACTTACTTGTCCTAAGTAGTATGAAAGGTGGTTATGCACTTAGAATCCTCTTTTGCTCGCTTTTTTGTAAGCTTCTTAGGTTACCAAAGCCTTGATGTTTAAGGTCAGTTTTGAGGCGTTCTAAAGTTTCCTAGAATGGTATTTTAGATGGACAAAATAGAGTAGCAAGATGGTACTTCTTGTGCCATGAGTGTATGTGTGTATGTGTGGTGGTTAAGTATAGATTTGAGGGGCTTGGTCTCTCTTTTTGTTTGTATTTCCAAAGTGTCTAAAAGAGAGTAAAAGATGAGGAAAAATGAGAGAGTGTATGCTAGTTATGTTTGTATGTGTTTATACGTCCAACAAGTCCATTTTTGTTACCCTTAAACTAAGTACATAAGCCATGCCTTGAAATGATTAGATGATGTAAACATTAAGGGGCAAATAGTGCTTATGAAAAACAATGAGTTGATAGTTAAATGACAAGGTATAGCCTTCTTTACCCATTCTTTTCAAACCGGCAATAGAGTATCTTTTAAGGTATGGGTTTTGTTACATCACATATTTTTAAATTAAATTGATAAAGTGATGAGATAACTTATTCATATGTAGTATAAGTTATGGTAAGATAAGGAAATTGTTTTATCACAAGCTTTTGATAAGTTATCAAGTGATAGGTGATCTCAACTCTTAATTGATAAGTTATTTAATGTGATTAGTTGGTTTGCCTATCCATAAGTAGCATAGCTTATTAGGGAAATAAGGAAGTTATCTTATGTCTGATTATTTTAAGGTTTGATTCTTAATTTAATTCATAGGTTAGGATTTGCTTCTTAGGAAAATTTGTAATTTTCTAGAGTTCAATTAAAATTATTCAAATTAGATTTTCAATTATTCACTTAGTGTCACATCCCGGCTTAGCACAAGATGTACCATCGTACAGGGATACCTATTGAAAACTTAACTTAACCTACTCATTAATCAAAAGACAACATTATTTACATGATAAAATGGGTTGCTACATCGAAGTTTAGTTGGATATATTGTTACAACTTATGTGTACAATATAATATTTACATCAAAACATGAACCGGCTTTTTCCTTTGTTATCTTCACAATAATAGGATTCTTGACTTAGTATAGGTTTCATATAAAAGTTGCTGACTCTGACTCATGCTCTTAGTATATATATCCCCCCTTAGTGTTGGGCCCTTCACAATTTAGTTAACCTAAAGATAAAACATTTTATCCCCTCAACTACTGAAGCTGAGTGAGAGTAGATAACAAACAACATAATATAAATAATATGATAGACAATATTGCATATCACAATTGAACCATTTCAATCATAACTCGCAGGTTCAACTTTACATATGCATTCGCCCAACTGAGCATTTACTGTTAGCAATGCAATATGCTATGCTCATATACATGGCATGCATTAGTACTGATATCCTATGCCCTCTAATCTTCTTCTTGTTAGTTAACATAACTAGGCATTTGGATATAACGTCTAAGAACCAATAGGCAACAAGGAATTGTTGGGAGTAGGACCCCTACTAAATTGGACTATACACTATAGTCTACCATTTTCAAAAAGGGCGACAAGGAGCTGCTTAGAAGTAACAAAATTAGACTACATACTGTAGTTCATCAAATTAAAGTGGAACATGCCAAATTAGATCACATACTATAGTCTACTAAATTTGACTATCAAAATAGTCACAATGTTCGGGCAATACAATCTATATGCTTTTAAAAACTGAGTTCATAAAGCCATATTCTTTCCGTGATCACTTAGAAGCCTCATTCTGAATTTCTAACCTGTAAGTCCCTTTTTGTGCTATGCCATGCCATAGCATAGTATGCAGTAACAACTCAAGTATATCACTCAACACAACCTGTCTTTCAATTTTATTCAACCCAATGACCTGATTCTAGTTTTTGAACTCTCCTTAGCTGAATTCTAATATCTTATATAGGGTTCACTTAGGTGAACACCTAGAAGATTGAGTTAGCGATCACTCAACTTCCTTAGTTAACACAATCATTCATAAACACAATTCATCACCCAACGTAGCAATATAACAATTTAACCAAGGTACAGTTAGTGTCATTCAACATAACAGTTCAACTAAGGTATAGTTAGTGTCATTAATAATCACCACATTAGCAATCACCATAGTAGCATATTAGTTCACCTAAGATATACTCATATTTAATCAAGACAATATCAAATAGCACGCAGTGTTACGAGTAGCAATATATCTACTCCAAGCATAGGTTAAATCCACTTACTTAAAATCAATAATAGTGCAAAATTCTAAACTCTACTACGTGGTCCTTCCTTACTTATCATACCTATGAAAATATAAACACAGCTTCTAAGTTAAGTATGGGTCCCGAATTGTTATAAGCTTTCATTTCTGCATTTTTAAACTTCATTTGATCATATCTTACTCATTTCTTATTCAATTTCAACAAACTTTATATTATCACGATCATTATTTCGAGTACGATTAAGATATCTTAAAAATTAAGTCTTTCAATATTATCAAAGTCCAAAAATACTCTTCATATTACCAATTTGACTGTATGTTATTATAAATTCGTAATTAACCCAAATAAATCCTAAATATGAATTAAAAATCCTAAATTTCCTCATTTCCCAAAGCTGGTCAGCATTCATTATGTATCCAAAAATACTAATCCTTTGCATATTTAACAAATAATACATTAGTACTAATTACTATATCATATATTAGGCTAATATATAGGTTTATATTATGAAAATACATAATAAATGGCATATAAGCCCAATTAATTCCACAAAAAATCTTATAAACTCACAAAAATATGCAGTTTAATTATTGACTATAAATTACAATTAAACTAAACTAGCTATTATCTATTTTTACAAAAATATTGGTTTTAACTCAAAATTAGTGAAAATCAATCAAATAAGTGAATTTAGTCACAAGATGAAATTCAAGTGTCTCAAACATCATTATGAACTTTCAGAAATCATAATATATAGGGCTTATACTTTAATTTTGTTAATAACTAATTATTTCAATAATTCGGTAAAATTGACAATTTATTCAAAATAATTATAAAAACTAGTAAAACATGCTTAATTTCGAAAATTATTGTTACTAAAATTATATATATATATATATTAGGTATATTATATACAAAAATTGAGCTTGAAACAACATCATCTAATATTTATAAAAAATTATTCAATTTTTGTCCAAATAGAGCATTTTCTTAAAGAATCCATATTTCCACTAATTATTTAATTAAAATAAAATTACTCCATAAATATAAACCTAAAATAATAGTACAAAACCAAATTTCATAATTAATTGATAATATTTGACATTTTTACAAAATTAAATAAGTTATGAGGAGAATTTTGGTTCACTTGAACCGTTCTCCTTTGACCATTACCTGGCCACCGCACCTTGTCGAAAGAGCTTCTGCAGCCACCCTTTATTAGACCTCCAAGCCCCTCCAGGTTAGGTTATGGTTTGGTACATGAACCACCCTAGACCTATTTTGATCCTATTTCTTGTTCTATTTTTATTTTATTTTTTCCTATTTTATAAAATTATGTTCTTGTGTTTTTAGGTTACTAAAATATTTCAAATGAGGTTTAGAACCCTATTTATAGGATTTAAGATTTTTTGCATGTAAAAAAGTAAATGATATATGTCATTTTCTTGATTTTTCAATGCATAAGGTATCATTTTCTAATGTTTTGCCTTCTGACTTATCAATTCAAATTTATCCTTGGTTGCCACATCATAGGATGACTCATCCTTTCATTTTTTTTAATTAATTTTCCATTTTTTATATTAATTTACATTATTTCAATAATAATTTCTTATTATATATGTGTATTTAATACAAATAATGCATGCTATATGTTAATACATGTATAATTCAACTTCATTAATTATTTTCGAAAATTAACTAACTTATCTTTAATATCTCGCTATATCTAAAATCTAGAATTTTACAATTATCGACTTTATCGATAAATTAATATTTATATATAACTTATTTTGAGAAATTGATTTTACTTAAATTACTTTGTCTAACTTTTTTAACTTTACTGTGAAGTTTGAAATAAAATAAATAATATATTTTGGTGCCTTAAATTTAAAGGCTCGGATCCTATAGTTATTAAATTGGCTCGAAATCCTAGGGTATTACATTTAGGATCACAAGTCCTTAATTATCCTAGGTTTAGGGTTTTTGGTGATTTAGAATCCATTATTCTTATATTCGAGTTTTTATCGATAATGAACTTTAAATTAAAAAAAAAGGTTCATTTTTTAAATGTAAACTTTAATTTTTAGTTTATTTAATCTTTGAGAATGATTGAGAAATACTCTTAGTTAATTATATATCCTTTAAGTAGTAGGGTTTATAATTATTATTACCATTAGGTGTTATTATCATTACCGTTTTATATTCAAATATATCGTTATTATATATATGAAAGTATTTTTTCTTTGAAGTGCTTTGACTTCTTAAATACATGTGTTTATGTATAACACTTTAATCTTTTAAAGAACTTTATATCTTATAATTGTGTTTAGTTATTTCTTCATTTAATTAGAGCTTTATTCTAGTTATTTATCTATAAGGTCATATTACTTAAATAATGTAACCAATTTACTTATATCCTAAGGTTTTTCCTAAATCCTAAATCGTATATACATTTTTCATTATAACTCCATTATTTATAAACTTATAGTCAATTTTTATCATTTTTGAGTATATGTTCATGTAATGGGATCCGTTTTGAATGTTAAAACTAGTATTTTTTTAGATAAGCCTAAATTACTATAGATTTAATTATTTTGACTCAAATATTTTTATTTATAAATTTTTTATTTTTCTTTATTATTTTATAACTTAGTTAATTTCTAAATTTTATATTTTTATGCTTTATGTTTTAGCTTTAATTTATGTAAATTTTATTAATTTCCTATTTTAAGCTTGATTTACTATTTATTGTAATTTTTTTATTATTATTAATTTACTTAATTAATTTTAATTATTGTTTAATTATTTTGAAGTTTTCAATCTAATTGTTTATTTGAGGTATATTGACGTGGCATAATTTGGTTAGTCCATATGCCATTTTATTGAGTTTTCTTGATTTTTATATTTTTTAAATGTTATATTATTATTAGGCATATTTATATATTATCATATTTAATTAATTAATAGATTATGGACCTTAATTTTGTATTATAGGTTTTGGCCCATTATATGTATATAATTATATATATAAATACTTTTGTATTTATGTACATTCATGTATTCTTCTTTATATCATTATACTTTATATATTAATAATTATACTCATACTTAACATACTTAGTATATGTACCTATACATGTATACATACGTATATCTATACGTATAGGCATATATACATGTACACATATGTATATCTATACTTTTATTGTAAATGCTTATATATACATACATATACACGTATACGTATTTATACATAAGTTTATACATACTTTTATACATGTACATTTTGTATGTATTTTTATATTTTCTTATTATATTTTAAGTAAATTTTAATATATAACACTATATAGATACACACATATATTCAATTCTACACATACACATACATACACATACACACACACACACACGCGCACACACACACACACACACATATATATATATATATTAAGTGTCTTGTGCTCATACATACATATATATATGTATTAATGTACATACTATATATTTCTATATTCATATACATATACATGCAAACATATATATATATATATATATATATACACTCATATACTCATGTTTCTAAGTAAAATAATATGTATAATCTACTTATCTGTACGTATAATACCATATGCATATACATATATACAACATCCTCAAAAGAAATAAATCATATATCTAAAGCAAACATATTTGCATATAATCTCTAAATCCTTATACTAAAATATATGCTAAATATATCAAAATAAGATGGTACAAAATATACTTCAATACATATTTTTACATAAAGGATTATTACTAATATTATGTAAGATAACTATAATTACTTACCTTAATATATAGTTTAGTGAATAACTACTCTTTTAATCCCTCCTTTTAGCGTTGAAAAATTAGGGGGTTTAATAATATGGTTAGAAGTGGAGAAGTAAATAAGAAAATGGAGGACAATGGAGGGTAAAAGATGATGGAAAGTATATATGTGTGTTTGTTGGTTCAAATGGAAGGGATATTATCTCTTATTTGTAATGATTAATGGATAGAAATTAGAATTATTTAAAGAGCTCTAGAAACCACATGGGGTTCGTAGCACAAAAGGAAAAATAAGAAGAAAAAGGAAAAGAAAAAGATAAGATAAAAGAAGTTAATGCATTTGATAAGGGAAATTTAATACACTTTGATAAAGACATGTTAACTTAGTCAACTCCTACAATATTTTATGTTTTTTATATAAATAATTTGGAAATAAAAAGGAAAATAGAGAAAAAGATGAAGTGGAAAAATAGAAAATCAAATGTAATAAATCAATAAAACATATATTAGAATTTCCATACACAATTCTAATCATATAAATAATATTTAGAATAATAAATAATATAAGGAAAATTAAAAATCATGTTATTAATATTTGTTGCATATTATCTAAATAATTAATAAGTGTCTAAATTAACATAATACTAACTTATCTATATAAATATAAGGTTAATATTAATTATAAAATAATTTTATAATTTTTAATGAATTAATTTAGTATTTTTATGTTTATAAGTATTTAGACGTTATCTCTAATTATTTGGTAGCGATTTCACATGATGGGCGTTTCATTTAATTGTTAGGCTCAATTAAGGTTTTATTGCTCTTATAGCAAATTAGTACATTTATATGCTTAAAGTTTGACTCTTAAGGTATTTTTTTTTTATCATAGTTGAGTTCGATTTTTAGTATTTACACATATAGGATTTAGGGTTTTTATGCACAATTAAGGTTTTTATCAGGTTTAATGTCAATATCTTATGGTTACACATATTTAAGATTTAATATTTTATATCTAGTTAGGGTTCCAATTAATAAGTTAGGGTTTTTCATGCATGTTTTGAGTTTCAAATTTAAAATTTTGACCAGTTTTAAACTTATCGGCTCAATTAACTTAGAGGAATCATCTGCAATACACAAATTCAATTCCATACTCATAATACTAGATTTATGGGGTTTATAATTGAGAATAAAGCATGGTATTGACTTGCAACCTAAAGCTACTTTATCAAATCAACCAACCCATAGAATGAATATTAAGTAAGTTGCTAAGCTATAGAGGTAGGTCAATGAGTCGATTAAGAGAGGTTATATTAAAGAAAGTTTGAGTCCATGTGTTGTCCTCGCGCTATTGGTACCAAAGAAGGACGAAAGTTAAAGAATGTTTATAGATAGTTGAGCTATTAATGAGATCACCATTAAGTATAGATTTCTAATTCCTAGGTTTGATGATATGTTAGATTATCTGCATGGTGCTAGGTTATTTTTAAAGATTAACCTAAAGTTTGGATATCATCAAATTCATATGCAAGAAGAAGATGAGTGGAAGACTACCTTTAAGATGAGGCATAAAATGTATGAGTGGCTCATTATGCCATTTGGTTTATCTAATGCTTTAAGTACATTTATGTTGTTGATGAAACATGTTCTAAGGAATCGGATAGGGAAATTTGTTGTAGTTTATTTTGATGATATTCGAGTGTATAGTCCCGACTTATCTAATCATGTTGATCATCTCCGTACTTTCCTTGAGTTGCTACAAGCTAAGAAATTGTTTAGCAATTTAAAGAAGTGATGTTTCTATTAAGAGGAAGTTGTATTTCTTAGATATGTTGTTAGTAGTGGAGGCTTGAGAGCCAACAAGGAGAAAATTTGAAGTAAGGAGTTTCCATGGCTTAGGATATTTCTAACACCAGTTTATTCAAAACTTCAATACCGTTGCTGCGTCCCTTATCGAGCTCACCAAGAAATTTCAATGGGGAAGGAGGAAAAAGGCTTTGCTGAGCTGAAGACAAGGTTAACTTCAACCCTTGTACTATCCTTACTCGATTTCAATAAAGTCTTTGAGTTGAAGTGTGATGTGTTTGGCATTAGTATTAGAGAAATTCTGATGCAAGACTATTGGCTTATCACTTACTTCATCGATAAACTCAAAGGATCTACATTAAATTACTCAGTTTATGAGAAAGAGCTTTACAAATAGGGTAACATTACTTGTTACCTAAAGAGTTTATTGTGTATTTTGATTACCAAATCCTGAGATATTTGAAAAACCAACCAAAGTTATCCAAGTAACAAATCAAGTGGGTTGAATTTCTTGAGGGATTTTCATTTGTGATTCAATACAAGTGAGGAAAAGCAAATGTAGTTGTAAATGGCCTATCTAGATGGCATGTGATTCTTTCGAACTTCAAAAACGATTAATTGGATTTGCAAGCATTAAGGAGCAATATTCTCGAGATCTACATTTTAGTTCGATCTATGTGTAGTGCAATGAAGGAAAGACGTTAGATGACCACTTTATTAAGGATAGTTATCTTTTTAGAGCTAGAAAACCTTGTATACTAACCTACTTAATATGAGAATTACTTGTTAGGGAAGCTCATAATGGAGGTTGGTTAGACATTTTGGAGAGAGAAGAACATATGAGATGTTGAAGTCTAAGTTTTATGAGACTAAGATGCTAAGGGATGTCCATCAAATTTTTGAGAGATGCATAACTTATAGAGAGGCTAAGAGTTAAATTGTGAAAGGGAAGGCTCTACCATTGTTCCAACTAAACCATGGGTTGATTTGAGTATAGATTTTGTTCTTAGCTTGCCTAGAATAGCATGTTGGAAGGACATTAAGATTGTGGTAGAAAAGTTCAGTAAAATGGTACACTTTATGCCCTACAATAAGACTAACGATGCTTTGACTATTTCTTTTCTATTTTATAGGAAAATGTGAATCTTCATTAAGTTCCCTAAAATATTGTATCTAATAGCCTAAAATTCTTGAGCCACTTTTTAAAGAGCTTGTAGTGCCAATTGAAGACAAGGTTGCTATTCAATTCATCATGCCATCCATAAATTGATGGTTAGACAAAGGTCATCAACTGAACATTAGGATCTCTACTTTGAGCTACTGTTAGAAGAAATCATGGTGATTAGGATATCTATTTGTCTATTGTAGAATTTGCTTATAACCGATCTTTTCATAACATAACAAGAAAAACCTTAATCGAAGTTGTCTATGGTTTCAACTTAGAGCTACCACTTGATCAGATACCAGTACCATGAGCCAAACAAGATGACCAAAAAGCTAAGATTAAGCTAAAACCCTAGAACAAATCTACTAAAAAGTCACTAAATAATTGGCCTAAGCTATTAAGATACTAGCTTAAGGAAACTAAGGACAAAGGGGAAAGGAAGTTGTTCTAATTAGGAGATCTTGCATGGCTACATCTTAGCAAGGAAAGGTTTCCAAACAAGAGAAAGAAAGCTCTTACCCTAAGCTAAGGGACCTTTAAGAGTGTTTCAGAAGATTAATGATAATGCCTATAAGCTTAAGCTCCTTAAAGGGTATGGAGTTTATGATTTCTGCAACATAGCCAAGCCAAGTCCATTTTTATCTGAGGATGATACCCCTATAGAGGATTCTGAAGATTTGATCTTAAATCCTAAACAACTTAAAGGGAATGATAGAGATCAACCTTTAGGTCCCCTCACCTACTCCTAAGTAAGAAGGCTCGCTAATATAACCTATCGAGTCTTCAACTGCCAAACAAATATTGAAGAGGTGGACTTAATATGTAGAGCTGACCTATCTATGCATCTAAGCTAGCATGGTACGTAAAGTATTGTCTTAATGTTAAAACAGGATTAGGCTGAGATGACCCGAAGCTTAGAGCCAACCTTACCGACCTATTCTATAGGCCACTCTTTGCTATAAGTCTAAGCTTGTTGGATACCGAGTTGACCATAAGCCCTACTGTTGTTGACCTAATCCTAAAGCATCAAAGTTTGTTATGTACAAAATCTTTCAGCCTCTCTCATGAAGACATGTATCCCATGATCCGCAATCATACGACCTAACATCGATATTCACTTTTTAGAGGGATTACAGTTTTACCCATTTCCATTTTGTATCGTTTCTATAATATAATAGTTACTTTTTTTACTAAATTCTAGTGTTATAATATACACCTAAATCAAATAGAATAAATACCCCATTATAGCATTTATACAGACATTCCCTTTTGGTTAATGAAACTATTAAGTTATCATCTCTCTTCTCTTTGTTAAGAATCCCTAACCCTATCTCATATCAAACCCTCAAGCAAGGTTTATATGGTGAATAGCCCATTGCCTTGGATAGGTAAGTCACATCCGATATGACCTTAGTCATGAGTACTTGAGAAGTGCATCACATCCATAAGTAGCTTACGTTTGCTTAACCTTCTACCTTGAATTCACCCTAACCCATATCTCTTTTCTTTGATAGTTCTAGAAGGACCCATTCACGCTACAATAAGACCTCTTCAGGGGCTTACACTTGTGTTGGTGTTGCGTATGTAATACGTCATGCCGCATCATAAATAAGATTCAAGGCTAAAGTTAATAAGAGAAGAGCCTTAGGAGACTAAGTAGGGTAAACTTAGAGGTTAGTGTTGTTGTTCTCTCTTATTCTTTTCTATTTAATTTCATGTTGTAGTTTATCCTTCTTAATAAATCGTTATTGAACCCTAGTTCTTATGTAACAGTATTTCTTGTTTATTTAATCAATGATATTTATTATTATGATCAAATTTCATTATGTTTTATTGTATTGAATTAATAAGTTTAGATTATTAATTCAATGTTTGAGTTTGCTCTAAAGTTCATAAGATACTACTATAAATAGACTAGTGTAATTAGAAGGAATTGAAATAGACTAAGCAACTAGCTATTTGGTTTCTCTATTATTAGGGTAACCTAATAGTGGAATTCAAAATTTTAATGCAATTTTAATATATTCTATTGTTGAAATCATTCAGGTAAAGTATACTTAAGGTTAGGAGTTTATTTGTAGAAGTGATTCTAGTTAAATTATACCAAGAATTCATATGGTCCAAGAAGTAATTGAGATTAAAAGTTTCATAGGGCTAAGAGTTGATGGGAAAATTTAGACTATAGGCTCCAAAGGCCCATTGTGACATCAGCAAGCTAACAACTCATCGACTACATCCTACGATTGCTCCCAGACTTGGGAACTATTACTCGTGTAGAACCTCTTAAACTTTAGCCTAAGGCTTATATGAACTGTTAGATCCCAAGCCATCGAGACCATAAAGGCCAAGAATCTACTTAAGGTCGTTTGGACTTAAGACCATCTAAACTGCGGCTATCAAGGCCTACCATGACCATAGTAGATTATCTAATCAAGAACATACCATTCACTTACCTATTTGGACTTAAGACCATCTAGACTGCTGGTGTCAAGGCCTACCATGACCATAATAGATTATCTAGTCAGAAACATACCATTCACTTACCTATTTGGGATTAAACCAATAAAGATACACTTTCCTATTTAAAACAAGATACTTATCTTCCTAAAATAATTCATTTCTATATAGACATACATGCATGAGTGCCTTTATTTCTCTAGTTATCCCTTAAACACTTGCTAACTTAAGTTTTGGAGTAGCCGTACTAGAAAACCTTTCGGTACCCACTAACCATGTTTTCTCGTGCAAGCCCTAGCTTATCTTTGAAATCTAAGGCACTAATCTCTATCGGCTAATTTCAAGTGACAACATTAGGTAGTAAGTAATAGATTTACTAAGGTTTATGCTTTCTTGAGTAATTTGATTCTCTTATTTTTTTTTTTTTAGTTTTTGTTAGTTACTTTAGTTTAATAATTAGGTTTTATAATTAGTTAATTGATTTTAATTGTTTACTTGGATAATTGGAAAGATAGGGAGAATCACTAGTACTTTGAATTGTTTAATATGAATTTATATGAGTTTACAAGGGATTGACATCTAGACTCAAATCTGCTATACTATAAACTAATAGATGCACTTAACTCCCATTAAGTTTCCGGTACCCTTACTTAAGACTTCTTTATAAAGAACTACTCAAATATTAGGAAAGTCCCTTGATTGGTTATTCTAACTATTTTCCATATGTATATTATATCCTTCTTTTCCTGTGTATTATATTCTTTCTTTTGGTTACCTCTAACTTGTTAATGTTTTTAGTTTAGGACTAGGAATAGGGAAACTAATCCTATAGAATTTTACCCTAAAATTGAAAAACTACGCATTCTCTTTGTAACAGGGTGTGTAAAACTATTGAACTACTTAACTAAGGTTTACTACTCGGTTTTAAGGAAGAGGAAGAAGAAGAAGTAGAAGAAGAGGAATTAGAAGAGATGGGTAGAAATATTGAGGATGCCAACAAGACTATGTTTGAGTATACTAAGCCATCTATGATTGGAGCTAATACTAATATAACTAGACTAGCAGTTCGAGTAAATAATTTCCATATTCAACTTAGTATAATTCAGATGGTGTAACCATTCATTCAAATTTGATGAGTTAGGAAATGAAGATCTGAACAATCACATCTCAAGTTTTCTAGAGATCTATACCACCTAGGACTACAGATGGTGCAATCATGCTAAGGTTATTTCCTTTTTCACTTAGGGGCAATGTCATAACTCAAAGGGGTGATCAAATTGTAGCAGTACAGCCATGTAATACAGGAAGATCCAAGATCAAGTGCTATCCTTGATCAAGAATCTTCGACTCCCTTAACATAAGTCGTACAAAACTAAAATAAAGTAGTATTAATAGTCTACACTACTTAACATACTAAAAATATGTAAATAACTTAATGAGTCCAAATAATATTTAAGTGATCTCTCATGCTCTCTTCTTCTCCTCACCAGCCAATCCCAAGTTGATAAGACTATCCTCAGGCATCTTACAACTTAGCACCAACTAGAGGTCCTACTGCAACAACAAACTATAAGAGGGTAAGTTGCAATTACTTAGTGAGTAATCTTCCTATCTTACTAACAAACAAATGGTAAACAGGTATATTAACACGTATATGTAATGTAGACAAGCATATGAAATGCAACATCATAAATAGTTTGCTGGTAGGCCGTGTATGATGTTGCATTTTATATGTTTATTTGCATTACATATGCAAGTTAATTCACTTGCTTTTCTCTTGTTTGAAGGTAAGATAGAAAGGTTACTTACTAAGCTAGATGTAGCTTACCCCCCCCCCCCCCCCCCCCCAATAGTTTCTCTTGCAGGTCTTACAAAGTTGGAGCTAAGTTAGGAGACAAGCACATAGTACTCCATTGAGCGGAAAAAGTAGAATGATAAGTTTAGAAAAGTAAGTAGGATAGTTGAATTAAACTTTTAAAGAATTGTAAAATGAATAAGTACCCTTAGAAACTCTCTAGTTAAAGCTTACAACCTTTGGCTTGCAAGGTAACCTTTATATCATGAGAACACATGTGATATGAAGATTTTTAGTAAAACTATCAAGCCCCATTTTAGGGTGTTATAGAAGTGACATCAAAGCTCTAGATTATCAGAAATAGGATTACCCTACCAAATTGTGAGATGGGGCAGAACCTGAATATAAGGAATAGAATAATAAATAAAAATTTTAGACTCAAGAATTATATATATCTATCTACTTCTATTTATCACCTTAGGATCTTTCATGCTTGCTAAAAGAAAACTCTTACAAATGAGTCTCCTGAACATGCAAAGACAATGTAAAATGTTGGAACTAACACTAATACTAATTTCAAAGATAGTGATAAGACAATGCATGACAACAAAACATGCTAAGGAAATTGTAATAAAGACCAAAACCCACAATAGTCACCATTGAGTCTTAAAGCTAAACCTTGCTTAAGAGAAAGATGGAAGTGAAACACCAAAAAGGACATTAACACTAAAAGCAAATCCCACCTATACGTGTTATGATAGAAGTGTATAGTTAACCGTTGTATCACCTTCATAAGGGCCACCAAGTACCCAAACCTTTTACTTAACACTACAAGCCTTACACCAACAAGAAAGAAGGACAATAGTAGAACCATAGAGAATTAGCAAGCAACTACAGGAAATCTTAAGATGGTTCAAGGGATAATTTACCCTTAAGGTTGCCTAACTAGAAGTCGAAATGTGTGGAGTTACTAATAGAAAAGTAGACATAGCATGTGTAAATGAATGGAATCAGATTTAATTGAAGGATGACACACCTAGTAAAGTAAGTATACCTAATGTGATGTTTGATGATTAGATAAATGAATTGTTAGATGATATTAACATGAAGAAAATAATATCTTGACAAGATCATGGGTAGTACAATTGTGCAAGGTTGCTACATGACACCAAAAGACCAAGGTGGCTTAGATCATACAAATATAACAAAGGAATTAGAACCATCAAGGAAGGAGTTTCTTGACTTTGTTTAGACAAATAGCTTTTTCATGGGAAAGAACAATGACCCCCATGAGGCAGAAAACTAGCTAGCCCAAGTTGAGCTATCGTTTGAGGCTTATGACATCCATAAAGACATGAGGTTGACTTATGACATCTTCATATTGCAACATGATGCTAGAGTATGGTGGAATTCAAAGAAAAGAGCTTTGACTTAACCCATTACCTAAAGTGAATTCAGAAGAGAGTTCTAAAAAGAATATAACCCAAGCTGCAAAAGGAAAAGGTCGATTGAGGAATTAGTGTTATCATCAAGTAAGTCAATAACAAAGAAGCCTTTTAGAGTAGATTGTTGGTAATATACCCAAGAGCATTGCCCAAGAAATTGCTCGCGATTACAATATAAATGTTATTGTTGTGGGAAAACTAGATATAAGTACAAGTAATGCCCCATGCAAAGTCAGGTTTGCTACAACTGCAAATATTGTTGATACGTCTTTTCTAGATACCCCTAAAAATAAGCCACATAAGAGATAACCAAGTCAAGGAACTTTAAGGAGTAGGCTTGAATAATATGAGAGGATAATGAAATTTATAAAGAGATGTATGTACATATCAAGATGATTTTAAAGTAGTACTTGTTGATGGTAAATTTTTGTCTTAGTGTGCAAACATCGACAAAATGAGAAAATGGCTTCGAGGAGCAGTGAAGGGTACTCCAACATAGTTACTTCAATGCCTAAGTTAGTTCCCTCGTCACGTAGAGAGAGAGATATCAAGTAGTTAAGAAAAATGAGAGAATGGAAGAGGAGATCCCCTTACCTAAGGGTTTTGCTTAGTAGTTATAGTGAATCAATGGGGATTATTCCTAAACCGGTTTTAGATATTGGGCCCTCTAATATAAGCCTATATAATAATTATCCCAAAATTCCTATCAATACTTGCCCCCTACTCTCTTTGGTGACAAAGTCAGAAAAGAAAGTATTTAGGGAGGTTGATTTAAAGGGATTTCTAGAAAGATTTGTAATTCCTGCCTAAAGAGGCTAGAGTATTTGAAGAAGTAAAGGCCTAAAGAGGTGAAAAGCAGGAGTAATCAGAGAGGTCGGAGCACTTAAGAAGGCGAGAATGCCTAAGGAGGCAAGCGTCTAAAAAGGCCAAAGTGCCTTAAGAGGCTAGAGCGCTTGAGAAGGCAAGAGCGCCTAAAGAAGCTAAAGTACCTTAAGAGGTTAAAGCACCTGAGAAGGCGAGAGCACCTAAAGAGGCAAGGGTTTAAAGGAGCTAAAGTGCCTAAAGAGGTTGGAGCACCTAAGGAGGCAAGGGCCTAAAGAAGCTAAAGCACCTGAAGAGACTAGAGCACTTGAGAAGGCAAGAGTGCCTAAAGAAGTAAGGGCCTAAAGAGGCTAAAGCGCCTGAGAAGGCGAGCGCCTAAGGAGGCCAAAGCACTTGAGGAAGCCAAAGCACCTGAGAAGGCGAGAACTCCTAAGAAAGGCCTAACGCTTGAAGAAGCCAAAGCGTCTGAAGAAGCTAAAGTGCGTAAGAAGGCGAAAGTTCTTGAAGAGGCAAGCACCTGAAGAGGCCAATGCGCCTGAAGAGGCTGGAGTGCTTAAGAAGGCAAGAGTACCTAAGGAAGGCTTAAAGAGGTCAAAGTACCTAACGAGGCAAAGGCTTGGAGAAGCTAATGTGCTTAAAAAGGCTGGGGAAGTGATATCAGGTAAGTGTACCTATCAGTTTTAATATAACGAATGTGAGTTCGAGTCAATCCCTCAGAGACTTTGAGTACTAATATTAACCTTAGCTTTATTATCTAACTGGAAAATTATGATGAGTTGAATGAATTAAAAATACTGAAATTAACAAACTAAACTAATTATGGGACTTGATTAAGCAATTTAGAAAATCAATAAAACTAAGAACGACTTCAAGTATGCAATAACGTATTTAGGAATTATTTCCCCTAGTATTTAACATGTGACTGCTTAAAATATATTCAATTCAATTTCTATTATTCTTAACCGGAGGGATTCACAATTAAAGTTAATACCTTTTTCAAGCATATTAACCCTAATCCTAAATTATTTACCGGAATCTCGTCACTTAGTAATATAATTTAGAATTGCATTAATGTATAATGAATTCCCACACAAATAGTTAACTTTTTGGAAGAAACATGTATCTTATCTCTAAGTAGACATGTAATTCTCTCCAATTGTGTAAAGATCTAATTATACATGTAATTTCTCAATCAACATGCATAATATCATATATTGATATTCTAGAATTATCAATTAACAATTAAACGACATAATTGAATCAAGCAAAGATAGAACCTTTATTGAGAATTATAAACCAACCCAAGAGTCACATGAAACCCTAGGTTCCATAATCCTAAATACACGAATTCTAAGCTATCATAATGAAACTAAAAACGAGTTCCATTAAAAATGTAAAATAAAACATGAAAAACCCCTTTGATTGATGAAAAATCTCTCTGATCTTGAAGTTGGTGTTGCTTTCGCCTTTTTTTTTTCTCCTTCTCCTCAAGTCTCTTCTCTTTTCCAATGTCTCATGTGTCTTGTGAAAACCTAATATGTCTTTTTATATTGTATTATAAGGTTTTCGTATTCTTCACCAGACACGACCTAAGACATGATCGTATCCCTAGGTCGTGTAACTATCTGACCCTGGCAAATTTCCCTGCATGGACACAGCCTAGGGACATGGTCATGTCCCAGACTGTATAATTTCAAAATTTCATAACTTCTTTATTTGAACTCCGAATTGAGTGAAACTTGATTCCTTTTCTTCATTTTCGATCCAAGAACGCGTTCAAACCTTGAAATCAAAATTTTACTCAATTAAGTATCAATTTATTTAAAGAAAACAAAAAATGTAAGGGAAATACTATAAAATCACCATGTGAAATATATTTAAAATCAGAGTTATCAGGAAGCATGTAAGTCATTCAAGTTGGGAATGACTTGTACTATGTAGAGCCATAAAATTGGTTAATTGGCCTCTAGTCCATTAATGTATAGGATTGTAGACTTGTTTCATCCATTATGTATAGGACTTAGAGCTATTAAGAAATTGCTCGTTAGCAAATTATCCTTTACATTGGCTAGAGATAGGGGGCATTTCTTTAGCCCCAATTTGTCTTTAAATTCTCCTTGGAGCATCAAGTAGATAGATAATACATTATTCATGAATTAAGGTATGAACATTAACAATTAACTGGCATAAATAATAATGTAAAGCTTATAGCTTAAAAATAAATGGAATGAATCTCGACTAACAAAAGAGGATTTCTACTCATCTTTTCTCAATTAGCAAGGTTTAAACATCTAGAGTTTAGATTAATACAACAAAGGGTGATCAGTGCTTAGTTTAGCAAATCACTAACAATTTTATAGAGGATATTGCTTCACATGCACACAAAAAGATAGTGCTCAACACTTGCAATAGAACTTGGCCTACATACAATATTATTTGGCACTAGTGAACATACATTATTCGAATGTAGCTGCACTTTATACACATCAGCATGCTCTTTTCCTAATTAAATTTGATTGTTCATCAATGTTAAATCAAGCATAACTTGGGTCAAAAACAACTTCTAGGGGGTCAGTAGTATTGGATGGCTTAGAGTGTACTGTGTTTGGCCCAATGAATGAAGAAAGTGAGTAGGCAATTCGACCATTGAAATTAGTCAGTAAGTGAATCACTCGATCTATTGAACTATTGGCCTTTAAGGAGCTCAACAAAGGATATCTTAAGATGGTTTGGCTCTATATTGAACTGTGAAGCTCATTTCCTTGATTGGAAATAACTTAAAATTTGCTCAAAGCTTATGTTGAGCACAAATTCTATTCAACAACTCTGTGACATTGTGTTCCAAAAGCATAAGTCAGCATTTTAGAAAATAAGTCAACTTTTTGGCCATTGAGCTTAGAGCTTGGAGACGCTCAAAATACAGAGTTAGTTGTCATTGTGAACTATTGATAAAAATTGAAGAAGCTCGTAACTACTGACTTATTTAGCAACTCTAAATCGTAGTGGTTGTTATGGGTGTCGCCATGAACTTGATTACTCGGCTTCCTTAGAGAGATCTCAGCACTACTACTTCCTATTTTGTCTTAATTTCCTAACCATGCCGCACCTAATATTTTTTACCTTTCGACATAAGTTTCTCAGCACCATAGTTTAAAACTACTTGGCATTTCAAAGAAGAGTGCTCTCGGCCAAAACTTCTCAGCACAATGTCTCTTGACTGCTCAGCATTCCAATGAACCAAAACTTCTTGGCACAATGTCTTTCGGTTGCTCGGCATTTCAATGAAGAGTACTCCTTGGCTACTTAGCGTGGAGATCGGGACTTTAATATTTGAGGTACTCGACACTCGTTGCTGCTTGAGTTTAATATACTTGCTCGAAACCAAAGTCTCTCCCTAACCATTCAACGTAAGGATTAAGAATTTTCATTTGGAAATAAGCAGCTTGGCTAGAGCTTCTTAGCACATGTAGAGTAGTTCGGTGTTGGAGCCTAGTTGACTCATGCCAACAGCTTTAGTCAGCATTGGAGCTCAGACACAGAGATTGATAGTTATATTACATAACTAAAATTGTTATTTATGTTGTGAATCAAGATACAGTTGCTAGTCTTGCTCAACTTGTGTGAGGTAAATAAGAACTCGATTGTCCTTGGCTCGGCATGAAGTGTAGATCAGCTCTGTTGGAGACTTGTCCCAAGTCGGCGAGAGCTTAAGCTTAGACTAATACATGGAAATAGTCTCACCACACATGAAGTCGCTGATGACTAGCTCTTGTTATTCTTCATTGGAATTTCTATCACTTAGCAGTTCAGCTTCATTGGGAATGCTTGCTTGCTCTTTGGTTTGGATGATAATAGTTCGGCATAGGAACTCCTACTCAGAACTCGGACCTATTGCAACTCAATACATCCATAAGTAGTTAATTTGGACTTGTTGCTATGGCAACTCAAAGCTTGACAACTTTATTTTACTCAGATAAACTCATTTGGGAGATTAACGACTTGTTTTTACTTAGATAAACTTGACTAGTTGGCATGGACATGGATAAAAATCTTAGTACTCGGCATGGACTTAAACTCAGCAAGTCAGTTGGGAGCTTGATGACTTAGTTTTACTTAAATAAACTTAACCATGGACACACCCATTTTCTTGGCACTTACAAGCTACTGAAATTTGCTCAATAATGTATGAGCTATTGATCAGAGCTCAGCTAAAAGGGGCTTGGAGTTCGGGCTCCTATCTCATCACTAAAGGAAGCTTGGATTACTTGAAAACATTCAACTTCTCGGTAGCTTATAGGCCAATAGGAATTGCTCAATAGGACTTCGTAACAGCATATCTTGAAAATAATCCAATTTACGTGGAACAGCTTATAAAATAGGAGGAGCTTTTAGTTGGATTTTGTTGCTACTCAAGTACAAGGCTTAGAATTCAGCCAATACAACTCGTCATAGAGTTGAACATGATGAAGCCAAATGCAAATTGTCAATCCACAGCATGAAGTATGTGATTTCCAAAAACAATTAAAAGAAAAGATAACACAATATAGTCCCCAAGATTCAGTACAATGATATTGTGCAGCAACTTAAAAGTTTAACAACTAAGTAGTTATGAACAGAAATACACAAGCAGTATGTGAATATGTAGTTATTATCCACAAAAGATGGCACTACAGTTACTCCAAACACCAAAGTTTGCATGAAGGAAGCAGTTGTGATTATATATACTCACAAATTTCAAAAACATAAATGTGGCATTGTGATTACGCTATCTAAAAAACAAAGATTTTCAAAACTTTTCAAGCAAGTGTTGGACATAGCCGTATGTCAAGTAATGTAATGCGAACTATAAAATATGTTTAACATTAGAAAATAGTGGTTATGAGCGATTTCAAACCAAACTAGCATTAACCATCCATCATTGTCATCAATAGCATTTGTAGTTGTAGTTCTAAGAAGGGAAGAGCAAAAATCCAACAAATTATTAAAAATCATAAGGATGATATGCTTGTTCCCATAGATAGCACCAACTATTGATGGTTGATTTTCGTCCCGATGTGTGAACACCTATAAAATGAGAAAATGGCTATGGGGGCGTTGAAGGGTACTCTAGTACGGCCACTTTGATACCTAAGTTAGTTCCCTTGTTATGTAGAGAGAGAGATATCAAGTAGTTAAGAAAAGTGAGAGAGTAGAAGAGGAGATCCCCTTACCTAGGGGTTTTGCTTAGCATTTAAAGTGCATAAATAGAGATTGTCCTTGGACCGGGTCACTAAACCGGGTTTAGATATTGGGCCCACTAATATAAGCTTATATAATAATTATCCAAAAATGCCTATCAACAATACTAGTAATGAAGACCGTACATTATTTGTTATAAAAGTGTGATGGTTATATATATATGAATGCTTGATTTGGAACCAAGAATTAAGGGCTTATGCATGCAAGAGAAGGATACCATAAAAGTATTGGGATGAGAGATTGTTATCATAAAGTTTCGAGGACAAAACTTATTGTAAGGGTAGGAGGATGTAAACCCTACAATTTTCCTAAATAAGGGGTTAGAAGTCAATAAGATTTCAATAAAGATACCCTTAGTGTTGGCAAGATAACTAACCCTAAACCTAAAGGACTACTCTTACAAACCCGAACTCAAACTCCTAAAACCTTAAGTAGCAATCCAAGCCTTAGTTTGACCCCTATACTTAAAAGCCTTAAAATCCTATAAATAAGTACCAATAGCTAATGTTAACTCCCTAGGTCAACCTAATCTAATGAAAATAACCTCAAACCCCAATGCGAAAGAGCTTGATAGTCAAAGTCCATGAGAGCTTCCCAAAACCGATAAAGGGTAACTAAACCAAAAATGAATATTAGTATAAATAACCCTAACAATGAATTCAAAACCTTAAAACGAATATTATAGCCCTTAAATAAACCTTTGAACACTAAAATCCTAATTGAAACCCTAATATTTGTGAGCCTTTAAATTGTAAAACTCTAATCTATAGTCGAAAACCCTAATCCAACTATTTTAATAAAATCTATAAATTAAACAATTCAACCCTAAATAATAAGTTACAAACCCTAAGTAATAATTCGAAAAACCTTAAAACAAGTAAAACCTTAAAACCTTAATTGAACGCATAAAACCTAAAAACCCCTAATACATGAGAAACCTTAAAATAATTGGAAAATATAAATAGACTGAGTAAAACCTCAATTGGAAGTCCAAAACCCTAATTCGACTAATAAACCTTAAGTATATCCCTAAACTATTCACTAATCATAAATAATATCTCCAATCACTGAGAAACCCTAAATCGCCAGTCTCGTACACAATCCAAAAACCGTAGTCGATCTTAAATTATAACGGACTACAACAAACAAAGTAATATAGTTAAATTAACTTGATTAAAGTGATAAAATATGGAAAAACCCTAGTTACACCCTAATTAGGCCTAAATTACTTAATTATGTATCATCGCTTGCAATGAACTTAATTATCCTTTAATCCATCTACCAACCCTAATCTTCTTAATTAAGAAATAGATAAGATCAATTAAGGAGACAAGAAAAAAAGGTTAATTAGACAATTAAGATATTTTGAGACAAACCCTTATCAAATCAAGTAAAGGGTTAAGGTGCAAGTGGTCCCCCCTTGATCATTGTACCCTTTTAACCAATTAAAGCAATATCTTATCCTTCCTTATCCTACCCTCTATATCTGCAATTTCTCCTATTCAAAAACCTTATTTGACTTTATTCTTCATTCTTAGAAAACCTTAGGAAACACTCTTAAGAAACTCAAACAAAAACTAAAGGAAAAAGGGAAGAAAATAAAAGGAGTTGTTGAACCCCTCTATGCACATTAGCGCCTTTTGCATTTTCCACCTCCATATGCCACCAAATTACAAGCCATCACCACTAAAATGTCACACACGTACTCTATTTTTCTATCGACAAATACTCTCTTCCAAAAGGAGTACGTTTTAACTTTATTTTTGAGTAAAAAATTTAGAACTCGTGTAGACTAGTTTAAGGAAAAACTTGCCAACTTAAGTTTTCTATTTACACTAGTTTTATCTACGATATCTTGAGAGATTAATATTAAAAATACTATATAAATATGTTATAATCTTGTACATTTCATTTTAGAGCCTTATAATTACACATCCATTCATATACTTAGCTAGTTTGTTACTTACATTCTAAAAATGGAGGAGTAAGTTTTACGTTGATAACTTGAAAAGATGTTAATAAAAGTCCATGAAACCTTAAGTACCATCTATGCTGCCCCTTCTATGGTATGTATCCATCTTATTTTTACCATGTTATGTGGTAATATTAGCTTAAAACAAGAAGAAATATGATTAAAATAAGGAAACACACTAGAATAAGTGTTCGATGGAAGATGTTAAAGGAAAGCCTAGAAGAACCTTACTTAGCCGCTACTTTCATGAAAGTTTCAAATATGTAAATTTTGATTTATTAGCTTAATAATATGATTATTTAGTGTTAAGTATGGTTTAGGACTTGATTAACCAAGTTAAATAGGTTAATAATGAGCTAAAGCCCTAAAACTAGCTTAGTTAGTGATTAGAGACCTAAAAATGGTATTAATGGCCACCTTAATGATCTTGACCAGATCTACAAATTTTAGTAAAGTGAACTAAACTTAGGACTAAGGTTGGGCTTAAGCTTAAAAAGACAAGTGGGTTAAGGCTTAAAGCCTTTTTAAGGCCTAAGAAGCCTAAAAGAACCAAGTTTGAAGCTCATTTAGGATAGTGACAAATTTGAACCTTATATTAAAAGGCATTTAAGAGGCTCACTAAACCTTAAGGCCAATCTAAGACATGTACTATAGGCCAGTTAATGAGTTAAAGTCTTAAACTTAAGAAAAAGCTCGTTTAGGCCCATAAGAGCAACACTTAGGCCTAAGATGAAAATTTAAAGTATTGGATAGAAAAAGTTCACTTAAAATACTTAAAAGGAAGCCTAAAATATTAAGTGTAAGGCCTAAGAGAAAAAACTAAGCCTAAAGCCCAAAATTAGGCCTAAATCCTAAAGTGACTAGACTTACCTTTTAGGCCTATGACCTTATAAGACCCAAACTGAAAACTTACTAAACCAAAAGCCCAAAAATGACCTCCTTAAATGAAAGCACACTTGAAAATGATGAAAATCAACTATAAGAATGCAAAATTTCGACTTAAAACGAGAAAGTTATGACTAAAATATTAAATAAGAGAAAATAAGGAAATTATAGTAAGGCTAGTGAATAGCTTAAGTTTAAGATGAGTCTTATTTACTTTAATTAACTTACTCAAGTGATTTAGGAAACCAAGTTCGAGACTACCAAGGATTACTGGAAATACTAGACTTTAAGGCTGAGTGAGTATACCGACCCTTATCTTATCTTACTTGTAGTTATAGTATAGAGCACCATTCAGTTATATATTTACATGCAAGAAATGAACTTATTTGGGGTCAGAATTATATGCATGTGTTTGATTTGAATGCACTTGCTTGCTAAGAGATGATAATATATTTGAATTACAAATTGGATGCTACATTTATAGCGATCCTAGGAGGGGCCTAATAGTATTACTTAAAATTTCCATATCACGTGTGTACCTATGATAAGAAAATCACCTTACAATTCAGAGATTACAAGACTCTAAATAGTTATTTACTAGAGTCTTCAATTTTAGTTCATTGACTCATTATATAATATAAATAATTATAGATATCCATTTTTCCACAATTCCTTAGAATCATAGAGAATCGGTATCCCCTACCAAAATAATGAAATAAGATAGACAATTCCAGAAAATTCTAAACTTACTAAAGATACTAAACTTAATTGAGACATTAGTCATTTTTCAGAGCATTTCGAATTAACTACACAAGTTTTTCATCATACTGATTCGATGGTAGTACTATGCACTAGATTTCTATCTCATTCCCAACTATCGATCAACCTGTAAGGAAAAGAACTGTTGAGGCGTAACTTAGTAAGATAATTACCCTCATCAATACCGCATGACAGAAATTTATTAAATGCATAATCATATGAATGCATGAACAATCAGTATGCCAAACAATGCATACAGTGGCCTAGGAACTACATACGACTCAGAATTACGCTCCCTATAGTTGGGGTTTGGAGATAATTAACCGACCCAAACCAAAATCTGGGTTCTAAACCTTAGGTTTTATTTCATTTGCACTATTGTGCTTAGCCAAAAAAAACTGTGTGTATGTGTGTGTGTGTATGCTTCCTTTACCGAATAACAAATGATATTTTTAAAATCCCAAGTTTAGTGGTGTGGTGGCCTTCGCAATCTACAAACACACGCACTAAGCAGAAGCCATAAGACTTAACCCATCGCCGACGGTTGGCATCTCCTAACGCCTAGTAAGCCTATCAACTTAGGATAGAGACTCACTATATATGATGACATAGCTGGTGCCCAATCCTGCAGGAGACACATCTTCCTATGAGTCCCTTCCCCTCTTTTGCGTGAAGCGGCAATCGGTGTTATCCATATGTAATATGGGGAATGCATGATTCATTTTGATTTCTTAATCGTATAAGTGATTAACTCAATTTTCAAGGTGATCAGACAATTCCATTCCATACAATTCACATGTATACATTAATACAAACAATTCCCATTTTATATATAATTAACAAGTCATCGCATTCATCCAAAAATTCATACACATGCATTTCCCATATCGCACAAGCATCCAAATTTATATATATAATTTTAGGTGTATCTATTCTACGAACAAAATCAAGTAAAGAGTCATCGAGAATTTACTCACTCAGCCATGTGGATCAATCAAAATAATCTGGAATAGGTCATCTCCCAAAAGCTGGGTCCCCTAGACATCACAAATATGATACTATGAGAATTTGAAATAAAACCTAGAAAACTAAGCTAAAACCCTTTAAGTTATACTTTTGACTTGGTTTCATAATTTTTTCCCTATTTTACTTAAAAGTTCAATCGCGTATAACTTTCTTGTTTTAAATTTGATTTTTATGATCTTATAGTCAATATTCATTGTTTTCGAGTGTACTTTAACATGGTGAGGTTATATTTTCGTGATGAGGCATGTAAAACTACCATGGGCCTAAACAGTAGCAATCCTCATGTTTTGGAGTACTTTTGGGCCTTGTTTAGTTAACGGGCTTTTTGGTAACTTGAGAAATCCTTTAGGCCTGATCTTAAAATTTTATCCTAAGCTCAAAATACTCCTTAAGATCCGATTTACAACTTTGATTCATACTCCTAAGGCTAACAACCACTTCATGGACTCTTTAGTAGGCTTAAGTTGTCAAATAGGCTTGTTTTTTATTCAAACGAAAGTTAGTAACTTTGGTGGGCTTATGGAGCCTTAGGTGGATTTCTTATAGGCTTCAAAACAACCTCTCTTAATTTTTTAAAGTGTTGGTTAGAATTTTATTGAAGGCCCAACTTAGAGTTCTAGGTTTGTTTTGAGAGTTTTAGGCTCGGTTTTAAGTTGTAGGCTTTATATACTTACCATACTTGCTTTGGTTGATCTTTTCACTATGTTCATTTACTTTTATCATATTTTTAAGTATCTCTTACTCGTATTCCAGATCTGGTCGTGATGATTCCAAGGGGTTCTCACTTGGTCTTTCAACTTGTTTCATCATTTCCCTGAGTTTAGGTGTTAGATCATGCAATTAAACTACTTATATCCAAATCTTAACCTAACTTTTCTTCCATAAGATGATTCTTTAAATCATGCTTCACACAAAGAAATAGGAGATCTTACACTTATTATAACTTCCATATCATAGCTCATGTCATACAAAGTTGATTTCTTCATAAAAGCTTCATGCAATGGATTTTCTTTTACCTAAGGCTAGGTTTGAGCATCTTTAACTTAATAGAAATGGAAATAACATCTAAATGGCTCACATGTACTCCACATACAGCATGATGTCTCCTCATTCATGTACACATTTCATGATTTTCTTAACTCAAAATCTTCCATTCTAAGTGTTAAACATATATCTTTACATAACACCAACTTAGCATGCTCATAATTCAACTTTCATGTAAAGGGGTTCACAAGCTTACTTCTTAAGGTAGTCTAGCTATTTTATCATCTTATGATCATGTTAATATCTTCATGAAAACATAGTCCCCTAACACGTAACACTAAACCACTAATACAAAGAAACAACTTACTCATCCTAAAAGCATAGAAATGGTCATTGTACAACTAAGTACCCTCTTATGTTCCTTGTTTTTCCTCCTTCTTCTTGAAAGCTCCTTTAGAACTAGAGTCTTGATCTTTGAAGTGGGGCTTTGAAGATATTTTAAAGTTCCTAAAAGTGGTTTTCGAAGTTGACAAATAGAGGGTACAAAATAAAGCTTTGTGTCGTGAGTATAGAAGCAAAAATGGTGGTAGCAATGTTGGGATTTTGCGGAGTTGGATTTCTTCTTTTGATTTGTGTTTAAAGTGAGAGAAAAGGAAGTAAAAGTAAGAGTGAAAGAGGGAGAGAGTGGTAGATTTTTGAATGAGGAAAGAGGTGTGTGCAAGAAGCTTTAATTGATTGTCTTATAACTTACACAAAAATCAACAATTGCAACTATTGATGATTTAAGCATTAAGGAGTAAATAATAGTGTGTAAGAGAAAGTGATTAATGGTTAAAAGACAAGAGTATGGCCCCCCTTTTCTCCTTGTCCAAATCTGCGATTTAATGTCCTTTGGGGTCATGGAATGGTCTTGCCTCATTTAATGAAGTTAAGGATGTGAAATCTTGTGAAAAATTATTCATATGTAGTATAAGTAAAGGGGTGATAAGGAAAATGTCTTATCACTAGATTTTGATAAGTTATCAATTGATAAATGATTCCAACTCTCAATTGATAAGTTATCTAAAGTGATTAGTTGGTCTACTTATTGATGTGTAAAGCTTAGACATAAAGATAAAAGCATAGTCTTATAAGAAATTATTTTAGGGTTTTCATCTTACATAGTTTTGTAATTTATGATTTGATTCCTATAAAATTGTGAAATTTTCTAAAGTTAAATGAAATTATTCAAATTAAATTATTGATTAATTACTTAGGGTTAAAATTCCTTAATTATTTTAGGGTTAGGGTTTTAAGTGACTTTAGAGCTCGCAGTTCTTTAAGCTCAAGTTTTATCGATAATTGGTTTTTGAATCGGAAAAATTTTATTTGTTTCTAAATATAAACTTAAGTTCTCAGTTTTGTTAATCCTTGGGAACGTTTGGACAGTACTTTTAATTGAATCATGAGCCCACTAAAAGTAGGGTTTACAACTTATCCATATATAACATGGCTTATAAGTGAAAATAAGGTAATTGTTTTATATGAAATTTTTTTAGGGTTTAGTTCTTAAATTAATTTATAGGTTGTGATTTGCCTCTTAAGAAATTTTAGAGTTTTCTAAAGTTGAATAAAATTTATTCAAATTATATTTTTAATTATTCATTTGGGATCGTAAGTCCTTGATCATCCTAAGTTTTAGGGTTTAAGAGAGTTTATGTATGTTTTAGAGTTTTTCACTAGCTCGAGAATAATTGACTTGCACTTAGGAGCTTAAGGTTTAATTGGCTTAATTATTTAAAAACATTGCTTTATTATGCAACATATATATATATATCATACGATAGATTAGGAAAAGAGAAGGAAATTGCTTATTAATATATTTATATGTATATACATATTGTGGGGCTACTTGTGTACACAAGTAAAATAATTTTTGTAAATTTACTAATTTATTCCTTTAACTAGCTTAGTTTTGTTGTTTATTATTACTTAAAATAATCCCTGATTCGTTCATTACCAGAACTTAATAATGACCGGCCATACATCGTACGTTTATATGATGTACTCATGTGACATATTCTTACCTTAACCTTTAGGATCTACTTGGCTTTGGGAGTGCTGCCTTTTGCTTGAGGTTGAGCCTTATCCATTGCTTTAGGTTTATTGAATAAGAGATGATTATACTTAGACAATAGTTGTAGAGACCCAAGTCCTAACATGCCCATATACTTCCAAACCTGGCAACAATGGGTGAGATTCCATGCTTTATATAGTTGTCGGTAGGTTATATATGGTGTTGCATTTCAGATGTTTGTTTGCATTGCATATTTATGTTAATTCACTTACTTGTCTCTTGTTTGATTGTAAGATGGGAAGGTTACTCACTACACTTAATGTAGCCTGCCCCTAATAGTTTTTTTTTTAGGCCTTACAAAGCTAAGGTTGAGCTAGAATTCGAGTGCAGAGTGCTCTATTGAGTTGAGAAAGTAACATGATAATTTTAGAAAAGCAAGTAGGATAGTCGAATTAAACTTTTAAAGTATCTAGTGGTTTTATGATTAGTAGAATTTAGATACCCTTTCTTATTGTTTAGTAAGTGATTCTGACTCTTTATAATTTTGGTAACTATGGATTGCTAGATTAATATATATATATATATATATATAGTTAAGTAGATGCTTGTAAAATGAATAATCACCCTTAAAATCTCTTTAGTTAGAGCTTACAAGCTCTAACTTATAAGGCGATTTATATATCATAGGTATACACGTGATATAAAAATTTTAAGTAAAACTACTAGGCTTCCTTCCAGGATATTACAAGCAAAGCTAAGTGAATTCACTCATGAGAGAATTGATTACCATATGAGATTATTTAGTTGAAAAATTCTTAGGGAAATATTTTTCACTTGCCAAGATTACAAAATTCAGGAATAACATATCATCTTATGCTAAGATTGATGGTGAGACATTATATGATACATTGGAAAGATTTAAGAATCTCTTAAGGCATTGTCCACACCAAGGTCTTTTGTTGTAGATGCAAATCTAGACTTTTTACAATGATCTTAATTATCCTACTAGATAAATGATTGATGCTATAGCAAGGGGTACTTTGAGTGCAAAGACACTGAATAAATCTCAAAAGTTTATCAAGGGTATGGCTATAAATAACCTCTAGTGGTATAATATGAGGGAAAAAGTAAAGACAGTTGGGAAATTTGAAGTTGATTTAATCACAGCTCTAACAACCAGGTATAAAGTCTTAGTAAGAGATTAAAGACTTAATGAAATTAGTGCTTGTAGTGTAAGATGAGACACTAGCTAATGATTAGGAACAAGTTAATTTTCCTTCTAATAGGCCCCAAAACAACCCTTACAACAGCACTTATAGCCCAAGGTAGAGGAATCACCCTTATTTTTCTTAGGGAGGTTAACAACAAAATATGAGCGCCCCATGAGGTGGTTATCAAGCTCAACAGTAAGGTAAGAATATTAATTTGGAAGAGATTCTTAATAGGTATATGAGCAACTCCGATGCAAGATTTCAAGCTATTAAAGCTGCATTAAGGAACACTAAAGCATACTTGTGCAATCTAAAAAATCAATTGGTCAGTTGGCAAAGATTATCACTAAAAGACAATAGGGTACTTTAGCATAAAATACCAAACTGAATCCTAAACTTATGGGATAGCACAAAAATAAAGCAAGAAGAATGACTTCATTAAGCTAACGATGTTAACCAACAACGCTCCTCGGGAGGTAACATAAGTTTCAATTCTCTTCTTTTGAAATTTGCTTGTTTCAATTTTCTCAATTAGGATGATTTTCTATTTTTGAGACATCATTAATCACTTGCATGGTCAATTTCATCTTATTAACGACTAAATATTTCTACATTGGGAATGAATTTATTTTCTTAGGAAAAGTTATTCTTATTGATGAAATCTAGATTTTGATGAAATTTAGATTTCAGTAATCTCTGTCTTTGTGTATATAATTTTTCAAGAGTTGTTTTAGGTAAAGGGAACAAATTTCAAGCCATTTTTTAGCTTTAGAAGTTAGAGAGACTCATAGCTAAGGTTTGCACCTATGAATTTAGGCATGATCTTTTTTCAAGAAAATATGTAAAGTGATTTGAAAGGATCATGACTAAGGATCATGCCCATAATCCTTGACCATAATCATGAATTCGTAATACACGTGTTAGGGTTTGGAATAAAGATCACAAATCATGGCCAAGAATCTAACTATGATCCTTCTTTATTTTAGATATCATACATTCCTTCCTTCTTCACTTTCCATAATCATCGGCTTTCCCTACAAGCCCTTATTCAAGCATTTTCTCTCTCTAGAACTCACTTTCTTCCTCAAACTTAATGCAATCTTGTGATTTCTGAAACAACCAAGGTATGTTTTCTTTGATCTATGGGCTACATTCTTGTTATATTGCAACTTAATGTTTAGTTTTTCTTGATTTTTATAGGTTCAAGTATAGAAATATGTATGCATGTTAAGTAGAAATCCCTAGCTCTAGAAATAATTCTTGATAAAATATGTTACTTTTGGTTGTATTAGTTGTTGTATACTCCCAAAGATGTAACCTTAAGATGTTTTGTGAGAAGAGCATGAACTTGGATTTGGAGTGTTTTGTGTTGACTTTAGTTGAGTCAAATGCATATACTTAATATTGTTGGAGATTTTGATTGTTTCAGGGTGTTTCAATGTGCTTGATTGAATATGAAGCTGTATTAAAAGTGTTTTGTTTTGTAGAACCTATACAACACCAATTCTTGAGTTTTTGTGAAAAAGGAAAGATGAGTATTCATAAGAGGAGTCCATTATGCTCATGAAAGATTGATCTATTTTGGATTATATGCATGATATTATCTATTCTAAGTTGGTTTTTGAGATATTCTAAACTAATAGAACTTTGTTGTCTAATTTTCATGAAGTTAGTTTGAGCTTGATTTTGTTGAATAAAGCAATAAGGATCCTTCTCAAAGTGTTGTATTGATTTTGATTAATAATTTGCATTTGCAAATAGTATACATAAAAAACTCATTGGGAAGTCGTGATCTCATGATAGTTTATAATCTTGTGATTTTCAAAATATGGCCTGAGTAAAGCATGCTATCAAGAAGGGTGGCTTGAGCAGTGCACCTCACCATCTTGAAAACGATATGCTCCATTTCACTATTCCAGCTTATAAGAAGAGGTATGCCAAATTGAAATAAAAAGGTTTAGGACTTCAGCTTGCATTGGTTAGGATAATTTAGCTAGGTTAGGATATGATGAAGCAATTGTAGGATATCTAAAGTTTGTTAATATAAATAGGTTGTTATCCATTAGTGAACCAACCTATAAGGAGCTAATATTAGAGTTCCTTACCACATTTTGATTGGAGTTCGATCACATGGCTCATAGGGTAAGAAATAATATGCACTTCCAAGTGAATGATAGGGATGTTCACATACCATTCCCCCATCTGCCATTAGTGATGGGAAACTATCCAGAGGAGTTTATATACACTCCTAAATACGAACAATTATTAGTGGAACTACCAACTAGTGTTACTAATGTGGAGGTACAAAGAAACTTGAGTGATGACACCATGTATAGTTTGAAAAAGTCAAAGGCTTCTTAACTAAGAGATCCAACTTTTAGGATTATCCATTAGGTACTAGCATGGAGCTTAATTAGTTGGGAGTTTAGTAGAGGAGTGATGAACTTAGTAAATATTATTTATCTTCATAGTTTAGTTGAGCGTAAGTAGATAACTTAGGGATTAGGTTAACCTTTTTCTTTAAACATCAAGCTACTAATGGTAGAGTAAGTTATATCTTTGTTAAACCCTTCATCACTGAGCTAGTGAAGAATTTAGGATTGTTCAAAGATTTACCTTAAAATGGAGTTAGTGAAGAGGATAGAGTAAGAGCCTATGTCTATTGACTCCATTAGAGCACTAAAGCTACCACCATCCTAAGCTCTTAAAGTTGTTCAGGAAGAGATAAAGAGTTCCTACTTATGCTCTTGAAATGCCTAAAGATGAACCTTTCACATCTTCCCAGAGACTATGACCTTCTTCTATGACAAAGTTGAAAAGATGATGGGAAAGATATTGAAGGGGTAAAAAAAGTTGTCAAAGTTACTTAAGCACACTAAGGGTGGTCGTTGAGACCACCCCACCAGCTATTTTTGAGTCTGATGATGTTAATGAAGATGTTAAGGAGGAGGTAATTCGAGAGGAGAGTGAGGAGGAGTGATCTTATTTCTTTTCTTTTCATACTACATTTCTATCTTCTTATGGATTACTGCATCTTGAGACTAATTTTCTTTTTAACTGCTTTGCTCTTATTTAGACTATTTTTAGCTTTTCAAGGTCATGGTTGAATGTTTGATAGTTTAGTAGTTAGTACTTTAGTTTAATTTCTTTTTAGTTTTGTTTCTTTTTACTATTCCATGTTTGTATTGCATGAAATCAAAGTAGCTTTGATGAAATAAGAATTCATGGAAAAAATTTTGGACAAGTTAGTACTAATGCACTTATTTGAGGAAGTTTCAATTCCTTTTATCTTTATTTTTATCATTTCCTGCTTTTGATCTTTTCTATGTTGTTTATTGATTATCGGTACATTAAGGGCAATATACAACTAAAGTATAGGAGGAGTGATTAGTGATATTGTTTCTCATATGTATATAATGAGTATACATTATTAAGTATTCCACACTCATTCAAGCTTTTATTAAAAAAAAGTTTATAGCCCCATTAATTAAAGGAACTTTTGTGAGAAATCACCTATTATCGAGCTTATTTGTTAATGACCTTCGAACATTTTGCTAGAATTGAGTGATGAAATCTTTATGGTGCAAAGTTCTAAGTTATTTATACCTGGATCGAGACCTAGGATTAAGATAGATATTGATAGGTTAAGAATTAGTTATCTATATTTCTAAGCTTCATTTGAAAATATGTTTATCTCAATCTAAATTTTATGGAATATTTTAGATTGGATGAACAAATGAGATTTATCTATTTGAAAGTATCTTAAAATATCAAAATAATTAAAGGATAATTAAAAAAACTAAATAAAAAGGATTTGGACAATTTAACCTTTTTTTAAAAAAAAAAAGGCGAATGAATATGCTAAAATATTATAGTCTAAGTGTGTATCTCGTTGACTCGAGTAATTAAGCTTATTGGATACCTCCTTAGTATGGAATAACCCTTGCCAAATTGGATGATGGACTCGAGATTAGAGGCTAAAAACTCACTACAAAGGTCATGGAAAAAGTTTATGTGAAGGCAAGATTCATATAAAAGTGAAAAATAAAAACGAAAAATGAATTCAATGGTGTTTGGGGATGGTTCAAAGAGGAGTTTTAATGCCTATTAACTTAAAGTCGTCTGGACTTAAGACTTATTGATTCATGAAATAGTTTCAATTTAATCAAAAGAAAAAGAAAAATTCCTCTAACGAAAACAGTAATAAGGAGAAAATTAGGGGATGAGTTAATGTAATATGTATCAAGTTTAAGTTTTGAAAAATACAAATATATTTATATATATACATATATATATATATATATATAGAAAGAGAGAGAGAGAGAGAAAGAGATCTTTATACTCTTGAATTAGAGCAGTGAAATGCTTATAATAATTTCTTGACTTGTATAATGTTTTTTTAATCTTTAGGTTGTCTTTATTTAAGTGATAAAGCTAAATCTAGATTATTTAGATTAACTACTGAATTCTAGTATAACGTTCGAAGCTAACCTTTAAGTGTTTTAAGGGCATTGTTTTGATAAGATATATTGGTGATTGTTCGAAAAGAAGTAGTTGGGTTTTGAGGATGATATGAGGGTATAAATTTCTTGGATCATTTTTGTCCTTGAGATATCTCTCTTTAGTCTTTAATTGTTTGGCTTGAGGACATGTAAGAGTTTAAGTATGAAAGAATTAAATAACACTCATTTTGTACATAAATTTAGAGTAGTCTTATTGTGATTTTAGTGTTCATATTAGTGTTGAGTTTTAAGTATTTGAGGCTTATTTATGAAATATTTGATTTATAGGAGTTGATGAAGTTCTAATGATTTTCGAAAGGATTCAATGAAGAGCCATAAGAGAGTAAGGAAGATAAAATTAAGCCTAGGGTTGTTTCTTTTTCTTATGCTTTTCAATTTAATTTCATGTTGTAGTTTATCCTTCTTAGTAAATTATTATTGACCCTTATTTTCTTATGTAACATTGTTTCTTGTTCATCTAATCAATGATATTTACTATTATGATTTAAATGCATTGTACTTTATTGCTAATAAGTAAAGGTTATTGATTTAATCTTTGAGTTTGCTTTAGAGTTGACGAGATCTTAATATAAATAGACTAGTGTAATTATAAGGAATTGAAATAGACTAAGAGGTCAACTATTTGGTTTATTTATATTAAGATAACTTAATAGTGAAATTCAAGGGTTCAATGCAATCTTATTAGGTTCAATGCAATCTTATTATATTCAATTGCAAAAGCGATTTGGTTAGAGTATAATTAAGGTTAAGAGTTAATTTGTTGAAGTAATTGTAGTTAAGTTATGCAAAAATACAATTGTAATCCTCTTACCAACTTAATTTCTAACTATTAATATGATAGGTTTGAGGAAAACAAAATAAAACTCCTTAGAAAATTTAGCATGAAACTTGACAACAGCAAACTGTAAAAATGTTAGTATAGTAGAAGTTTTTGTATAAGTCTCTAAGTACATCTAAGTATTGTTCACAATGGCAAAATATCAAAAGCAATTTTATCTGTTGATTTTTTATTGCTACTATATATATCTTCCCCTTGATAAAGGCTAGTTGATGTAAAGAAATATTTTGCATATTTTCGTATTATGATCTTGAATATGTTGTAACCATTTAAGGGTAAGAACTCCCTTACAAAAGTGAAAAATATATCAAAACTAGAATCTTCAATTTTGAATCTTTTGAACTTGAAGTGTGAAATAGCCTTACACCTATACAAATCCTCAAATGATTTTATGGATAAAAATTGATTCTTTATTCCTTGCAACAACTTAATGCATCTTTGCGCAAAATTTGGATAAGTTTAAATGTTTGAATTTAAAAAAGGAGGACTGTTGAACTCTTCCAATATTTCTTGTGTAATCTTCGAAATATTTGTTGAAAAATTTCATAATATCTAGATAAACTCTTCTAATATTTCTTAAACATATTTGAATTCAAAAATATATGAAAACCTGCTTCTTCATATGAATTTAAGATAAGCTTCCTCAATGTGCCTGAAATATCTTCACTTATCCATTTAAAATTCAAATATAACCTTATACTAATCTAGAGACAAATATTGCAACTAATCTTGAGTCAAAATAAAATCTAATAGAAATCAAATTTTTCTATAATTCATAATATTACGACTTAATAGTAGCTCTTGAAGTTAACTTTATTCTTCCTTTAAGGTAGCTTTATTCTTTGCATAATATTTTGTCCTGATTTGTTTTTAATCAACAAAGAAAACTCATAAACCCATTAATATATCTCAAATTCATGACCTGTACATGATTTGCTTTGATAATACAACTTTATATAATTTAGTCTATAACTCCATGTATGGGACTTTAGTCATAACAACTCATTAAGAGCGCTTTACCACATGTAGAGCACTGTCTAAGTGTTTAAATCATTACATGTTTAGAAAGAAAAATAACTTTTACAATAGAAAGTCCTTTTATTGCAACTTGTTTATCACACAAAGTTTACTAGCTCCATGGGTGTTAACTTAAAATGATCACTTATACAATAACCAGCATATTATTAAAAGTGAAGTACTCGACCACAAAACGGTAAAAAAAAAAAGGAACTACAATAGGTAACTCTACTACAACTATCATTGCATCACTGGCTTCATTCCCTTCCATTGGAGCCCAAAAACTTACCATAGTAGTTCTCCTAACTATGGTATATATTTTGGATCTTGTAAGATGAAAAACATGATAGGGGAATGAGCAACCACCGCTTAGTGAGAGAGATATAAGTGCAAAATTCCCATTACTATACATACATAAGTAAAATCAAACAAGTTTTCAATTATATGCGATACATGAGCAACCACAAAAATTCATATATTGCATGTAGATTTTAGTAATTAGCATGAAGCATAGGGTATGAGCCCCCTTTAACCTTTGCTCAAGGAGACACGTTGCTAATATCAGAATTTTGATATCTCGATCATATACTTTATCATTTCTCTTTGTGTAACTTCTCATAAGAAGTTCTTGAATGCAAGTTGGTAGAGTGGGAACTCTAAGATTTATCAATCATGTAACAATTCCTAAGTCACTTAGTTTGTATATAGTGAAATAAAATTTCACTCAAGTAAATTCCCTCAATCTATCATGTACTAATGATGGCCTTTATGAACACTAGGGAAATTCATACAATACATTATCGATTTTAATTTAGATCGATAGTCTTAGAGTAATTTATCTTGAGCAACCAATCCACATAATGCAATTCAAAAAAATATCAATGAGCATAGACATCATAATTACACCACTTAAAGTACCAAAATCAAGCTATATAGTCTATAAGATATTTTATGTTCATAATACACAAAACATTCCTATGAAAGTTAAGGGAGTCTTGAACTAATGATATGGCATCGCTATGTGACTCTAAATCTAGTCTAAGGTTCCAATTTGAACATCAATCTTTGGTTAAAAACTTTAACAGCATGCTCACATCAATGAATGGAATAGAGTTGTTGTAACTCCGAATACATCTTACCTTGTTCTGGTTGTTATAGGATTAGTATTACTTCTTCTAATTAGATGAATTTATATAAGAATAGAATAGGAAATAAAAAGACTAAAATGTTGATTGCTTTTATATAAGATAATAATTAAAATTGATCTCCTTTTATGAGACCTAAGAATGGTAATTATAACATATAATAAATTAATAATATATAACAAATAAATAAAGATAATAATTTAACAAAGTAAATTTAAACCTCAATTGATCTTCTTTATCAGACCCAAGAACACATGTTCGTGCTTTCATTTATCATACCTATCATCTTAGGGTACTTATCAGTAAGGATTAGGCTTTGCGCATTAGATAAGCCTGCAAAATAAAACACTATAAGGCGATGCCTAGGTGTTGTTCAACGTGACCACTTCAATACTTAAGTTAGCAAGGTGTTTTAGAGAGTAGAGAATGCTTGAGAGTTATAAACATGCTTAACTACGCAAAGTATTAAGTAATCTTTATCGTTAAGTGGGGACCTAGTATTCATAGCAAAGTGGTGCCAGCAATTGGAAGGTAGTTAGTAGGCAAGATTCTCTCTTGTAAGTATAGGAGAGTGGCTTCATAGGGTCCAACATGTCCTACATATGCCGGAGCTGGTTGTTGACTTGATCTCTTGTCCTTATAAAGTGTCTTTTAGTCATTAAAGAGCTCTTTGGCTCGCTCAAGCTAAGCCTAGGGCTTAAGCCCAAGGCGACAGAGCCTAAGGGGCCTATGTCTAAAAATTCTTATCTACGCTTACCCTCCTGCAGTATTGTTGCCAAAGTGAAGGTAAGGAGCAAGGATATATAGGTTGCTCAAGTGCATAATTGATCTGACTTAAGAGAGCTTAAGTTGGTGTTATAGTGCTGAAGTGGTGAAGGTATAGGTTCAGGCAAGCAAAAGGTTGAGGTGGTGAACGATCGAAGCGAAGATGCCTAAGGTAGGAAAAGCCAAGGTGTCAGCAATCGTTTTAGAGCAAAGTGTTGATAACCGAGTAGCATGGAGCTGCGATTAGAGGGTTAAAGTAAGACACCTTTGCATCTAGCTGGGTGGTTGATCCTAAGGTGAGGAGTCAAGGGCCTAAGGCAAGTAATCCAAGTTCTTGAGCAAGCTTGGACGAACTAGGCTAGTCATGGACCGAGCAAGTGTAATTACTAGATTTGAGATGTTGTGCTTCCAGGATGTCAACTAAGTGGAAGTTGGAGGGACCTCAAGGAAACTTCTTATGGAAAAAACTTTTCAAATTATAACCCTACTACGCTTGTTTTCAATGCATTTAATGTGATGTGATAGGTATCTTGTCCTTATAGGCTAGCATACTGTAGTATGCATTTTGTATTTTAAAGGGGACTGTCTAATTAAGCCTAACTCTACGTATCTACCTTACAGCATTCTAAGGGATTTTTGCTTATGCAAATCCTTGTAATAGATAATGCAGTTTCTTAGACACTAACAAAAGGGCCCATGGCCTAAGTAAGAGACACTAATAAAGAGAGACTAAGTTGAATTAATAATTAAACATAGACTTATAAAAAATAAATGCTAAATATACTTTAAGGCCTAAATAAGAACTTAGAATCAATTAAGAATTGGGAAAATAGAAATAGAAGACCAATATTATACAAAAAATAAAACTCTTTTACCCAACCGATAAGATGTTCATAGCTTTCTGGACCAAAATGAAAAATTGTGGTTTAAATCTATCAAATTAGACCACGCTACAATAATCTACATCTAAAAACAATGGAAAACAACTGTCAGAATGCAGAAATCAGATTTAAAATGAAAAAAGTTATAATAAAAACAAGTTTTAGTCAAAATTAAAGATTATAGTGAGAATAGTTAGCTTAATAGAAAATTTTCCTTTTCTTATTTGTATTCCTACATGATTATTTCAAGTAATCTCGATATTGATCCGGACTCGCCTATTGACTACTACGATCGATAGATCATCATAGCCAAGTGAATATTTTAATAACTACTATACTTGTGTTTATTGTGAACTAGTTACACTTGAAGTTAACAATAATTAGTATGTTGGGGAACTTGGGAATTACATGTATATGACATTCCGTAACTATTGTGTTAAAGCACTCTAATATATAGTAATGAAATGCTTGTTATATAGCTACCTATAGTATGCCTTGCAATTGTCTAATGATAATGGGCGGTCATAAAAATGAAATGAATATAACAATTTTCGACCATAACTAAACCAAACCATACACCACATAACTTGCATTATTATATGTTAGCCGTTACATTGTGCATATAGGATGGAAGGGTCTTGCGGGGGTCATGATGATGTTTATATATATGAGTTTCGTATAGTGCATACGTGCACCATGGCCTACCCTAACCTACAGGCTTACTAGGCACTAGAGACACCAACCGCATAACCACGAGTCGAGTCTTAGTGATGGGAATCAAGCTATGGGATCCTTGACCCGCAGCTGAACCTAAAGACTAGAGGGGCTGGCACGAGGAATTCTCGTATTTCAACTAACCCCTGCTGAGGCTGAGTACTTACTTGTTAAGTCACCTTTAATGCTTTGCCGTATGATCGCCCTTTATTTTGTGACATATCGAGTTAACGATTACTCTCTATTGCCAAGTCACCTAATCATTCGGCATCATCCTTGCCAAGAAGCCGAGAGAGTGAATCCGGACTAATTAAGCTATCCCTGCTCAAATAAGGCCATCTATACGTACTTTTTTGTTTGTATCTCCTAATGACCCCACCAATGCCACATCACTACGTGTATAGTATCACATGTAAAATCTGTAGCACCAATGATTATTTTTCTTGTATATTCATTTTTATCCCTTTGTAACATGTACATGTAGTGTCAGCCAACCTAGTCCTAAAACTGAGGTTATCGACTGTTACATATCCGAAGCCGCACAAGTTACACTAGTTAAGTGAGAAGGGAGCATGATACGTCACTCGGTAAATACTGCTGCCGATCATTATTGGCAAGTACTCTAACCAGATTCTCTTCGACATAATGCTCATGTACACTTCCCACGTATTGCTAGGAAGACCATGTTTGTTTGATAGGAGAGTCATCCATGACAGTTATAGAAATAGCTACATGCTCAAGAAGGATGATCGGAAGATTACGCTAAATCCGATGCGGCCAAGAGAAGCTCACAAATAAAACTTGCTCGCGAATAAAAAAAAAAGCTCTAGTAATAAGTAGAGCCAAGCTCCAAGAGGCTATTAATGCTAATGAATAAACCCTCATGTTGGTCAAGCGACTACTGGAAATGAAGGTGCAGGACGATTTACCCCTAGAGGTAAGGGAACTGTTAGATGAATATACTGACCTGCTCCCAAAATAGTTACTTAAAGGGTTACCTTTGACCTGAGGTATAGAGTACTACATTGACTTAGTACCTGGCGCTGCACTGCCAAACAAGCCAGCTTATCACATGAATCTTAAGCAAGCTTCTAAGCTTCAACGTCAAGTCAATGAATTACTAGAAAGAGGATATGTAAAAGAGAGTCTCATCCCTTGTGCTGTGCCTGCGCTTCTTATACGGTACTTGCAATTCTAGTACCGAAGAAAGATGAAACCTGGTAGATGTGTGTTGACAACCGAGTTATAAACAAAATCACAATCAAATATAGGTATCCGATCTTAAGGCTAGAAGACATATTGGATGAATTGAGTGGAGCCCAAATTTTTAGTAAGATTGATCTCAAGTCTAGCTACCATCAAATCCACATAAGGCTAGGAGATGGTCATGCCCTTCGGCTTATTGAATGCCCTAAGCACCTTCATGAGGCTTATGAACAATGTATTGAGACATCTCATCGGGAAGTGTGTCACAGTATACTTCGATGACATCTTGATCTACAGTGTTGACATACCAAGTCACTATGAACATATCCCAGCAATCTTAAATATTCTCCATGCCAAAAAATTATTCGACAACCTAAGGAAATATTATTTTTGCTAGGAGGAAGTGGTATTCTTGAGCTATGTAATCAGTAGAAGAGGCTTATGAGTCAATGATGAGAAGATCCGAGTAATTGCTGAATAGCTAACCCCTACTACTTGTGCTGACGTGAGAAGTTTTCCATGGACTGGCTTCATTTTATTGAAAGTTCATCAAGAACTTCAATACCCTTATTGTACCCCTTATTAAATTAACGAAGAAAAACACTGACTTCCGATAGGGAGAAAGGGAGGAGAGGAGTTTCGTCGAGATAAAAAAGAAGTTGACCTCCGCCCCAGTGTTAGTACTCTCTGACTTCGATAAAATTTTTGAGCTTGAATGCAACGCATCATGCATTAGAATAGGCACTATCCCGATGCAAGAAGGCTAACCAATTTCCTTTTACAATGAGAAGCTTTGATGACCCTAGTTAAATTACTCTATATATGACAAAGAGCTCTTGGCACTAATCTGAGCATTGTAAGTATGGCAGCACTATCTACTGCCGAAAGAATTTATCATATATACTGACTACTACGATACCTTCGAAGTTAGACCAAACTATCCAAGTGGTAGGCGAGATGGGTTAAATTCCTTGAGGAATTCAATTTTGTGATCAAATACAAGTAAGGAAAAAGCAACATAGTTGCAGATGCTCTTTCGACGATCATGTACTCTTATTAGAACTATAAACTAAATTGTTTGGTTTTGCGAGTATCAAAAAACAGTACTCTGAGGATCCACACTTTGGACCAATAATTTTGCAATGCATGGATGGGAGGACAGCGGATGAGTATTATATAGGGGATGGCTATCTGTTCCAAGGAGGGAAACTATGCATGCCGACTTGTTCCCTACAAGAATTATTAATCAGAGAAGCTTACAACGGCGGACTCTCCGAACACTTTAGAGAAAGGAGGACCTATGAACTATTGAACGGCTAATTCTTTTGGCCGAGAATGCTAAGAGATGAATACCGAGTGGTCAAAAGCTGTACTGTGTGTAAAAATGTTAAGTACTAAGCCGAACAAGGAAAAGCAATGCCCCTACCTATCTCGACGAGGCCGTAGACTAAACTAAGCATGGACTTTGTTCTTGGACTACCAAGAACTGCTTAAGGGAAAAGATTTTGTAATGGTCGTCGTGGATCGGTTCAGTAAGATGGCATACTTCATACCCTGCAACAAAACTAACAACGCTTTGGCTATTACTTTTCTTTTCTTATAGGAGGTCGTGCAGATACACAGTGTACCGAGAAGTGTAATCTCTGCAGAGACCTAAAGTTCTTAAGCCATTTCTAAGGAACCCTATGGCATCAGCTAGGAACCAAATTACTCTTCAATACCTCATGTAACCTCCAAATCAACGGCCAAACAAAGGTAGTTAATTGTACTTTGGCTTTACTGCTCCAAGCTACAGTAGGTAAGAACTTAGATAATTAGGACATCTGCCTACCAGTGGTTAAGTTTGCTTATAACTAAACCGTACATGACACCACTAAGGAGACTCCCTTTGACGTAGTATATGGATTCAATCCCAAGTTGCCTTTTGACCATACCCCTGTACTCGTACCCGTACAAGAAGACCCCGAGGCCTTGACTAAAGCACAATCCTTTCAGCACATCTATGATAAGGTCATTCGGTACATCGACTAGGATGCCAGAAGAATACGTGAAAAGACTAAGGGTCAGTCAACCAAACAATTTCAGTCGGGAGACTTGGTATGGCTATACCTCAACAAGGAGCAGTTCTCGAATAAAAGGAAGAACAAGTTATCTGCAAGAGTGGAAGAGTGGAAGGACCTTTTAGAATCCTCTAGAAAATCAATGACAATGCCTATAAATTGGAGCTACCTAAGGACCATGGGATTTCCGACGCCTTTAACATTGCCAACCTCAGTCCATACCACCATGATGGAAGACTGAGCAAACACCATTCGGATTTTATCCCAAATACAAAACAACCTAGAAGGAATGATGGGAATCAAACTATGAAGCACCTGACTCGCAACTGAGCCTAAGGACTAGAAGGGCTGGCACGACGAATCCTCATTTTCCAACTAACCCCTACCAAGGCCGAGTACTTACTTGCTAAGTTACCTCTAATGCCATGCTGTGTAACCGCCCTTTATTCTATGGCATGCCGAGTTGACAATTACACTCTATTGTTAAGCCACCCAATCACTCAACATCATCCTTGCCGAAAAGTCGAGAAAGTGAATCCGAACTGATTAAGCCATCCTTCTTCAAAGAAGCCCATCTGTCTGTACTTTTTTGTCTGCATCTCCTAACGACCCTATCAATGCCGTATCATCACATGCACAGTATCACATGTAGAATCTACAGTACTAATGATTATTTTTCTTATATATTCATTTTTGCCTCTTTGTAACATCTACATTACTCTTTTAGGAAATGCATTTTTTGTCTTTTCTCTTTTAGGCAAGTTGCCCTAGTTTACGAGGATAAATACCCCTGTATTTGCAGTTGTAAGATCATCAGATTACCTTCAATATACTTGAGTACTTTCTTCCTTGCATAAACACTTCTTGTTTCCTCTCAGGAACACTCTTATCCTTTCCCTTAAGCAAGCTTAAGTGACGAGTAACCTCATCGGACCAATTTGTACATCATATCGAATTGTGCCGTGAATCCTCGGAAGTTCCTTTGGTACATCATATCCTCTAGAACTGTTCATGGGTTTTTACTTATTGCTCCATTCACCTTTATCGCTCCATTCACCTTTGTCGCTCCTTTCGTACCTTTCCCCATTAGCCCTTTTTCAAGCTTTCTACAAATTTGGACCCATCCAACGACCGACCTTGTCTATTCTTGGTTACAGTTTGCACTACTTAGAGTCCACCGCTTAAGGGTAAGTAAATTGTATGCATTACTTGCATCTATACTCTTGGTCTTGGAATTGAGAAGTAAAAATTGAACGATATAATTAACTATGAGAATAGAAAGAACTATGCAGATGCAAGACAAGTGTGTTTAGCTATCGAAGGTGCTTAGAGCTCGAATCTGATGGTTCAAATAACTCCAACCATAGCTTCGAGGGCAAAATTTTGAGCTATATGTAGTTACTGGTTAAGTTGTATTTAATTGTTTAAGCATATGATTATTGCATTCATATGGTTACATAATACAACTGTTTGATCATTGCGTGACAAGTTTAGTAGGAGGAATTACTCACTAAGCACGTTGTAAGCATATACCTCCTTACTCTTTTGATGTAAGACAACATTTGGCTTGTACTAGGGCATGCTATGCTTAAGGTTAGTATTAGGAGTTAGGATATGCGAGTCGAAAAAGAACAACTGAGAGAATTTACTTACTCTTTAGAATAGACTCTTTGATTTAATCCTTATGTAGGATTTGATGCCTAACGTTGTAAGCTTATACCTCCAAAACTTATGAAATTTAGTTTTCTACGATTATTTTAGGTATAGATTAATGTAATTATTTTATTTTAATTAACTAATTAGTGTAAATATAGGGTCCTTAAGAAAACACCATGTTTAAGCGAAAATTGAATAAATTTTTATAAATATTAAATGATGTTATTACAAACTCAATTTTTATATGTAATACACCTATATATATATATAATTTTTGAAATTTATCATGTTTACTATTTTTTATAATTATTTTGAATAAATTGTCAGTCTTATTAAATTGTTAAAATAATTAGTTTTTGATGAAATTAATGAATGAGCCTTACATGTTTTGACTTCTAGAAGTTTGTAATGATATTTGGAACACTTAATTTTTATCTCACACATAAATTTATTTATTTATCCTAATTTCTATTATTTTGAGTTAAAATCACTATTTTTTTAAAAATAAATAATAGCCAATTTAGTATAATTCATAGTCAATAATTAAATTACATATTTTTGTGAGTCTATAAGATTTTTCATGAAATCAATCAAGCTCGTATACTATTTATTGTATATTTTCCTAATAAATACCTATATATTGGTTTCATATGTAATATAGTAATTGGTACTAGTAAAATACTTGTCAAATTTACATAAAATGAACACATTATGGTATATTAAGGGTTATTGGATAAGTTTGGAATGTGTGATTTCCGAGTTTTAGTTTAGTATTAAAGCTTATTCGGGTTAATTATGGAGTTATGATAACGTACGATCAAATTGGTAATACAAAAATATATTTTTGGGTTTTTGACAATATTAATTAGTTTTGATTCTTAAGATATATTAATAATACATGAAATAATAATCATGAAGATATAAAGTTTACTAAAATCAAATAGGGAATGAGTAAGATATTGTTAAATGAAATTTAAAGACACAATAGGGAAAGTTTATGAGAATTTATATTCGACTGGTAGTTGACTTAGAAACTCTATTTATATTTTCATAAATGTAATAAGTAAGAAAGGACTATGTCATGAAATATAGGATATTGCGCTTTTGCTAAGTTTAGGTAAGTGGATCTAACCTATATTTGAAGTAGATATATTATTACTCATAATATTATATATGGTTTGATGTTGTGTCGATTGGATGTGGCTATATTTTTAAGGAGACTGATATATTACTATAATAAATGATGATGATGATGTAGTGATTTTGTATGATGGTAATAATATCTTGGTTATATTGTTATGCTGCTATGTTGGGTGATAATTTATGCTTAAAAATGATGGAAAGTTGAGTGATTGCGAACTCAACTTTTTGGGTGTTCACCTAAGTGAACCCTAATTGAGATGTTAGAGTTCTGCTAGGGAGAGTTCAAAAACTAGAATAAGATCACTAGGTTGAATAAAACTAAAAAACTAGTTGTGTTGAGTAATGTACTTAAGTTGTTATTATATATCATGGCATGATGTGGCAAAAAACGAACCTACGGGTCATAACTTTTAGAATAAGACTTTAAAGTGATAATGAAAAAAAACATGGCTTTATGTACTCAGTTTTTAAAAGCATATAGATTGTATTGTTCGAACATTATGACTATTTTGATAGTTAGATTTAGTAGACTATAGTATGTGGTCTAATTTGATGTTATTACCTCTTTAATTTGGTGAACTACAGTGTATAGTCTAATTTTGTAAAACAAAGCTAAGAGTCCTACTCTCAAGTAGCTCCTTGTTACCCTTTTTGAGATTGGTAGACTATAGTATGTAGTCCAATTTGGTGGGGGTTCAACTCTTAAGCAACTCCTTATTGCTCATAGGTTCTTGGACGTTGTATTTAAATGCCTCACTATGTTGACTAATCAGAAGACGATTGGAACGGCATAAGATATCGATACCAATATATGTTACGTGTATGAGCATAACATGCTACATTGCTAGCAATAAATACCTAGTTAGGCGAAGGTAAACCCTACAAATATAACAATTTGAGTATAAAATCAAACTTGTGTATTGTAGATAATCTCTTTAAGTTAATAAAGCTGCTAAGTTTAAAATCGATTAAAATTTTAAAATGTAAAACTTAAAACGAATATAAAAAACCCTAACTTATTAATCGAAACTCTAATCACATAAGAAAACTTTAAAACTTAAATATATGTAACTGTAAGAGATTAACCTTAAACCTGATAAAAACTTTAATCACATATGAAAACCCTAAATTCTATCCACGTATACATATGAGAAATCAAACCTAAATTTGATCAAAACCTTAAAAGAAAAACTTTAAGCTTATAAATATATCAAATTTGCTATGAAGGTAATAAAACCCTAATTGAGCCAAATAACAGAATAATATGCCAAATCGTATAAAATTACTAATGAGCGATTAGAGATAATTACTAAATGCTTATAAAAGTAAAAATACTATATTAATTCATTAAAAATCATAATATTATTTTATAATTAATATTAACCTTATATTTATATGGATAAATTAGTACTATGTCAATTTAGACATTTTATTATTTAAACAACATGTATTAAATATTAATAACATAATTTATAATTTACCTTGTAATTATATTATTTATCGTTCTAAATATTATTTATAAGATTAGTTATATATGAGGACATTCTAATATATGTTTATTAATTTATTATATTTACTTTTCTATTTTCCCTCTTACTTTATCTTTTTCCTCATTTTCTTTTTATTTTCAAATTATTTATATATAATACATAAAATATTCAAAGAGTTTACTAAGTCAACCTAAGTCAACATGTCTTTATCAAAATATTAAATTACCTTATCACTTACATTTAATTCTTTAGCTTATCTTTTTCTTTTTCTTTTTCTCTTTCTTACCGTGACATGTAGACACTAGAGTCTTCTAAAACCTTCTTGATTTGTCTACAAAATTTTAAACCAAATTAACCCTCATCTTTCTCAAATTAAGGCCGACATATTCGCTCCCTTCATTCCTATCTTCAACCTTTTATTTTCCTTGTTTTCTTCTCATCTAACTCTAATTTCAATACACTATTTACATACTATTTAACCAACATCAAAAGGTGGGCAAGGAGAGGAAATTCATTTCCAAACAATTCAAGAAACAAGTGATTTTCTATTTCCTTTACATAATTTATTTATCTTTACTTCTAAATTAGTTATATAAGTTTCTTATTATGTTATGTATAAATATGCATATGTATTGATGATATATTTGATAAGATGTACACGCTTATATAGAATATATGTATATAGATATACATGTAATAGAATTTTAGGTACATATTCTTAAACTTTTAGAAATTACATGTATATGTGCATATGTGTTACTAACCATATGAAGATAGATATTACAAATATACTATTAGCTTAGTTAGAGTATATACATATATATATGAATTATACTTAGATACATAAGAATACCTAATAAGTATATGTACATGCATGAAAAAGAAATTAAGATAAGTAATACATATAAATACTTACATGTATGCCCTTATATGGTGTAAAATGTATACATACATAAGCATATACATAAGAAATGTTGAGTAAATATATATATACATAAGTGTAAACCGGAAGTATGTATATATGTGTATAAGTATTATCTTGAAATTCTTTTAAAATAATACTAAAAATATATAAAAATACATATAAATATATATGCATAAAAGCACATAAAATTTATATATAAATATGTATACATGTACATAAATATGTACAATAACAGTATAGTACATGTATAAATATATATACATACGTATGCCTACATATATAAATATACGTATGTATATATGTATAGGTATATATACTAAGTATGTTAAGTATGAGTATAATTATTAATATATTAAATATAATAACATAAAGAAAAGTACATATGTACATATATGTATATGAGTGTATATAATAAGATAGTAAATAAAAGTACAAATAATAAAACATCAAGTATAATAAATAAATTAAAAATAACCATAAGTATATATATATATAATTATATACATATAATGGACCAAAACCCAATAAATATAATTAAGGCCATAAGCTAATGATTTATTAAATATAATAATACAATAATTATAAATACATATAATAAATTATTAAGTCTAATAAAATAATTAAAAATATATAGGTAACTAAGCATATGTATATAAATACATACATATAATATGATATAATGTATTTATATAATATAATACAATATAATATATATATGTATAAATACATGATGGGCCAAAAACCATAATATATAATTAGAGCTAATAATCTATCAATTAATTGAATATAATTTTAAATAAATATAAATAATAATAATATAAAATTTAAGAAATATAAAAATAAGAAAAACCCAATAAATTGCCACGTGAACAAGTGGGAATGTGCTACGTTAGCAATTTACCTAAATTATGTAATAAAGCTAAAAATTGCAACATAATTAGAAAATAATGATAATTAATTAATTAGGAAAAATTATAATAAGAACAAAAATAATATAAGTGGTATATTAAGCTTAACTATAAAGAAATGATAACATTTATGTAAATTGGATTTAAACACAAAATATTATAAAAATATGGAATTTAAAATTAATTAAATCATAAAATAATAAAGAAAAGCTCATAATTGATAAATATGATTATTCGGATCAAAATAATTAAATTCGTAAAAATTTAGACCCATATCGAAAAATGCAGGTTTTAACATTCAAAACGAATCTTGCTTTATAAATGTACATCCAAAAATAATAAAAAAAAATCAACTATAAGTTTATAAATATCGAAATTAGAACAAAAACACTGTATTCGATTTATGATTTTGAGAAAACCTAAGGATACAAGTAAATTGATTACATTATTTAAGTAATATAGCCTTCCAAATAAATAAACTAGGTTAAGACTTCAATTAAATAAAGAATAGCCAAACACAATTATTTATAAGTATACGTATATCATTTTCTACGAAAGGAAGCCAATAGATATATATCATAAAGTGTAGATAAGATACAATTATAAGATACAAAGTTTTTTAAAAGATCAAAGTGTTGTACATATATACACATATCTAAAAAGTCAAAGTACTTCGAAGAAGAAATGCTTTTATATATTATAACGATATATATAAATATAAAATAGTAATAATAATAATAATAATGGTAACAATAAAAAAGAATTATACACTTGCAAGAAATAACGTAAATACATGTATTTATATACATATATAATATAAAGTTAGAATGATACTAAAGTATTATAGACACCTAATTTTTACCCTTCCATAGTCTTAATTTTTATTTTTACAAAAAGAGGTCTTAATTGAAAAAATAATAATAAAAAACAAAAAACAAAAAAAAATTAATAAAAATAATTAAAAATTAACAAATAATGAAAATACCAAAAAAAAAATAAGAAAAGGAAAAATTATAAAAATTACGTAGATTTTTAGGAAGTAATTTAATTAGGAATAATTAGTTTAGTGTTAGTTTTAATTTTAGTTTAGTTAAAAATTTTACTTTAGGGATTCAAATAGTTTAAATATAATTTAATTGTAATGAATGTCAAGATACAGACCACCAGCCTAACGGATAAGTAGCGAAGTACTTGGGTAGATTTAGTTAAAGGTCATGAGTTAGAGTCTCTCAAATCATATGACTATTAGTTAAATCAGATTTGAATTAAATTTGAATCTAATTTAATTAACGAATCAGATATAATTACATATGATATGATATGATTTGGTTAGACTATATAAGCACTTCATGTAGAGAGAGAAAAAAAAAAGAAAAACAGCAACAAAACAAAAACAAAAACAGTCTGCAGAAACTAGAAACACAATAGCGAGCCCCTGTAGAAACTAGAAACACAACAGCAGCAACTCATCGCAATTCATCCAGCAACAGCATCAAGCACGAACCAGGTGCGGCACATCCTTGCAGCAACAATCCACAAACTACTGTACCACTCAACGGACAAGGCAACAATCCACAAACTACTGCACGACTCAACCGACAAGTGCACGCTCTGACCATCGACGGTCTGGACAACAGTGATCACGTCTACGTACGAGCCGTACTGACAATAGCAGCAAGTCTGCCAACTAGCTCTCGTCCGAGTCGCAATACCATATTGGTATATATATATCTAACGCTGCAATAGCAGTGTCCACTGTACATCCTTTATCGCCGCAGCACATCCCTTGATCCTTCAATAACAATCAAGACTGGGGATCCAATTTGTTCCTTTTCATCAGCATTACGTGCTTAGCTTTGCAGGTACGTAATAGTGGTTTTTAATTATTGTCTATAGATTGTTTTATTTTTTTTATCGCACTTAGTATATGCATAGTTATTTTTAAGACTTGTATTAATTTTTTATTTTATTTTATTTTATTTTTATCACATCTTTAATTGCTAGTAATTAGTTATAGCATTAGTATCTAATGAACATATGTTAAGTTAAGTTTTAGTTTATTTTTTTTTTAGATTTCATATTTTCAAAATGATATTTTTATCAAATCTCATATTTTACAAAATCTTGTTCTTTGCATATTGTATTAATTTAGAAAAATTGCATTAGGCATATAGGTTTTTCTAAATAAAAAAAAATCATTTTGATGTTCATAAAATAAAAAAAAAATCTTTAATTGACTTCTTTTCTATGGTTAGACATCTTTTCTATGTTTAGGCTTATTTTCCATAGTTTAAATATATTTTTCATAGTTTAGATATCTTTTCCATAGTTTAGATGTCTTTTTCATAGTTTTCTTTTTTATAATTCAGACATCTTTTCTATGATTTAAACATCTTTTCTATGATTCAGAAATCTTTTCTATCATTTAGATTTTTTTTTCTATGGTTTAAAAATCTTTTTCATAGTTTAGATATCTTTTCTATGATTAAGGCATCTTTTCTATGATTAAGAAATTTTTTTCTTTCTTTCTTTTTTAATGTTTTAAGCATATTTTTTATATAAAAGTTTCATCATGTAGAACATTGCATATTTCATAAAATCTTTAGGGTTTTTCTTAAAAATAAAAAAAATTATCACTTAGTTATTTTTAAATAAAAATTTTAATTTGGCACTTTTCAAAAATTAGGTTTTTAGGGTTTTTTTTTATAATTAGGAATAAAAATTGGGCTTCTAAGGATTTTTCTTAATAAAAATAAAATGGTTAATAAAAACGCAAATTCAACCAATCATTTTTTTTTTTAAAAAAAAACAACACATTAAAGTTTTCGGAAAGAACTACGATCGTCTGATCTCGGCTAGCGAGTACGTAGGCACCTTTGAGGCGACGATAAAATATGTAAAAACTTAAGTTCTTTTTTTTTTTTTCCTTTTGATTTTATTTATTTATTTATTTTAAATATTATAATTAGAAAAGTAATCCTAATTTCAGTAAATAAATAGTGGTACCAGTTAAGGGTTTAATAGGTTAGCCTCCGAACTTGGAACCATCTGGTTCTTCATTTAAAATTAAAATAAAAAACTGGTAGCCAAATTGTAATCAATCCACCCAATTGATTACGGTTTCTCTTCTTTTCTCGACTTTGATCAGGTGGCGACTCCAAAAATTATTTTTAATAAAAAACCGGAATTTCTCAATTTCTTTAGTCGAGGATTAATATTAAATGGATTAGGGTTTAGTATTAATCAAGAAATGAGAAATCAATTTTAAATAAAAGAAATCAAAAAATTAGGCTCGACAAGTATGATGGAACTAAAGTTTTTAGTTATTTAATTATACGATCTCAAGATATTCCAAAAAACTCTATTACTTTATCTAATATATATATATATATATATATATATCGTTAAACTAATATCTACTCTACTATATACGAATACTATAACTAAATTATGTTATAGTAAAATATCAATACAAAACTTACAAATAGTCAAATAATCTAAACTTATATAATCTTACATAAACTATATGTTGTTATTTATAGAATAAAGTAATGTAAACTCGTTAAGAATTAATTATGAAAATGTAAATATTTAAAATAAAACTAAAAAGTTATATGAAATTCAAAACCTAAGCGAAAATAGGAATCATAAGATAGATAATGAACTGATTAGGCTATTCAATATGATGTCTAAATCTCATTAGGTTGATTTTATTTCTATTTATCAACAAATATCAATAAAGAAGGCAAGCTGCTGGTTAATTACTAGGAGTCATATCAACTTTAGTCAAGTGAATACACTTAATAACTTTATACTTGTTTTTTACTTGTAGTTAGTGCACATAAATTAAATATTAATAACTTGATGCATAGGGGTTTAGGTTATGCATATGCTTGATATTAATTGATTACTGTGCAAAATTTTGTTAAATACAATAAATGAAAATTTGGTTGTATGATTAACTGTTGTACGATTTAAATAGTTTGTTGATATTGATTGATCATTCAATAATTTAACTTAATTTTATTTGACCTATCTTAAATTAAAATGATCATGCATCAACCATGCATTCATGACTTATTTCGGCCATCACCTCATGTAGAGATAAAGAGAGGTCTTGTGAGGATTGTTTTTATATATTGAATTAAAGTATTTTAATATGGTACATTATACAACATGACCTTACCTTAGCTTATAGGCTTACTAGGCACTGGAGACGCCAATTGTCTAGCTGAAGGTCGAGTCTAGAGACATCTGCTATAGGATGCGAGTGTGGATTGCGAGTTCTATTTCACTACTAAACTTGAGATTTACGTACTATTAGATTTTAGAAATGGAAAATATATTTTATGAAATATGGAATTTTAGTTATATGATTAATAGCTTATGAGCTAGAACCCGGTTGTGATTAATGCTAATATATTTCCAACCCTTACTTCAGAGGGTGTTAAATTCGATACTGTATGCAGTATCGATCAATTGCATATATTGTTTGGCATATTATGTGTATATGTATTTATATGATTGTAATAATTTGTTTAATAACCTACTTGCTAGTATAGTATGAAGAATAACTCACTAAGCTCTTGTAACTTACTCCTTAACAGTTTTTCTTTTACAAGTTGAAAGATAATCGGACATAGGTTAAGAGTCGAGCATTAAGAGCAAGTATTTTAATGTTTTAGAGGTTAGAATTAGAGAAGGATTGTATAGTTCATTTGAGACTTTAAATGTAAATACTATTTATATATTTAGATTTTGTAACTTTGATAAATTTAAATTTTAAGTCATTATTACTTGATCTTATCATTTGGTAAAGGATATCGATTTTTTGCAATTCTAAGGAACTATGAAATATTAGATATCCATAGAATGATATTTTAGAATATGTTAATTAATTAACAATTCAAAAATTTTAGTGATAAATTATATAGAGTCTTCTAATCTCTTATTTGTAAAATAGTTTTCGTATAATGAGTATATACATGATATGAAAATTGTAGGCAATTCTACTAGCCTCCTTCTAGGGTCTTGACAGCGAATACATATATGAAGTTGAATTTGCAAGTTATGGTTGAAATGTTTCAATTGTAATATGTAATATTGTCTATTACATTGTTTATATTATATTGTTTGTTATCTACTCTCAATCGATTTCAATAATAGAGGGAATAAAATATTTTATCTTCAAGTTAATAGTATTGTGAAGGGCCTAACATTAAAGGGGGATGTATATTGAGAGTATGAGTCAGAGTCGACGATTTTTTTTTTTTTGAACCTGTACTAAGTCAGGAATCCTATTATTATGAAGATGACAAAAGAAAAAACCAATTTACGTTTTGATATAAATATTATGCTGTACATATAAGTTGTAACAAACTATCTAGTTGAACTTTGACGTAGTAACTCCTTTATCATGTAAACAAAGTTATCTTTTAATGAATGAGTAGGTTGAGTTAAGTTTAATGGTGCATTCCGTGCTAAATCGGGATGTGATATGCTAATTATTGGACAAATGAGTAGTTAGACAAGTTAAAAGACTTATCCACCAAGTTCGCCTACTTCACAAAGAGAGAGGTGCTCTCTCATTATCTAAGCTTCGACTTGAGTTTCTAGATTTTTTTGAATTCCCCTACCTTTAGGGAGAAGAGGGAGGCCTAAGTACAAAATAAGGAGGCTACTTAAGCGGCTGACAAAGTCCAAGGCGGTCCTTTTGCTAATAGGGTCAGGCAAGATGTTTCTATATCCACTTTTGCCTTAGTAACTCAATAGGAGGTCACTCTTGAAGGTACTTCTTAAGGTAATCAAGATTAGGGTGATCATCCTATTAACCATCTTTAGTAACCTTTAGCCTAAAGCCAACCTCCTTAGAGGGCAGCGATGGATCAACACTCTGAATAGATTGAAGCCTTAGACTTTTCAAAGTTATTGGAGTTAGCTGATCTTGGACAATAGTTTTGTTTTCCTTCTTGTACCGCTTTTCTTTCTTATATCCCATGTTGGAATTTTGGTCTTAATTTTGTAATTTACAAGTGACGAATGAAATTTCAACTTACTTATGTGCCCTATTGTGCACTTTAGCTTTTTCTCTTTTTCATTCTACCTTATTTGAATATTTGTATATGCTCGTTCCTCCATGCAAAGAGTGTTTCTCTCTACCAAGATTATCCAAAGGGGTCAGATTGATAGCATTTCGACCTACTTAGTGAGTGAGAATGTCTCTATACAAGGGATGTTTCTTTTTACTAAGGTTATCCTAAAGGGTCAGGTCAAAGGTGTTTCGACTTGCCTAATAAGTGGGAATTTTTCAGTGTAAGGGATATTTTCCTTTATCAAGGTTACTTAAGGAGGTTAGGTCGGTGGTGTTCTGACTTGTTTGGTAAGTGGGAGTTCTTTTATACAAGAGGTGTTTCCCCTTATCGAAGTTACCTTAGGGGGTTAGGTCGATAGCATTTTGACTTATCTAGTAAGTAGGTCCATTCGCCCTTCAAGGTTAGGACGGTAAGAGAGAGAAAACTGTAGACAACAATTATAAAATTTAATTTTCATTCATTACTTTGGAATAATTTACCACAGTAAATCTACTAATCGAAGTAAAGCCGAAAATTATTGGCATTTCATGTGCACAGAATAGGCTTGCTGTTTAGTCTTTTTAGTCTATATGCTCCATTGCTTAAGTTTCTCCTAGCTCTTACTAGGTCTTCCTAATTATAGGCTAGCTTATCCTATCCTTCTTGTAAGCCAGTGACTTCTAACTTTCAACAAATTAGGTCGCAAACTTTGAAGATCTAATCTTTTGATAATAATTATAACATATAAGATAATAATTAAAATTGATCACCTTTTATGAGACTTGAGAATAGTAATTATACAATATAATACATAAATAAAGATAATAATTTAACAAAGTAAATTTAAACCTTAATTGCCTTTATCATACCTAAGAACACATATAATAATTATCTCTTCGTATTGAAAAATTGATCTCATTTAGTTTGATGTATCTTCTACATGCATGTTTATGTGTTCTCCACTCAAACAACAAATTTGAACACCTTCATCCTAAATTCAAGAGTTTTGTACTTTTATAATATATTTTGTGAAAAATTATACAAAAATGAGGCGTTCTAAATAAATTTTATGAAAATGGTATAATAAAAACGAGTGTTTCGCATGTTTTTTTTATACTGAAGGGCTGTTATGTGAGCGCACCATCTTTATTATAAGGAAGGCGCATGCCATAAGTACACCTTCTTATGTGCCTTCCTTTTCCCCATACATAGCCCAATTTTTATATTTTTCCTTTATTGTCACTTCTTCTAATTACATAAAATCTTCAAAATCTCTTATTTTCTCTCTCGGAAAGATAGCTTAGTCTTATTTTCTCTCTTTTAAGTAATAGTGTTACTTTATTTTCCTTAACCCATTGGTAAATAACTATATTTGTATTATTTAGTTTAATTATTATATATTATCAACATCTATTACTCACAATGTAAATAGTTTTTGTAATTAATGTTTTATATTATATTGTTATTCCCTTAATACTGATAGTTTACTATATATATACTTTCTATGTACTATACTTACTCCTAATAGGTTAAGTTGGTAGTTTAGTAAACCATTTAAGCCAACTCACTACGTTAATAATTTTCGTATGTAATACACTTGACTAGAGAGAATATGAAGCATAAATTAAACTTAGGAGCAGAACTAATTTATCATATTGAAAGTATTTAATTAGGAAAAGTGCGAAGCGTCAATTAAATGTATATGGCAATGACATTGAAGGGACGCAATAGTAACACTAAGGGCATATTCAAGGGATATGTATTTATATAATAGTTTATATAAAGATTAAATAAAATTTTTATTATCTAATTACATAAATTAAATCTTTTATATATATATATGTATATATCTATAGAAGGCATGCTCAAGAAACACCTTTTTTGTTGACACTAAAAGCGCTTTTTTTTAATGCGGCACACGTAGCACATACACAGTGAAGGTGTAAGCGAAACCATTTTCGTAAAAATTTAGTATAAAAAATGCATTTATAGTGAAAGTATAACTGAAACCATTTTGGTAAAATTTATCCGGAATGCTCCATTTTCGTACAATTTTTCGCTAAATATATTATAAAAGAACAAAACTCCAAATTCAAAACATAATCCTCAAATCAAAATCCTAACCAACTACTAGACCTAAACTATGTACATCGGAAAAAAGAATCAAATATCCACTCAAACAGCAAAGTTGGACCTTAACCTAAATATAAAACACAATCCCAAATCAAAACCCCAAGCATAAATTAAAGCCATAATCTCCAAAAGCAAGTATTATAGGATAGTCCTACATGAATCAGTTGTGAAGCACCGGGGATACTGGAGAATATACGCACAGCAACGATAAACAAAATGCAACACGAAATAAGGAATCTTGGAGGACACATGCATACCAACACGAACATAGCGCACACGAACATGCATATAGAATAGCAGTAGCCAAGAAATTTTTTTTTTTTTTTAAAGAAAGGGTAAGGTTTCATTTATATTTTGATTCTTTTGTCTATGTGTTATTTTGAGGACAAAATCTGTAATTTTACATCACTGATTGCTACTCTTTGGTTGAAGTGAGCGACAAAATCTGCAAACATGCTGTAAGAATTATTAATATTATCAAATAGATAAGGATATTCTTAAAAGCGGTATAAGCTGAATCGAATTGGACCAAAATGCATTTAAAATGTTCGGGTTCACATTAAGAGCTATTTGGTTAATTAAGGATACCGCTTAATTTGATTTAGCCATCAAACTGAACCAAACTGAAATGAGGCAGGTCGCGTCAACTAGCATAAGATTGAGCATCCTACGACTCAGGTACGAAGCCACTATCGACTATCGGATCTCTCGTCGCTCCTTCTTCACCCATTACTTTCTCTGCCTCTCCTCTCTCCAATGGTATCTCTCTCTTCGACGCTTTCCCGCTTAACTCTCTTCATCAAACCTTCACTTCCCTTTACACTCTCATCTCTGAAGATACTCAAACACCAACACCACTGCCACCACCGTGACAGTTTTAGTACGAGTTCCAAACGCTTTTCATGGCTTCTTCATTCTTCTTCCAATTCTTTCTCAACCAAATTTTCTACTTCGACGAAATACTCGAATTTTCAAGTGCCCCTTAACGAGAATCCAAGTTTTGATGATTTGGTCGTACTGGGTATTGAGACTAGCTGCGATGACACTGCTGCTGCTGTTGTAAGTTGTGATGCTTTTGTGTTTTCTCTTTGGGTGGTAAAGATTGAGACTTCACTGATTTTATCCTTTTTGCTTGCTTTTATGTTCTGTCCTTATGGTGTGGTGTTGATGTTAGGTGAGAGGAAATGGGGAAATTCTTAGCCAAGTTGTGTCATCCCAGGTATATGGCTTTTGATATTGAAAAATTCATTTGGAATTTCTAAAGTCTTGAATTTAAAATATTCAATCTGTACATTAACCACGGCCTCTTTTTTTGGTCCTTGAATTATTTAATTAGCAAATGTATCTAAGAGGACCAAAGCAAAGTATGCATTGGACCATGGCCACTATAGTATAGCAAAAGATATACTCCAACAAAGAGAATCATATGAATTTTGAAGTGATGTATGTGACGCTTTCACACTAAAAGGAATGATATAAACATATGTTGCTGTAAGATTGATTTCTGCAATAATACTGGAAGATCATATAAGTTAATAAGATTTCTTGGATAATGGTATTTCAACAATAAACACATGGGCATGGATCCCCTTTTTCATGTTTTTCAGAATGCAATAGATTATTTATCTGTTTACCAGTTATTTATGGGATTCCTTACGAGGAAACAAACAATAAGAAGTTCTAAATAGATAGCAAGTACTTTGTCTTTGCAAAATATAAGAGAAGGTTGTGACTTTGTCTCCATGGATATGGTGTGTTATGATTTGTTATTCACAATTTGTATGTTTGTTTTAGGCTATGGGATTAGGAGTAGGATTCTTAGACATGGCCTTTGGTTGAAAGTATACCCCATGTCTAGTGGTTTCTTCTTTTGTTATCACATAGTGGCTTATGTTGCAATGGATCTTGGTGGAGATTAATTTTGGTTGTGTTTGATACTTTGTGGTCAAATAATCCAGTAACAGATACAAATCATAACCCCACCATACACATACCAACACCAATGCTGCCCCCGCCACCCCAACAGCCCCCTCCTTCCCCCATCACAGGAAAAAGTACCTTAACATTAGAGTTTCACCTTAAGTTGTATATTGGTAGGTAAACCCTTTTGAAACGTGGCTTCTATCTATATTCCAGCATTTGTTAGCTCTTTGGTGTCTTTTGTTAAGCTTATGTACTAGAATTGAAGAAAAATAAATAAATAAAAGAAAAAACCTGGCTTCTATCCAAAAAGGCTTGTTTGATTAATTATATGAGAACATATTTTGCTAATTGTAGAAAGTTTAAAGGGATCCCTGAGGTGCATTCATGATGGCGCTCTTCCTAGGAAAAATAGAAGGTTTCTTTTCTATACCAAGATGCATTTAGCTGGCTTGTGTTACTTTATATAATGACCCAAAACTAGTTGAATCATTGTGGTAGCTTTTCTCTTTCCACTCCTTGGACCTATTGATATATATCATAATAAAGGCCTTTGGCCTATACAGGAAGAAATTAGCTTAGTTTTATTCTTTCCTTCATCAAGGCAGATTTGCTTGCTCAGTATGGAGGGGTTTCTCCTAAAATGGCGGAAGAGGCCCATTCAAATGCTATTGATAAGGTACTGCCTTTCTACTCTTTCAATCTCTCTCTCTCTTTTTTTTTTTTTTTTAAATCAATGGCCAAATAATCATGTTTCTTAATCTTCTGCTAAAATTCTTGCTTTTATTATATATATGATATTCTCAGAGATATCTCAGCTGTCATCATGATAATTGACAGAGCACGTCTCTATGTGGAATGCAGGTTGTTGAGGATGCACTTAATAAATCCCAACTAGCTGAGAGCGATCTATCTGCCGTTGCTGTCACTATCGGTCCTGGTTTAAGCCTTTGTCTTCGGGGTAATTTTGATGATCTGAACTTCCTGTGAAGGAAATGTGTATTCGCTTTGTTGTTTAGGCTTTTGCTTGACTTTCTGGGCAGGAAACTACCCAGATATACATTATTTACTGATGAAAAAATAATAATAATAATTACAAGAGATTCTTTAAATTAATACCTAAATAAAAGAGATGCTTTAAGTTTTGTTTTCTCCAAGTATTTTAGAATAGATATATGTGGGTTGTAAAATATCCTAAGGGAATTTGGTGTTGCTTATATCTAGCTAGTTAAATGGGCAGGCAGGGCAAATAATACCTGTTAGCAAAATACTACTGCTCTGCAAGTATGTTGGTGCATGATAAACCAAATCTACAATCAGTCCATCTTGTAGAAGTCTTTTTCAAATACTAAATTTTTGGTTTGGATCATTTGATAAATCAGTTGAATTTACAATCTTAAAACATGAGGTGGGTCTCTTTTCACATTCTGTCATTTCAATTTGGATAATGGATATTTGATTAGTGACTTCTGTTAACAATTTGCCAGGTTGGAATTTTTTTTTTCCCCAAAGAATGATTTTTTATGCATCTTTTATTGCTTGTATCCAACAACTTTTTAGCAGGATAGGAATTTCATGTACTTGAAATACTTGATTAAGATTACTTAAATTTAACCTTCAAAATAAAATGATAGTAAGTATAATGTTGAAGGCTTCTTAAGGAGTTCACCATTTGTTGGCTATTGTTTATTAGAGAGAACCAACGATCTCTTGGTTAGGGTTTATTTAGAGAGAACTCTGCAATCTCTTGAAAGAGCTCAGTTATAGATAGAACTGTAGATCTCTTCAGACAACAAATCTGGAATTTTATTTTCTAGAGAATAGAACCTATTCTCTTTCTGTCATTACTTATTTCTTTTATCCAAGTGCATCCCAACTTCCTCCTCTTTTTTGACACTTGTTCTTCACAATGATAACTGCACATATACAATGCATAACTACCCACTGCAACTGTACGTAACCCCCTATACAGTTGGCACCTCCTAGACAGACAGGCAGAAACCCATATTACACTTACATGCTTGGACACAAACACTGTAGACATTTACATGCCATGGATACAACACAACAGAAAACAAGCCATAATAAAACATAATCCTAAGAAGATGATAAAAAGATAAAAAATAAAAATAAAAATAAAAATGCATAACCATAAGCCTAAGAAAGGCCCTAATGATATTTTCTGTTTCTTAGTTTATAGACATGATGGAACTGAATCACTTCATAATGTGAGCTTGACCTTGCTAGCATGTGTTACAGAAATGTTCAGTTTTTCAAGCTTTAATGCACAAGTATATGTAAAGTTCATTTTCTTTAAAGCTTGGGGGCCATTCATTTGTGAAACCATGTGATTGTGATGATGCATATTCACTTGCTGATACTACTTTTTCTTTCTTTCTTTTTTTCTCTGTTTTTTCATTTTAACATGCTCTTTTCTTAAATGGATCAGTTGGTGTTCAAAAAGCTCGGAGTATATCTCGCCACTTTAGCAAGCCAATAATCAATGTCCACCATATGGAGGCTCATGCTTTGGTAGCAAGGTATTGATGAAAAGCATACACAATATGGGCAAACGAGCATGATCCTTTACCAATTTGATTGTAGCATCTTCAGAAGTCTAAATACAAATCCTATTTTTAAATTATATATGTGTAATATATGTTTTCTGCCTTCTTATTTTAGGTTGATAAACCAAGAGTTGCAATTTCCATTCATGGTGCTGCTTATTTCTGGTAACTATTCAAGTCTTGTACCAAAGCAGTTAATAAAAAATCATGCGTATGAACTTTTATTCTTTTGCAAAAAGCAAATAGTTAATTTTCGTAGAAAAATGCATTATTGAGGTCAGATCCTTTTGAAGCTTGTTCTTGATTCGACTGGTGAGGAAGTTAAACTCCTTTGATTATACTTGAGGAGAATGTCATATATGTGGAATGGGCGATTATAGCAGTGACCTAGGCTGGCAACCATTGGAAACATATTGGGTGCAATGTAACTAGCATCCTGCTGCAATGCATTTTTTACTTTCTCATTCTCATAGGCACATAATTTATGGAGATGCAGTTCTCAAGCTGCATCAACATTCATATTCTGTTTGAACATTTTTGTGGGCCAATGAAGTAGTTTTTTCACCAACACCTCCTTGAATCAAGAAAATTTTAGCAAATTTATCAGGCAACTCATAGAACTTCTGTAACAGATAAGTGATCCTGGGCTGAAATTATTATTATTGTTGTACTTATATTTTAATCATATAAAGAATATGTAATTTCTTCCTTCTCTATATAACTATTTCTTAGGTGGACACAATTTGCTCGTCCTTGCACATGATGTTGGCCATTATATTCAATTTGGCACCACCATAGATGATGCTATTGGAGAGGCATATGATAAGATTGCAAAATGGCTTGGTCTAGATCTGAGGAGGAGTGGTGGTCCAGCCATAGAGGAGCTTGCTCTAGAGGGAGATCCAGAATCAGTAAACTTTGCAGTTAGTAATAATTTATATAATACTCTTCATCTAGTTTATCATTTTTTCTTGTTATACATATACATTTTTGAAGAAATGATGAAAAGAAATTCTCTCATACTTATAATTGATTGTGTATGTATACACAAACATATATGATTAGATACAAGAAATTTATATGGACTAGAATCTTTAACTAAAAATATGGGATCTTGGATATCTAATTTTACTTATCAGATCCAACCTATCAGAAGACATAAAACGGATAAATCTATAGCAGGATATAATTTTCTTGGGTAAGGTATAACAAGATATTACTATCCAACAATTTAAAGTAATATTTTCTATTAGAATCTTTGTTTCGTTCAATGAAAAACCTCTGTATTTTTTAATAGTTAAATGTGCTTTCAACGTTTATGAAATTGCTTCAAAGGAAAAGCTTATAGTGACCTCTTTGAAGCAGTTTTACAAAGGTTTAGGACTTTTATGACTCACCAAAAATCCTCGTTTGAAGTGCTTTCTTACCACTGAGAATTTGCTAACTAAAGATGTAGCTTATTTGAATTTAAAATTTAACATAGGGGACTCTGCCTTGCAACCAGCGCTTTATGCAATTCAGCATACCTCTTTGAAAGTAATTCTCTTGAGCTAGGTTTATGATTTTCTGCATATCTGCATTGTTCTCCTTATATCCTTTTTCAGGCACCAATGCAGCAATATAAAGATTGCAATTTCTCATATGCTGGCTTGAAAACTCAAGTGAGGTTGGCAATCAAATCCAAAAATATGTACGTGGAGTCCTATTCAAAATTAAATATTGTGCGTTGCACCAATGATATATAATACTGTTGCCTCGGGAAGTACGAGAAGATATCATTAGAAGAAACTCCCTTATTTTTTTTGCACAAAGTACTTATTTTTAAAATGTGTGGGTCCCTTCACTTAAGTGCTAAGTTTCTCTGACAGTTCAATGTTTTACCCAAAGCAGCATCCAGTGCAAAGGATGCTACTGTAGTAGGGATTAAAGCTTGTATTCTTTAATATAAATATATTTTTTGGACTTTAGGGAACTTATTCCTTCGATATCACACGTCAATAAAGATCAAAGGCTATAGTTTTTTATGTGAGTTGTATCAAAAAATTGATGAAAAATCAGTATGTTGCAGAATTAAGTGCTTTATACATGAGTAATCCTTTGAATTTATTCTGAACCGTTTGATCTGTCATGAGCCACAATGATTGCATTATTGGTTAAATAAGCTTTTTAGGTTAATTGTTGGTTAATCAACCTTGATGGTTATTTTAGACCCATGCACATTCATGTTCTTGTTTTCATTTCTCCTTCTCATATGCAGTGATGCCACAATTCCTATTTCTATTGCAAGTGATGAAGATAGGCGTTTGAGAGCTGATATTGCTGCCTCCTTTCAGGTAATAACTAATCATAGAAAGATCTCTCTGCGATATGTTCTTTAAAGGACCACATTTTACAAGTGCTAAGTTTCTCTGACAATTCCCTATGGTTCCATCTCTAAATTCTATATGCAGCGAGTGGCAGTACGACACTTGGAGGAGAGGTGTGAACGTGCAGTTAACTGGGCTATGGAGATTGAATCTTCCATAAAACACTTGGTGACACGAAATTTGGGTTCAGCACTGTAACATAAAATCTTCTCACCTGCTTCAATGAAGTATTTATTTATTCTCGTATCCTTTCGTTTTTTTTCCAGGTTGTTTCTGGAGGTGTTGCATCAAATCAATATGTTAGAGCTCGGCTTGATCAAGTTGCTAAGAAGAAAGGCCTGCAACTTGTCTGCCCTCCTCCCAGCCTCTGCACTGACAATGGCATGTCAAAACCTCATTAGTTTATAAGGCACTTTGAATAAAATGCTATATGTTAGAGGAGGGAAATGTGCAACTCATTCGTGTCAAAGGATAATTTATTTGTTAAAATTTTATTGAGGGAAGTTGGGCTGATGCAATTTTATTGTCTATGATGTCATTGAAGAAAAAGAAAATGAACCTGATCCTGTGTGCGGACTAGCTCTCTGTTCATCTAGGTGGAGGAAATAGAAACTGTTTCTGGCTTTGTGGTTACTAGAAGGCTTTCTGTGAGGGTTGGACATCCTTATTCAGCCATCTTTGTTTGTTCATCATTGCATAAATCCACTTGCCAACAATGTTAGTTGATCCATGAGTGATCTGACCAATTACCACAAATAACTATACTCAAACTGAATCTTGTGTTAGCCAAAATTCCAGCTCGTCTAATCTTTTCACTTACTCGCTGCTATTATTTAAATAGAATATATCATGTGAATTGTTTCTACCTACTTTTTTGGTCTCTTACATACAGATACTGCTGTAGAATCTTTTAGGTTCAAGAGGTGCCTTATTTGGACTTTGGCTTCTATCTGACATGAGGCTAGATGTAGACTTGTAAAGGTTATAACAACTCATGAAGGTTTTTCCTTTATGAAATTGACTTTATTCGTGGCTATGTACTAGAGAAAAGGGATAAGTGATGTTGTGCCTAAAACGTCAGTTATCCATGATACAGATAAAATACTAATGAGAAATTTTCTGTCATCCTGAACCATGTTTAGTTTCTTCAGGGTTTTTGGTGTGTACATCATGTAATCTTGGACCATTTTCATGCTTGTAGTAATTCCTACTAGTTGAAACACCTTCAATGGTTCTTTTTCTTTTTTGAGGGTAAAGTGAAATACATCCAATGTTTCATGCTAACTTTTTCTGTCATCTTCAAATTTGAATAGGTGTGATGGTTGCTTGGACTGGCATTGAGCAATTCCGCAAAGGCAGATACGATCCTCCCCTGGTTGCTGATGAACCAGATGATTATGTTGTATGATTTCTTTTCATCCATATAATTTCTGCTCCTTTAATTATTGTCCAATAGGGTAATGTGCGTTATTTTGATGTTCATGGAAGAAATGATGCTACTTTGTAGCTGAAGTGTTGAGCACTATCTATCTATATATATATTGATATAATAAACTTACACGTGCAACTTCTTGAACGGTAAATTTTGGGATATTAACAAGTTTGTCCTTTTAATGCTCAGCTGAATATGCATTTTCTCTCAGGATACTGTCACCTCTAAGTGCAATAAATGTTTCCTTTTTTTGTGTCTGGCAGTATGATATACGACCAAGGTGGCCATTGGGGGAGGAGTACATTAAAGGAAGAAGTGTAGCTCGGTCTCTCAGGAAAGCTAGGATTCATCCATCACTCACTTCGATTGTCCAAGCATCACTACAGCAGCAAGCTTAACCTGTATGCAGGGGCTCATCTTTCTAGCAATATCATTATGATCTCTGCACATCTAGTTGTCTCACCAGTTGAACTCAAGTTCCTGATCTATAGATGGAGTACAACACCTGCTTAATCAATGCAACGGAAAGTGAGGTTGCTGGGATCACCAAACGACGGGTGTTAAATGTTAATCCTACTCAGGTTGCTTGCATATTCCTCATGTTATTTTATCCACAGTGCACAATCTCTTCAGCTATATGGGCTTGATTTTCTACAGAAGTTATTCGTTATTGCATAAAGATGGATGCCTTCTGTGGCTAATGTAGAAGTGCCTCACCTCATTTAAAAGGACGTTGATATGGTATGGTCGAAAAGTCTGCCAGAGAATGAATTCCAAGCTGCGCAAGCAAACTGTTAGTGTCAAATTATATGTTCTTTTCTTTTGTGTATGCTCCCTCGCATTTGTTTACTATTTGATTGTTTTACTAACAAAGGGTAATTTGGTGTTATCTTGCAAAATTAAGCCAAATGTAACTTATAATCCCCCTCTATTTTGCTTTAGAAGCAATTGTCAGTTTTACTCTAAACTTTACTGGACATTTCATTTTTACTGAGCTGATGTTTGTAGATTCTGCTGTCTCGTTTCCCGCTTGTGTTCCTAATTGTGCCCCTGTATACTTGTTGATCGTCGTCTTTGGTTCTTTCGTTCATACTCTTCAACTTCAACACCCTAGTAGTCGATCCTTGATATTTGATAAGCTATAAGATCTTATTCCTATGAAGGTGAAAAATAAGTATTAAGAAGTTAATTATAATCGATTTGACTTGATCTTGGAGTTAAAAAGTCCGGCATCACTTGCTTGAGCAAACTATTTGGCATTTATATGATAATCCGTGAGTTATTCCGATGTCGCATTTCAAATTCCCTGCTTGGTTTGACTCAACTGTCAACAAATTTCTTTTGCGCATTTGTCGTTGCCGGTTCTTGAACATGATAAATCTAAAACCATGTTGATCCTGAAACTATTTCTTGGACTTGTTTTTACCTTTCCATTATCATTAGGAAGATCCAGGTGACTAGATTATGTCCTTCGATCCTTCTACTTTTGAAAATATAACTTCAAAAACCCTCAAGATGTTGTGTTTGATTAAAGGGTTTCAACTATATTTTCAAAAGTTATGAGCTAAAATATGCAGAAATGAAGTTGGTTTCTCTTACTCAGCAATAATAGTTGAAATGTCTATCCGATGTTGGTATTTTGGTATGTGAGGAACCTCATTATCCAAATTTGAAAAACCCTAGGGATAGTTGCTTACTAGTTGCTTTTACTCACTACTTACTGCCCACCCTATACAATTAGAGAAAAGGTATATTATATTGACTCAATGAGAATAAAATACAATACATGTATGTATGTATGCATATATGTATATAAGGAAGTAGCTATGTAACCCTAATACATTGTAAATGTATTGTTTTGCCCTTGTTTTGCCCCTAACTAATACGGTATATGTAAGTATACAATAATGCACTCCTTAATCTCATGATGTGACAATGACAGTGAGATTGTTGCAATGATCAAAGAATGTTGTGGTGAGGATATCATCATGTTGATGATGTGTGGGATGTATTGAACAAGAACTTGACCAAAAGCAACCATCTCCAGCATAAAGTGGTGGTTGATTCCACATGTTTCGTACGATCATATTGAATTGGAATTCCAGAGAGATACAGAGCACTAAGATTGTCATAGCAAAAAATGAGAAGCCTCTGAATGGGAACTCCTGCCACTTGCACTAGATGATAATCCAAGTGGACTTTGTAACTGCGTAAGCTAAGGCTCTATGCTTAGCCTTTGTGGAGCTATAGGAGAGATTGGTTACTTCTTAAACTATGAGGAGAAGAGATTTGAACCAAAAAAGATTGCATATCCAGTAGAGGAGCGACAAGTGTTAGGGCAATCGATGCATTCAACATCAACAAAAGTGCTAAAGAGAGATTACATGTCCGATAAATAGGTAAGCTAATGTTGATAGTACCATAGAGATATTTGAGGATGCATTTTATTGCCTGCATGTGATTGGTGTTCGAGTGATGCATATATTGACTCAATTGATTGACTATAAAATTGATGTTTGATTGCATTAATGTAAGATATCACAACACACTCACTATCTTAAGGTAAGTGGTAGGATTTGGTAAGAGGGGAAGGACGTATAGTTAGGTTACTCCTGAGGGATAAGGATGTTTTCACTGGTTTGGATAGGTTAATGTTGTGACGTTTAAGATCCAATATGAATTAGGATTGACATAAAGGAATGGCCTAAGGATTACAATTGACACCAACACTAAGAAAGAAGTGAACATTATGAAGATCCTTCATGGCAAACTATTGGGACATGGTGGAGATGAAATGAGAAAGAAGATGGGGGTTGTTTCTAGTAAAAATGATGTCATCAACATAGAGTAAGAGGACATGTATGTTGATGCCATAAGAGTTAACAAACATGGAGTTATTAGCTTTACTCTATCAAAACTCAATATTAAAGTGGGAGAACCAAGCATGAGATGCTTTCTTGAGACCATAGAGAGATTTCTTGAGCTAATAGTCATGAATGGGGTAGCAAGGATGAAGGAAGGTATTTTAATGTCAAGTTGACAAATAACCCATGAGAGGAAATGAAATAAGAGATGGTTAGTTTGACAACTGAGCTAAAGGTTTTTGTTTAATCAAGACCCACTTGTTATGAGAAACCTTGGACAATAAGGTGGGCTATGTATCTCTCAAATGTACCATTAGCATTGTATTTTATGCAAAACTTCCATATGTTACTAACAACATTTAAGGAGGAAGTGGAGGTATCAGGATCCATCTGTTGTTGTAAAGGAGTGAGTTAAACTCTTCCTTCATCACAGTAGACCAAGTAAGATGATGAAGGGCCTCAGTATAGTGTTTGGCTTTAGTGTGAAGGGTTTGTGTGTTGAGGTTAAGAATCTGTTTGGGTTTGTTTATGCTAGATTTAGATTAGGTTATCATGTGATGTGAGGATGAAGTGATAGAAGATTGTAGTAGAGGTGGAATTCGAAGAGTGGGTAACGAATCTCTAAGGTGTGTTTGATGATAGACATAGGTGATGGGATCTTGGTAGCAGTTGAAGATGAAGGTGGTTAAGTGGAGGAGGTAAGAATGATAGTTTTGGTTGTAGATGAAGAGGGAGTAGAAGTACCAAGATAAGACTTAAGGGGAGGCAAATGGTGGTTGTGAGTCTAGGAAGAGGTTTAGAGGGGTGGTATTGGGTGAAGATACAGTAAAGGTAAACGATGGAAGGGAGGTAGCTAAGTTGGCTAACTTAGTTATAGGAGATGATGATGTGAGGGAAGCATATGGGAAAGTGCTTTCATGGAAAACAATACGACGACTAATGTGGACTCCTCCAAAGTGTAGATTAAGGTAGCGGTATCCTTTATGATTAGTAGAGTAACTAATGAAAAAAGTAAGGAGTGGATTGCATGGATAGTTTGTTTGGAGCCAATGGTGCGGTGTTGGATAGCAAAGACACTTAAAGGTACATAAGAAGGTGTAGTTTAGAGAAGTATTGTAGTAATTCAAAGGGTGACTTATGATCAAGGGTAGTTGAGGGCAACCTGTTAATTGTGTAGATTGCAACAAGTCAACTAGAAATTTGGTGGCAAGTTATCATGTAGGCTAATGGTTGGTGTATTAGTGTTTGTGTTCAACAATGCCATTTTGTTATGGCGTGGAAGGACATGACATTTGAAAATGTATGCTACTTTCTTTGAGAAAATCACTAAACGCATGGTTAACGTTCACCACCACCATTGCTATGGAAAATTGCAATTCGAGTGGAAAAGTAATTATCGACAAAAGACTTGAATTGTTTAAAATTAATAAGAACTTCTAATTTATTATTCATAAGAAATATCCATGAATATCGAGTATAGTCATCTACAAAAATTACATAATATTGAAACCTTATATAGATCTAATTGGAGATTGCAAAACATCAAAGTGAATAATTTGAAAGGGCTTCTAAGCACGATGAGGTGATCTTAGAAACAGTATACGTGTTGATTTTCCAAGATTGCAAGATTCAAACAAACTTGAAAACTTTAACGAGGACTTAATAAGAAGACATTGACTTTAAATTAATTGCTGTATGACCTTATGATGAGGATGATAGAGGTGAGAAGACCGGACTTCACTGGAAATAATAGTGGCAATGAGGGACTAAAGGGAATTGATAGTGGATAGAAAAATGGGATAAGGTAAATGTAAACCTTACTTTTGGTAGGCCTATGATTTGATAAGTGTACTTCCCGAACGTTCTAAGGATCAACTAAACTAAGAACTCAAGTTTACAATTAGAAACGAACTTACTTTTCCAATTCAAAAGCCTATTATCGATAAAACTCGAACTTAAAAAACTGCAAACTCTAAAGTCACCTAAAACCCTAAACCCTAAAACAATTAAGGACTTTTAATCCTAAGTGACTAATTGATAATTTCATTCAACTTTAGAAAATTTCATAATTTTATAAAAATTAAATCATCATTTACAAAACAATTCAAGAAGTAAATTCTAAAACAATTTTTTATAAGACAATTCTTTTATCTTCATGCCTAAGTCTTACATCTGAATAAGTAAACCAACTAATCACCCTAAATGACTTATCAATTGAAAGTTGGAGTCATTTATCAATTGATAACTTATCAAAATCTAGTGATAAGACGCTTTCCTTATCACCCCTTCGCTTATACTACATATCGATAAATTATCACAAGATTTCACATATTTTACTTTAAAAAAAGAGATAAGACATTTTCATTCTCAAACAGACACTATATGGCCGGTTCTTACATGGCTTTAAGGGGGGCTTACTCTTATCTTTCATCCATCAATCGCTTTATCTTATACTCCACTATTTACTCCTTAATGCTTACATCATCAGTAGTTTCAATTGTTGACTTTTGTGTATGCTACAAGATAACAAAATCAAACTTATTAAACACAATTCCCACCCCATTCCCAACTAGCCACTCCTTTCCCATTTGCTGTCACTTTTAATTTCATTTTCACTTCCTTTTCTCTCACTTTGAAAACAACACAAAAAAAAAAAAAAAGAAATAACCATACCTTACAAAATCCTTTACTTGCCACCACATTCCAAGCACATACATACTCACGGCATTTTCAACTTCTTCTTGTAAGCTTTTGCCAACATTCAAAACCCTTTAGAATCCTTATAACACTCCCTAAACCCTACTTCAAAGGACCATAACTTAGGTTTCAAAAGGGGTGCAAGAAGGAAGAAGTAAGACAAAGAGCATAAGTGGAACCTTAGTGCACAACCACCATATTATTTTTATTTTTATTTTTTGTTTTAAGGATGAGTAAGTATATCTTGTGTTAGTTAGTTAGTATTTATGTTAGGAGACTATGATTACTTAAAGATATGAGTATGATCATATGTAAACCCTACTTTTAGTGGGCCTAAGACTCAATTAAGAGTACTTTCCGAATGTTCCTAAAGATCAACTAAACAAAAAACTTAAATTTATATTTAGAAACGAATTAAATTTTTACAATTCAAAAGCCAATTATCGAGAAAACTTGAGCTTGAAGAACTATGAGCTCTAAAGCTACTTAAAACCGTAAACCTTAAAGCCATTAAGGAATTTTAATCCTAAATAATTAATCGATAATTTAATTTGAATAATTTCATCCAACTTTAGAGAATTTCACAATTTTATGAAAATCAAATCATAAATTACAAAACAATGTAGGATAGAAATCCTAAAACAATTTTCTATAAGGCTATGTCCTTATCTTGATGTATAAGCCTTACACATAAATAAGTAGACCAACCAATCACCTTAGATAACTTATCAATTGAGAGTTGGAATCAATTATCAATTGATAACTTATCAAAATCTAGTGATAAGACAATTTCCTTATCACCTCTTCACTTATACAAAATATGGACAATTTTTCACAAGAATTAATAAGCTTTACTTTAATAAAGGAGACAAGACCACTCAATGGCATGCAAGGACATAAAATGACAGATCTAAAAAGGGGAGAAAGGGGGGCCATGCATTGGTCATTCACCCATCAATCACTTTTTCTTACACATTACTATTCATCCCTTAATGCTTACATCATCAAGAGTTGCAATTGTTGACTTTATGTAAGCTACAAGGCAACACATCCAAGACATTTAAACACTCCTTCTCTCTCCATTTCCAACTGGCCATACTCTTCCCCATTTCTTTCACTTTCAATTTCACTTTCACTTCATCATTCTCTCTTTTGAAACAAACATAAAAAGGGGAAACAACCTTACCCCACAAAATCAATTTTTCTCCCATTTGAAAGCTTCAACTCACGGCATTTTTTTTCCTTTGCACTTGTGCCATTTTCTTTCATCATTTAAGACCATTAGAATCTTCCATAAACCCCTTTCCAAAAGACTAAAAGATTCGGGTTTCAAAAGGTAAGCAAAAAGGAGGAAGCAAAGTTAAAGGCTTAAGAGGAACCTTAGTGCACAACCACCAAACTTTGCGTTAAGGACGAGTAAGTAATTCTTGTGATGTGTGGGTTGATATTTATGTTAGGAGACTTGGATTTCTTGAAGATGCAAGAAAGGTTTAAGTTGTTAGAATGTCCAAAAATCGTTTTAAGAAACCAACCATAAAACCCTTGCATGAAGTTGAAATATGAGCATGTAAAGTTGGTATTTTGTGAAGACATTTGTTTAATTTTTTGAATGGAAGATTTTAAGTTAAGGAAACCTTGAAATGAGAACTTTAATGGAGGATATGCATGCTGGACGTGAGGGTTCCATGGCCATTTGAATGTTGATTTTGTTTCCATTTAGTTAAACATGCTCAAATCTAGATTTAAGTTAAGGAAAAATCCATCACATGAAGTTTTATGAAGAAACCGACTTTGTATGACATGAGCCATGATATGGGAGTTGTATTAAGTATGAGATCTTTTATTTCTTTATGTGGAACATGAGTTAAAGGATCATTTGATGGAAGGAAACTTAAGTTAAGATTTGTACACAAGTAGTTAAGTGCATAATCTACCCCCTAAACTTAAGGAAATGATGAAACAAGTTGAAAAACCAAGTGAGGACCCCTTAGGACCAACATGAACAGATCTGGAACATGGGAAAATGAGGCCTAAAAATATGATAAAAGTAAAAGAAAAAAGTGAAAAGATTAACTAAAGCAAGTATAGTGAGCATATAAAGCCTAAAACCCAAAACCGAGCTTAAAACTCCCAAAACAAGCCTAAAACTCTAGGATGGGCCTTCAACAAAAATCTGATCAGCACCTTAAAGTACCAAGAAAGGTTGTTTGGAAGCCCATAAGAAATCCACATAGGGCCCCATAAGCCCACCAAAGTCATAAACCTTAGTTTGAACTAAAAACAAGCCCATTTGACAACTTAAGCTCACTAAAGGGCCCAAGAAGTGGTTGTTAGCCTTAGGAATATAAATCAAAGTTGTAAATCTGATCTCAAGGAGTATTTTAAGCTTAGGATAAAATTTAAAGGTCAAGCCCAAAGGATTCCTCAAGTTATCAAAGGCCCATTTACCAAACAAGGCCCAAAAACACTCCAACACATGAAGAACGCTACTGTTCTAACCCATGGACAGAATTGCATACCTCATTTCGAAAATATAACCTTACCACGTTAAAGTACACTCGAAAACGATGAAGATTGACTATAAGATCATAAAAATCGGATTTAAAATGAAAAAGTTATACGCAATTGAACTTTAGGTAAAAACCGGAAAAATTACGAAAATTAGCTAAGAATATAACTTAAGAAAAATTTACATAGTTTCTTAAGTTTGCTTCAATTCCTTATAAAAATTATTTCAATGACTAGGGGACACAGTTTTCGGAGACGACTTGCCTCCGGACTACTTTGATTGAACCACATGGCAGAGTGAGTAAATTCCCGATGACTCTTTACTTGATTGTGCTTGTAAAGTAGATGCACCTAATCTTATATTTATAAATTTGGATGCTTGTGGGATATGGGAGATGCATGTGTATGAAATTATGGATGAGTGTGATGACTTGTTAATTATATATAATAATGGGAATTGTTTGCATAAATATATACTTATGAATTGTATGGAATGAAATTGGTTGGTCACCCTGAAAATTAAGTTAATCACTTATATGATTAAGATTACTCAAAATGAATCATGCATTCCCCATATTGCATACGGGTAACACCGACTGCCGCTTCATGCAGAAGATGGGAAGGGACTCACAGGAATACGAGTTTCCTGCAGGATTGGGCACTAGCTATGCCATCATATATATTGAGTCTCTATCTTAAGCTGATGGGCTTACTAGGCACTGGGAGACGCCAACCGTCGACGAGGGGCCGAGTCTTGTGGCTTCTGCTTAGGGCATGTGTTTGTGGACTGCGGGGGCCACCACACCGCTAGACTTGGGATTTTTAAAGGATACGGTTTGATTTTGGTAAAGGAAGTATATATATATATATATATGTATATATGTAGAGTTTTGTTGTGATATGAGCACGATAGTACAAATGAAATAAAACCTAAGGTTTAGAACCCGGATTTTGGTTTGGGTCGGTTAATTATCTCCAAACCCCGACTTCAGGGGGCGAAATTCTGAGTCGTATGCAGTTCCTAGGTCACTGCATGCGTTGTATGGCATACTGTTTGTTCATGCATTCATATGATTGTGCATCTAATAAATTTCTGCCTTGTGGTACTGATGAGGGCATTTATCTCACTAAGCGTAAGCTTACTCCCCTATAGATTTCTGTTGGTGCAGGAGGACCTCTTCGTCAATCCGGGCCGAGGCATGCCCGTGGTAAGTCTCAGGTAGAGACGGGTTGGAGCGATAAGAGAGCGAAGAAGATATTTTGTAATAGATATTTAGATACTTTCATGTATTTATGCATTACTTAGATTTTATGCAGTTCCGTTATGAACTGCATTCGTTTGTAATATTGTTTTGGTGTGGGTCTTACGAGCCCACACAATTAGTTAATTTATAACATAGAAGTAATTTTAGTTAAATTTCTCTATATTACTTGTCTATGGGCCTAGTGGTAACATAGAGTGGAAGGAGCCTTGTGTGTCGTATGAAAGGCCTATGATCAGCAAGGGGGTTGATAATAGACCTTTATACGGTACACGGCGACCTATCACGACAACGATACTGTTGGGTCATTATATCATAAGTTGGTATAATATTAAAGACCACCTTAAAAAGCAAACTCATGAAAACCTTATATAGAAGTTGAAATATTGGCATGTAAAGTTAGTGTTTTGTAGAGATACTTATTTAACACTTAGAATGAAAGATTTTAAGTTGAGAAAATCTTAAAACAAAAACTTGAATGAAAGAGAAGTACGTTGGATGTGAGAATTTAGAGGTCATTTGGATGTTGTTTTCACTTTCATTGAGTTAAACAAACTATAATTTAACTTAGGTAAAGGAAAAATCCATCACATGAAGTTTTATGAGGAAACCAACATTATAAGACATTAACTAAGGTATAGGGGGTATGATGAAAGTGACAACCTCTATTTTCATATAAAGTATGAGTCAAATAATCATTTCATAAAAAAGAAGTCAAGTTAAGATTTGAATACAAGTAGCTTAAGTTCATGATCAATACTTAAACTTAAGGAAATAAAACAAGTTGGAAAATCAAGTTGGAAGCCTTCTTACTCAAACCGTTTAGATATAGAACATCCCTAAAAGACGCTTAAGAATATGATAAAAGTAAGTAAACAAAGTAAAAAAAAAAACCAATGAAGGCAAGTTTGATAAGAATATTAAGCCTAAACCTCAAAACCGAGCTTAAAACTTCCAAAACGGACCTCATACGTTAAGTTGAACCACCCTTAAGTTTCTGACTAGCAACTTGACACATTAATAAGGGTTGTTTTAAGACCCTTAAAAAGCCCACAAGACACTCCCTAAGCCTAAGAAAGTGACTATCTTTGAATTGAATAAAAAACAAGCTCATTTGACAACTTAAGCCTACTTAAGAACCCAAAAAGTGTTGATAGCCTTAGAAATGTAAATCAAAGTTTTAAATCTGACCTTGAGGAGTATTTTGAGCCTAAAATGAAATCTTAAGCCTAAGCCCAAAAGAATTCCCAATTTACCAAAAAGCCCATTAACCAAACAAAGCCCAAAAAGTACTCTAAATCCTGAGGCCACTACTGTTCTGACCTATGGAAAGATTTGCATGCCTCATCTCGAAAATCTAACCTCATTATGTTAAAGTACACTCGAAAACGATGATGATTGATTATAAGATCATAAAAATCGGATTTAAAATGAAAAAGTTATATACAACTAAACTTTTAAGTAAAATCGGAAAAAAAAAATATGAAAACTAGTCAAGAGTGTAACTTAAGGGGTTTTAGCTTAGTTTTCTAAGTTTTGTTTCAAATCTTTATAGTGTTATGATTGCGATGACTAGGAGACCCTGCGTATGGAGACAACTTACCTTCGAATAACTTTGACTGACCCGCATGGTTGAGTGAGTGAATTCCTGATGAATCTTTACTTGATTTTGCCTGTGGAATAATTGCACCTAAACTTATATATATATATATATATATATATTTGGATGCTTGTAGGATATGGGAAATGTATGTGTATGAATTTGTGAATTAAATGCTATGGCTTATTAATTATATAATAATAGTAATTGTTTGTGATAATTTATACGTGCGATTATATGGAATGAAATTGTCTGATCACTTTGAAAATTGAATTAACCACTTATACGATTAAGAAATTAAATGGATCATGCATTCCTCATAATTGCATTTGAATAACATCGACTGTTACTTCACGCAGAAGATAGGAAGGGACTCATAGGATGAGGGCTTCCTGCAGGATTGAGCATTTGCTATATCATCATTTTATTGAGTCTCTATCCTAAGCTGATGGGCTTACTAGGTGCTAGGAGACACTAACTATCGGCGAGGGGTCGTATCTTGTAGTTTCTGCTTAGGACATGTGTTTGTGGATTGTGGAGGCCACCACATCACTAGACTTGGGATTTTGAAAGTATGATTTGATATTTGGTAAAGAAAGTATATATATATATAACTTTGTTTTGACTTAAGCACAATAGTGCAAATGAAATAAAACCCAAGAGCAAGAACCTGGATTTTGGTTTGGATCAGTTAATTATCTCTATATCCCGACTATAGGGGGCATAATTTTGAGTCATATGCAGTTCCTAGGCTACTGCTGCGTTGTTCATGCATTCATATGTTGTGCATCTAATAAATTTCTTCTATGCGGTATTGACAAGGGTATTTATCTCATTAAGCTTAAGCTTACACCCCGATAAATTTCTTTTATTGTAGGAAAACCTCTTCATTCATCCAGGCCAAGGGATGCCTGAGGTGAGTCTTGTTTAGAGACGGGTTAGAGCGATCAGGGAGCGAAGAGAAGATTTTGTAATAGTTTTATAGATAACCATTTACTTTTGTATTTTTGGTTATATCATAAATTAAAGTTTCTAATGTAGTTCCCTTTACGAACTACATTTATTTGTAATATTCTTCGGTATAGAACTTACGAATCCACTTGTTTATTTAGTTAATTTACACCATAGAAGTTAATTTTAGTTAAATTACTCCATATTACTTATCTATGGGCCTGATAGTAATTTATAGTGGAAGGAGCCTTGTGTATCGTATGAAAGGCCTGTAATCAATAAGGGGGTTGATAATAGACTTTTATACGGTATACGGTGACCTACCATGATAACGGTACTATTGGGTTGTGATAGCAAATGACTAGTGCCCTGATGGATTAGAAGCTGACCCCTATGCAAGTCTTGAACAAAGAAGGAAGAATGATCAAATTTAATAGTATAGTGGTTATCATGGAAAAGTTTAAAACCAACAATAGATTGTATGTGAGGGATGGCACATGTAAGATGTTTTTCGGATGCTATGGAGAGCTACTAGTCTAAATGGTGAGGTCACCAGTGTGGGCAACTAGCATTGATGCACAATTACTGGACAGCTTCATTTGATTCATCGAGGGACAAAGCAGCAAATGACTCAAGAATGTTAGAGTAAGCATTCTTGTAGTGATGATATCACAAAAGAGAAGAATAACCATGTTGGTCACATATTTAGCACTGAAGTAAGGAGCGAGAGTAGGAACTGGAAGAGGAAGTTATTGCTTTAAGTACATGGTAGACAAGCTAGTAATAGAGTGGTGGTAGATTGTCACTAATTCAAGCAACAATTTAGGCCATTATCATAAGTAAAGGAGTGATCATGTCCCTTAGATCTAGACCTATTGTGGCCCCGACCCCTACTACTAGGGGAGGTAGGGTTAGTGTATGTGTATATGGCTATAGGGATAGAGGTAGAAGAGTCTTCATTCGCTTTGCTTATGTTTTAAGCTACTGTTCTTAATTGATCAACTTGGTACGAACTTGCTCAAACATGAGAGCAATGGGCATAAGCATTAAAGTTGTAACTAAGGCATCATACTTTTTGGGTAGTCCTTATAAGGCATGAGATATGAGGTTTATGCTATAAAGAAGGCAATTGATTGATGAGAGTTGATCAGCAATGGTCTTAAGTTCTTGGAGGTACTTAGTCATATTGCGGTTGTTTAAATAAATGGAAAGAAGTTGTTGTTTGAGTTCTATCTTCCTTGTCATGGAGTTTTTAAGAAACATTGCTGTAATGCTATCTAGATATCATATTGAGGGAGGATATCATGAATTTCAAGAAGTAAGTCGATTAAGATTGTTGCAAGCAAAACAGCATGAATAGTATGAAGCTAATTTTGCATAAGTAGGGTTAGGGATAAGTGGAGAGCTAGAGGAAAGAGTGACAGAAGGTGCGGGTGTGAGATATACCATCAACATAGCAATATAAATCAAATAAGATGTGATAAGGGGATATGAGGGGAAGCCAAACATGGTAGTTGTTTGCTGTAAGTTTGATTGGGACCCTAAAACCCTAAATTGAATATATACCACTCATATTTTGCCAAATCATTAGAAAATGATTAGAGATGACTTTCAATCATGCATATATGTGTTGAATCCTCAAGTATTCCTTTAGAAACTAAGATAATGAATCATAGCTTACATTTATTTCTTAAGTATATGATTAAGATAGTCTTACTTAGAGTTAGGAGTATAGTTGATGATTAGGTTATATGTAGTGAACTTTAATACTCGAATTTGTACTTTTTGCACTTATTATCCAAAGTAATTTATCAAATGAGATATATAGACTATAAAGACCTAAAGTAAGACCTCATCAACCATATTTACTAATCAATTCACCAAATACCTCATTTCCTCTCATTTCCTTCAGTTTTCCCTTAATTTCCCTTAATTTCCCTTAATTTCCCTATTATGTGCACAAAATTACATATGCTTAAGAAGAGTTGATCAAGTCAACACATATTAACCAAGGTCAAAGGGTTGACCAAGTCAACACTTTGAAAAGTCAACAAAATACATTAAGAGATAAAAAAAAAATCTCCTCCTTCATGATGGCTTTTCTTATCTTATCTCTTAATTTTTTTTCTTTTCTTTTTCCTTAAGTGTTGCCGTCCACTTATTCTCCATATTGGCCCCACCATTTGTTGTCTTCCATAATGAAAACAAGACAAAAGAAACAAAACAAAAAACCCTCCACCATTGCCATGAGCTTCATCTTCTTCTTTCACTTTCATCACTTCACTTTTATCTCCTTAAATCCAACATAAGCAAAAGTATGTATCTAAGTTACTTTATGTTGTTTTATCTTCTTCATTAGTTAGGTAATTAGGTAGATTAGAGAAGTAGGCTTGCGTTAATTGTGATCATGAAGAAGAGGGCATAAAGCCCTCATCTTTAAGTGTAGAAAGTGAGAAACCATGAAGGAGAGGGAAGAAATACATGTGTATGTGCTCTTAGGTATGTGTACATAAAGAAATACCAAATGAATACTTGTATGAGAACCTTAGTACATGAGTATTAGTCATGTACATAACCAAAATTAAGATAATACCTAACTATACTTACTTATATTACACTAATTACACACTTAAAAACCTAAAAGAATGGAATTAGGAAACTTTTCTTAAGGAAAATATGAGGCATACGAATTTGTGTATAAAAGTACGTATCCAACCATATAGGTATATGAGTATGTATACATGAATAAATACGGTATAAACTTAAGTAGATGTAGAAGTATATATATGTATAAGGTATATGTACATAAGTATAAAAGAAGGATCAAATATACATAAGACATGTACATATGACATTAGCATGAGGAGAGGCTTATGTAATCATATAATGAAGTAAGTGATGAGGTAAGCACATAATGACATAAGCCATGACATAAGCAATGACCTAAGCAAATGATGATGTAAGCGATGATATAAGCATAGATTATAAACTAAGAAAAGAAGAAAAGTGTATCATAATTTGGAATGTAAATTAGTAAACCCTAATACACTTTCTAAATTGGATTATACTTAATTGAGTACATCAATTAATAAGAGCAAATTAAAAGCCTCTAAGTATAATGATTAAAGGGTTAACTAACTCATTATGTCTAGGCAAAAGATATAAAAATAAGTAATAAGAGCAATTAAGAGTTCATAGTAAAAATTTCTCTAAAGTTAGTTCATATCGTAAAATACGGGTCATAACGTCTAAAACGGACATTACCGTGTAAACGTATGTCAGAAAATAATGAAGAACAACTATAAATTCATAAATATCAGAAATAAAACGAAAAAGATACAAATGGTTAAGAATAAGGTCTAACCGGATAAAAATTGAGGTAATAGAGAAGTAGGGAACTAGAATTATTAGTTAATTCAGTTACTTACTAACGTTATTATCACATAATGATCAGGTGACCTTGAGGTGAGCGAAGACCTCCCGATTAATTACTACGATTAGGGGGAATCACTATGGTCGAGTGAGTATTTACCTTATGATTCCATGCTTGTTTGTGATTGTAGATAGTGGACTTAAATATTATTGTTAACCGATTCTCGTGTAGGGTTTGGGAAACGCTTGTGTATGGAATTGTGAAATTATCTTAAGTACAGAGAATGCTTTGTTCATTACATGGTAGTATAGAAAGTAATTGTGTATACTATTGGATGGTCACAGCATAATTTAAAATTTAACTACATTCGGCTTATAAAAAGAAACTGGAACATGCATTAACATGCATCGCATTAATATAATTCCGGTCGTCACATTATACGGAGGTAAAGAGAGGCCATTCGAGGGTTGTTATTATTCATTTATTGGTTCTGTACAGTGCACTCGTACAAAATGACCTTACCCTGGCTCGCGGGAACACTAGGCGCCAACCGCCTGGCTAAAGGTCGAGTCTAGAGGTCTCCGTTTAGGGGTGAGTATGGATTGCGGGGGCCCACTCACGATTATACTAGAACTTGGTTTTATGAAAATAAAAGACCTAATTGATTTGAATATGGAGCATGGAGTTTCGTAGTAAAGAAAGTTCTAGTATAATACCTGGATCTGATTGGTGTCGTATATTCTCCAACCCTGACTTCAGAGGGCGTTAAATCCGAATTACGTATATGAACTAGTTAAGTATGCGTATTGTTTGGCATTCTGTTTGATCATTCATTCATATGCGTGAATATAATGTACTTATAACTTGCTTGTGGTGTGACTGAGGGTTTTGCTCACTAAGCTTAGGCTTACACCCTTTTAGACTTTTGTTGCAGGATAGCCTGTTCGTAGAGGCCAGCCGAGGGATACTACAGGTTAGCTTGGGAACTTGGGCAGGAGCGAGCTATCCTGTGTATTGAGAGAACAGTTAATGTAGATCTTTACTCATGTACTTTTATTTTCTTAATATTGTAGACTTAGATGTACTCTCTTACTGTATAATATAAGCTTTGTAGTTCAAATTTTATATAAATATGTTAATGTGATGATATCATGTGAATCTGTGTGTTCTTGGGAAACTAGTGGTTGTAAAGCCTTGTATATTGTATGAAGAGTTCTTGATTGGAAGGATAACCAATCAAGGGTTCTTTGTACAGTATACGGTGTCTGCCACGACTAGGCCGTTTTCAGTTCGTGACAGATTTAGTGGTATCAGAGCATGAATACAAATAGGGCAATTAAAACACTGACCCTAGATATTTAGATAACCTACCTAGTGAGTTTGAGTAGGGGTAGAACGGGGTTAAGTATTTAAGCTTTTGTGCTTAAATTATATGAAGTATCTTAACTCTATTTTAAGAGCTAATATAAGCCTTGTTGATTTAGGAATCGACACTCAAACTGATAACTAGATGGTTCGTTTTTAAGTAGCACTGGGGCAAGTCATTATTTAGTTATCGACGATGCTTGAAGATCCTCTATGAGGATTTGGCTTTGGTAGGTATACCTCGTACGTTACCGGAGGTATTTTTTGCTTGGGTCATGGGCTAAATAGCTATTAGCAAGAAAGAAGAAATTTTTGGAGCCTGCAGATTCCTGGTGACATGCAAAAGAATGAGGAGATGATGTACCTACTCGAATCTAAAGAACACCCCGCTTATCCTCTTGGATTGGTTTTTCTGGTTTATGGAGAGCCTCGACCATCACCCCCTTCATTTGCTCTCTAGGAAGATGTTGGTTGTGGAGTTACCTTAGCCATTGATAGGCGAGTTGATCACCCGAGGATTTATACTTTGGGGCATGTTGGTATAGTGGTAGAGGTTGGAATGAATGAAGTTTGGAATTTCAATCCGTTACTATTGGAGAATGAGCTTGAACCAGAGATCAGACCAAATGCCTTAGCATTGTATCCTGGGCCTTCTTAAAATTTCCCCCCTGCTTCAGATCCTACTCCTAAGTTTGAGTACTACCAGGTGGATCCAGGGCTTCCACCTAAGGTTGTTACTGGAGGAAGATGTTGGTTGTGGAGTTACCTTAGCCATTGATAGGCGAGTTGATCACCTGAGGATTTATACTCCGGGGCATGTTGGTATAGTGGTAAAGGTTGGAATGAATGAAGTTTGGAATTTCAATCCATTACTATTGGAGAATGAGCTTGAACCAGAGATCAGACCAAATGCCTTAGCATTGTATCCTGAGCCTTCTCAAAATTTCCCCCCTACTTCAGATCCTATTCCTAAGTTTGAGTACTACCAGGTGGATCCAGGGCTTCTACCTAAGGTTGTTGCTGGAGGAGATCCTGATGAGATGCTGATGATTCAGTCGAATTCCTTAGATTTCTGGTTACCACAAGAATGGGCTCGACAAGCTCTTAGTGAGGAATCGGGAGTGAATTCTAGCATTGGCTCCGTCTTCAGAGTTCTTAATTATCTACCCCGAGGTGACCCTAGTACTGGACTATCATCTTACCGGGCTGGATAGAGTAGATGACTTGATAGTTCAATTATGTAGTGGCTATGTAACGTCAAAGCGATCATACATATTACTTTTGTTGTAAATATTAGGATTGTGTGTGATCATTTTGTACTCTGAGTGTTACTTGTAGTAAGGATGATATGTATAAAAAACTAGAAGTAGTGGAAAGTTAGGTTTGATTGAAGTTACATTATGTATAAAATATGTCCTTTGGGCATAAAGTTATATAGATGTAAACTCCTTTTGTTTATAAGAAATGAAAGTTGTAGTTTATGTACCATAAGTGTTAAAATAATTATGTTTACTTTCATTTTCATAATGAATTTTGAACTTAATTATTTATGATTAAGTGTTTCTTACTGAAAGTTGGACATAAATTTTCAGTTAGAGCAGGCGTAGACGAGGACCTCCAGTTAGGGTTCCACCTGCACTAGAGGAAGAACCACATATGTAGCGGGATCGTACAAATGAGATACTAGCTACAATACAGGTACAAAATGAGTTATTAAGGGCATTTTTGGAAAGAGAACGTACTCCACCTATACCTGTACCACCAGTAGCTGTTGATAGAGAAGTACCCTTGCCTCCTCCACCTCCAGTAGGTTAGGCAGGACTTGTGCCACTAGTACAGCCAAATTTGAGACAGCAGCGTAGTTTGTTGCCAGAGTTTATTCGCTACAACAAGTATTTTGAAGGTTATGCTAGTTGACCAGACGAAGCTAAAGATTGGTTAAACTAGATAGAGCGATCGTTTGAGGCTTTTGATGTACCACTACACCTTCGGCTCACTTATGAGACTTATATGCTTAAGATGCGAGCACGAACGTGGTGGGAATCAAAACAAAGGAGTTTAAGAGATCCGATCACTTGGGAAGACTTCATACGAGAGTTTCTGGCTTATTACTTTCCTGGAAGTCTGAGGATAAGATATAGTGAAGACTTGTTGGACATAGTGAAGGGAACAAAAACTGTAGAGCAGTATGACTCTGAATTCAATAGACTGTTGCAGTTTGCACCACCAGAATATCAAATGAGTGACAGACTGAAGATGCAGATATTTTCTCGAGGATTAGATCCTGAGATGAAGAGAAGGATGATAGAATTTGAACCAAGAAGCTTTATAGATATGGTTGAAAAGGAAAGAGTGTTGGATACAGCAAAAAGACAAAGTGAGGAAGCGAGCAGAAGAAAGGTTAATTTGTTTGGGAAGCGACCTTTTGAAGGACCTGGAAGTAGTAGCAGTAGTAATAAATTCAGAAAGATTATAAAACCTTAAGTTCCTATTCAAAGGAAAGTCGTTGGCGGAGTTATTAAATGCTGGATATGCGAAGGAAATCATTATCCTAGAGAATGGCCACAACTCCAAGGAAAATGTTTCTTCTGTGGTGATAGTTCACATCGGGTGATAGATTGTCCAAAGAAAAATACTGCTACATGCTACATTTGTAACAAAGTGGGACATTTCTCTACTGCATGTCCACAACGTACTACTGTCATTACTCAAGCAGCTAAACGACCACCACTAGTTGTTGGACATCCGGGTATAGGGAAAACAGTTGGAGGACCGACTTTGGGAAATACTCATTAGCTTCAGTTAATACTGCTCGGGTATATAATTTGGAGGGTGAATGGATCTATGAAGACATCCCCAGAGAAGAACTGGATGATTATGATGAACCCGAAGAAATGGTAGGAACTGAGCTTATTGCAGGTATGTATGTATTTTTTAAGTATTTCCTTATGACTTATTGAGATTTAAGTATTTAAAGTATAGTTATAGTAAGATGATAATGTAGAATTAAGAAATAAGTAAAAGATAAGGATTATGATAATAAAAGTATAAGGAGAAAACTTTTTATCATGATTCAGGGTATGTTAAGATAAATGGACATTTTGTTTATACCTTATTCGATACGGGAGATACGCATTCCTTTATATCACCTGAAGTGGTGAAAAGAGTAGGCTTGACTACCAATGCTACTGAATCTAACTTTGGTGTGAGAACTCCTACAGGAAGCATTACAATTGCAATAGAGATGGTGAAAGGATGTTCTTTTCAAATTCAGGATGTCAATAGTAAGACTAATATGATTCTCTTGGATATGGGAAAATATGATGCAATATTGGGGATGAATTGGATGACTCAAGTCAAAGCGAATGTTGATTGTCAAGAAAAGAAAATAATGTTTGAAGTTTCTGATGGAGTACAAGCAGAATTTAAAGGAGATTCAATTGTAGCAAATGTAAATTAGTAAACCCTAATACACTTTCTAAATTGGATTATACTTAATTGAGTACATGAATTAATAAGAGCAAATTAAAAGCCTATAAGTATAATGATTAAAGCGTTAACTAACTCATTATGTCTAGGAAAAAGATATAAAAATAAGTAATAAGAGCAATTAAGAGTTCATAGTTAAAATTTCTCTAGTATAATACCCTAAAAGGATTACTTTAAAGACATATGTGCACTAATTCAACATAATAAACCCTAAAACGTTAAATTGAATATATATCAGTCATATTTTGCCAAATCATTAGAAAAGGATTAGTTACCCTTCCAATCAAGAACTCTTCATACAATGTACAAGGCTCTACAATCACAAGTTTTCCAAGAGCACACAGATTTACATGATATCATCACATTAACATATTTATATAAAATTTGAACTACAAAGCTTATATTATACAGTACGAGAGTACAACTAAGTCTATAATACTAAGAAAATAAAAGTACATGAGTAAAGATCTACATTAATTGTTCTCTCAATACACAGGATAGCTCGCTCTTACCCAAGTTCCCAAGCTAACCTGTAGTATCCCTCGGCCAGCCTCTACGAATAGGCTATCCTGTAGCAAAAGTCTAAAGGGGTGTAAGCCTAAGCTTAGTGAGCAAAACCCTCAGCCACACTACAAGCAAGTTATAAGTACATTATATTCACGCATATGAATGAATGATCAAACAGAATGCCAAACAATTCGCATACTTAACTAGTTCATATACGTAACTCGGATTTAACGCCCTCCGAAGTTAGGGTTGGAGTATACACGACACCAATAAGATCCGGGTATTATACTAGAACTTTCTTTACTACAAAACTCCATGCTCTGTATTCCAATCAACTAGGTCTTTTATTTTCATAAAACCAAGTTCTAGTATAATCGTAAGTGGGCCCCCGCAGTCCACACTCACCTCTAAACGGAGACCTTTAGACTCGACCTTTAGCCAGGTGGTTGGTGCCTTCAACGCCTAGTGTTCCCACAGCCCAGGGTAAGGTCATTTTGTACGAGTGTACTGTACAGAACCAAAAATGAACAATAACAACCCCCGAATGGCCTCTCTTTACCTCCATGTAATGTGAGAGCTAGAATTATATTCATACGATGCATATTAATGCATGTTCCAGTTTCTTTTTAGAAACCGAGTATACTTAAGTTCAAATTATGCTGTGATCATCCAATAGTACATGCAATCACTTTTTATACTACCATGCAACAAACAAAGCATTCTCTATACTTAAGATAATTTCATGATTCAACACACAAGATCATACATAAGCGTTTCCCAAACCCCATACAATAGTTAATTAACAATAATATTTAAGTCCACTATCTACAATCACAAACAAGGATGGAATCATAGGGTAAATACTCACTCGGCCATAGCGATTCGCCCTAATCGTAGTAATCGATCGGGAGGTCCTCGCTCACCTCAGGGTCACCTGATCATTATGTGATAATAACGCTAGTAAGTAACTGAATTAACTAATAAGTCTAGTTCTCTACTTCTACTCTATTACCTCAATTTTTATCCGGTTAGACCTTATTCTTAACCATTTGTATCTTTTTCGTTTTATTTCTGATATTTATGAATTTATAGTTGTTCTTCATTATTTTCTGACATACGTTTACACGGTAATGTCCGTTTTGGACGTTATGACCCGTATTTTACGATATGAACTAACTTTAGAGAAATTTTTACTATGAACTCTTAATTGCTCTTATTACTTATTTTTATATCTTTTGCCTAGACATAATGAGTTAGTTAACCCTTTAATCATTATACTTAGAGGCTTTTAATTTGCTCTTATTAATTGATGTACTCAATTAAGTATAATCTAATTTAGAAAGTGTATTAGGGTTTACTAATTTACATTCCAAATTATGATATACTTTTTTTCTTTTCTTAGTTTAGAATCTATACTTATGTCATCACTTACATAATCATTTGCTTAGGTCATTGCTTATGTCATCCCTTACTTATGTCATGGCTTATATCATCATGTGCTTACCTCATCACTTACTTCATTATGTTATTATATAAGCCTCTCCTCATGCTTATGTCATATGTACATGTCTTATGTATATTTGATCCTTCCTTTATACTTATGTACATATACCTTATACATATATATACTTATACATCTACTTAAGTTTATACCGTATTTATCCATGTATACATACTCATATACCTATACGATTGGATACATATTTTTATATACAAATTCGTATGCCTCATCTTTTCCATAAGAAAAGCTTCCTAATTCCATTCTTTTAGGTTTTTAAGTGTGTAATTAATGTAATATAAGTAAGTATAGTTAGGTATTGTCTTAATTTTGGTTATGTACATGATTAAAACTCATGTACTAAGGTTCTCATACAAGTATTCATTTGGTATTTCTTTATGTACACATACCTAAGAGCACATACACATGTATTTCTTCCCTCTCCTTCATGGTTTCTCACTTTCTACACTTAAAGATGAGGACTTTATGCCCTCTTCTTCATGATCACAATTAACGCAAGCCTACTTCTCTAATCTACCTAAGTACCTAGCTAATGAAGAAGATAAAACAACATAAGTAACTTAGATACATACCTTTGCTTATGTTGGAATTAAGGAGACAAAAAGTAAAGTAATGAAAGGGAAAGAGAGAGATGATGGTGGAGGGTTTTTGGTTTGTTTCTTTTGTCTTGTTTTCATTATGGAAGACAACAAATGGTGGGGCCAATATGGAGAATAAGTGGATGGCAACACTTAAGGAAAAAAAAAAAAGAAGAAAAAAATCAAGAGAAAAGATAAGCATAGCCATCATGAAGAAAGAAATATTTTCTTTATCTCTTAGTGTCTTTTGTTGACTTTTCAAAGTGTTGACTTTAGTCAACATGTGTTGACTTGGTCAACCCTTTGACCTTGATCAATATGTATTGACTTGGTCAACTTTCCTTAAGCATATGTAATTTTGTGCACATAATGTAGTAATTAAGGGAAATTAAGGGAAAAATGAAGGAAATGAGATATTTGGTGAATTGATTAGTAAACATGATTGATGAGGTCTTACTTTAGGTCTTTATAGTCTATATATCTCATTTGATAAACTACTTTGGATAACAAGTGCAAAAAGTACTAATTTGAGTATTAAAATTCACTACATATAACCTAATCATCAACTATACCCCTAACTCTAAGTAAGACTATCTTAATCATATACTTAAGAAATAAATGTAAGCTATGATTCATTATCTTAGTTTCTAAAGGAATACTTGAGGATTCAACACATATATGCATGATTGAAAGTCATCTCTAATCATTTTCTAATGATTTGGCAAAATATGAGTGGTATATATATGCAATTTAAGGTTTTAGGGTTTATTATGTTGAATTAGTGCACATATGTCTTTAAAGTAATCCTTTTAGGGTTTCTGTCACTTTTGAATGAAATCTTTAACATTTAGATGCATTTAGGGTAGTATAGTTTCTTACGCGATTAATGATTTTTTTTAAGGTTTTCTCTTGGTTTTCTCTTAGTTTTCTCTTTCATTAGCCTTGTCGACTCCTAAATCGTCTAACATAATTGAGTCTATTTCAAAAACTAGATCGAAACTTTTAAGGGTTTACAATAGTATTGGAGGAGGGTACTATGGGATTGAGAACAATAGATGTATCGAGAGAGAGAAAGAGGAGTGGACATTGTTGGATGGATTGAAGGTGGTGGTTTAGGGAGGAAAGCAGCATTAGTAGTAATCGATGTGGTAGGATCTAATAGCAAGGTGAGGTTTTTGTCTTTTTAAGAGAAGTGACTTTAATACTATGTACAATTAGAGAAAATGCATATTATATAATGGGACTATATATAAAGCATGTTACTGATTGTTCTTATAATTGTACTCTTCTATAAAATCTAACTAACATACAAATTTATAAAATACTTTCTTAGCTGTGAAATTCAATGAACTATATTATATATAATTTATCATAATTGAATAACTATACTAACTGAATATGACAACGTAACTAGTGACTAAATATTGTAAAATGGAGTATTATTTCTATAAGCACTGCAAACCTTAATGTTTCATTACATTATATATTGGAACTCAACATCAAGGAGTCTGTAGGGGAGTTGTCCTATTCGTGTAGTTGCAGTATAAGTAAGTGGGATCAGTGCTTCACGGTACTTTAAAGTATTATTTTAGAATACTTGGAAACTTTGGTATATACTTGCTTGTGATTGTAGTTAGTTGTTTGTACGTGTACAACACATGTGTTTGAGATCTAATTTGATGTGGTGAGAGTTAAGCTCCATGTTACGTTTGCTCTATGAATATTGTTTTGCTTGAATGGTTTGAGCTTGGTTGATCACCTAAAAAAAAAATACTAACTTAAACTTAGCCTAACGTCTAACTTAACATACATCGTAACCTATTAAGGGTATCAACTAGAATTCTCGGGCCAAATACGGACCCCTTTCGATAAGGATAGCTGAAATGGTAATTCCCCTTCCTTATTCAAACTAAGTGATAGGAGAGGAGATCATGGCAAGGTTAGAGGCCATGGTTTGAAGGTGGTCACGAAAGGAGGGTGTTCTCCATTGCATAAGCTCCGGTTTGGTTCCAACTTGAGAGTACACAACATCAAATTCTTCAACCCAGATTAGAGTAGATAACATCATGTGATGAATTTTTTTTATATATACATTGCATCTAACTAATTAGGTAAAAAACCCTTACTTGTGATGTGTTGAATGCATACTTCTGTCTTCATCTCACTTACTAAGCAAGTTGTCGCTCATTTCTCTATAGTCTATTTTGCAGGTTCAAAATGATACTACAAATAGTATGCCCAAAACCAAAACTTTAGAAAATGGGGTTGATGAGTGAGAATCAAGAAGAATTCAACTAAATTTTTGTTCTTTATATTGACTTTTGTTTTCTAGGTACTAAGAAAACTACCTGAGTCTTCTCAAGGGGTTCACTAGTTTTCGATCTTTTGGTCTATAGACTAAATAATGGATATCCATGGGTTTTATGAGTACTCTTCTAAAAAGTCAAACTACAAGTTTTCCTATCAATTATTTCTAAAAAATTTCCATAGGTTTATATTAAGCAAGTATTGAACTAAATGCTTCAAAGTGATAGAATTGAGTACGCTTAGTGTGAATTAGGTCTATGATAGCAATTGTAAGGTCAATTTCTATCTTAAGATGGTTTACAAGATAGGATTATTATGAATATACCTTTTCGTAACATGACAAATGTTGCCACCTAAAAAACATAGTTAAAGGCCTTATTCATAAGGGTTGCATTGACTACCTCATTACAGATGAAAGAAACTATGTTTGATGACTGATATAGTGTCATTAGGTCAAATAACAACAACAACAACTGCAACAACAGTAGTAGCAACAACCTAAAGGAGATGCCCTCGAAGATGAAAATTGCCAAGGCAAACAAGGCTAGGTTAACACCATTTTTAGAGCCCCCATCCTTGTAGGAGACATACCATCCACATTGGTCAAACACGAAGTCTACCTTATTCGAAGCAGGAACCCTAAAGTGGACACTACCATCAACATTACCATCGAGGATAAGAAAAATTTCGATTACCCGTACAACGACGAGTTAAACATTAATGCAGAAATCAGGTACTTCGAAGTCCCTAAGACATTTGTTGACAGTAAAAATTTAGTGAACATCCTCTTTTATAGTTTATATGAGTAAATGAAGGAGTAGCTCGATAAGCCCTTGTAACCTCATGAACACAGCCTCATAAGCTTTAGAGGCGGCAAACCTATGCCAACTAAGGGGCTCATCACCCTACCCATTTAATTGGGCAATAGTATAATCATCACCAGACTGTCAATTGACTTCATTGCTGTTAATCATTAGTCACCATACAGTACAATCTTGGGAAGATTGAGCATTATAAAATTTGATATGCTCATAAGCTAATGATGCTTGAAGGAAAAGTTCCCAACACAGAAAGGGGTCGATGAAGTATGAGGAGACTAGAACCTATCTAAGTCTCTCTACCTAAAAGCCTATTCTTAAGATAATGTCAAGCATATTAAGTCCATCCTAAAAGAGAAGTCTAACTCCTATGGTGAACCAGTCGAAGAAACCAAGGAGATTGAGCTTGGTAGCATACTAGGACTCATGACTTGAGTCGAGACAACCCTACCTAAAGATGAAAAAATTGAGCTTATAGACTTCCTCCATCAAAACTCTAATATCTTTACATCTATACCTAATGACATGCTCGACATAATCAATATACTTGAAGCAACCTACCACCTCAACACCAATCCTAACTTATAGTCAATTAAACAAAAGAAGTAACACTTCACACCTAAATGACAAGCCGTAATCACTAGGTCTAGAGGCTACTTTAGGTCAGGTTCATCGAATAGGAAAAGTACCCAACATGGCTCGCAAACACATTCCTCATTAAGAAAGCTAATGGGAAGTGGTATATGTGTATTGACTACACCAACCTCAACAAAGCCTACTCAGAAGATTACTTTCCTCTACCTTGCATTAACCAATACGTTGACTTTAAATCAGGTCATGCCCTCTTAAGTTTTATGGATGTATACATAAGTTACAACCAAATTCACATGGTGTCCAAGGATGAGGTCTACACCACATTTGTCACCGACTTTGGTACATACTCCTATAAATTCATGTCCTTTAGCCTCAAGGATGTTAGAGTAACATTCTAAAGACTAGACACCACCATTTTCAAGCCACAAATCAACAAGAACGTCGAAGTATATGTTGATGATATTATCGTGAAGAGCATGGAGAGGAAAGGTCACATATAGGACCTCTACGAGACTTTCAACAATCTCTACCACTATTAGATGAAGCTAAACCCTTAGAAGTGTGTTTTCGAGGTAGCATTTAGGAAGTTTCCTGGCTTCATGGTCACCGATCATGGCCTTGAAGCCGAGCGTAGCATTGAAGCCAACCTGGACAAAATCAAAGCAATTAGTGACAAAGCCCTTAGGAAAGTCTATTGGGATTTAAGGATCCGAAAAACTCTTTTTGCAGTGGATGTTTTTTTTTTTTCAAAAAAATCTTAATTTATAAAATGCTTGTAGATCCATGTGGTACATTAAATTGATATGAGTTTAGATCTTTTACCTTATGCGCATCTAGGTCATGTTAGTGATGTAGATCTATAGGTGTTACGATCTTGTAGGCTCCCTTTATGGTATCCACATTGAAACAAATATATTAAATAGATTGTAGTGTGCTAGCACCAAAATCAAATGTAGGAAACCCTGACAATATCTCTCGTGTCACTCAATGTTTTTGGTCTATAGAGTTTTTCGATGGCTTTAGTGTTGATGATATAACGTCAGCATTACCCTAATAGAGAGTTGTTTATATCTATATATAAACTAGCGAAAATATCTTCTGTAAGATATTATGTGATTGGTGAGACATTAAAGGATATTAATAAAATTAAATACATTATTTATTATTTTTACCAAAAATAATAGAAATAATTATTTCTCATTCTTAAATCATTAAGAATAATAAATATTTCAATACTTCTCACTAGGCTTAATCAAAATAAACCTATAACCTATTTTGTTCGTTTTTTGTATGTGACCCTATAAGTGTAATGTTAGCAATAAGCCTAAAACTCCTTTCGGGCCTACAAGACGTAAGTGGCCTTTAGTAAGACGTTATGTCTACCCAAATTAAATGAAGATTGATGATTCAACTTTACAAAATCCATAACTTATGTCATAATCTTTTTGTCACATAATATCTAGATTAAACATAAGGCATGGATAATGTTATCTTTATATTGTTCAACCTTATTATTTCTTGATCTCCAAGTAGACTGATATGAAAAATGACATTAATCATACTATCAATTCATTTGAGCATGGCCATGCACTTCTTAGTTTCACTTATCAAGGGGGCTAAGGATATCTATCTCATAATGAGACGAACTAATCCCATCTTAATCACCCATCTTCCTTTGCATAATTCCCACTTTGCCCAATCACAACCTTTATAATTATTCGGTTAAAGATAACATTTGATTAAGTCTAATCATAATGTTCCTCATGTTGGAATCCATGGTGATTTTAGGTCTAAGGATACAATGATATCATTATAATGAGAATCACTTATGACATTAATTCATGTAGTGACCTTATAGTAGGTTGGTTTAATACATTGTTCTCTAACATGTACTTATGAGTTTGATTTGTATCTCTATATAAATAAACATCCAATGGTTATCATCAAGCCTCATACTAGATTTAATTCATTATTGTTCCTACAATAATGAGCATATAGAGACATTAAGAATAACTATATGATTATTCAAGGATATCATTATAGAGTAAACAAGTAAACAATATAATAATGAACACTTCTTAATTCATAAAATATAATAATGACAATATCTATAATTAGCCTAAGGTATAATCACTAACAAAGTCAAAGAAGTTTAACATCTTTAGAAGCATTGATAAATACTCAGAGTTCTTCAAGCTCCTAAAGAACCCATCTAAATTCAAGTGGACCACCTAAACTAACAAGTCTTTGATAACTTGAAAAAGTTCCTTAAGAGCCTACATGTGCTCTTGAAGCCCATATTAAGCAAGGAGTTATACTTGTACCTCACCATAAGTGATGAAGCATTGTTTTTGGTGCTCCTCCATGCAAACAGATGAGAACATAAGCCCTTATACTATGTAAGTCACATTCTACAAGGCTTGGAAATAAGATACGCTAAGGTTGAAAAGTTTACTATTACCATCATGATCATTGCATGAAAATTGAGATTGTATTTCTGGGCCCACTAAATCATTATACTAACCGACCAACCACTCCCAGCCATCTTACAAATGCTAAATGCCTCAGGCAAAATGGTCAAGTATTCCCTTAAGCTCAATTCCTATGATGTCTAATTCTACCTAAGACAAGCAATTAGAACCTAAGTCCTTACATATTTTATCATAAAATACATAGAAGAGGAAGAAGAACAGTTAGACATCAACATACTAGTATGGAGTCTTTTCATTAATGGATCTTCTACTTAAGGGAAGGGGATAGGGTGGGGTCAACATAGCATTGCAAGGCCCTTATGGAAATAGGGTGCTTTATACATTGAAGTTCAGATTCTCAACAAGTAAAATGAAGCTAAATATGAAGCACTTATTGCTAGATTAAAGATTACCAAGGATATCGGAGTATAAAGCTAGAGATCCACTCAAACTCCATATTAGTAACCTAATAAGTGAAAGGAGAGTATGAAACAAAGGGAGAAATAATAGTTAAGTACCTCTAGATAGATCAGGGACTCCTTTCGAGTTTCACCTTATAGAAAATTAGTGAAGTCCCCTAAGTATACAACTCAGAGGTAAATAGACTGTCCAAGCTAGCCTCCACCATCGCCTCAACACAGCACAATGGTGGTAAACCACTTTTTATGAAGTACTTCCCTGAGCAAAACATAGAGGAGTGGGAATAAGAAATACTTGAAATATGACTAGCAAAATCCTAGCCCTGTTGGAGGAACCTCATATCGAAACATTTGAAGATCAAAGCACTACTAGAGGATCAAATCGAAGTGAAGAGATTGGCCTACACCTCAATTAATTATATGCTTATAGATGACATCTTATATCATTGAGGTCACAACATACCATGCCTCAGATGCCTTAGGCCAGAAGAGGGCACCCATGACTTAGAAGAGCTTTACATACGAGTGTGTAGTAATAATGTCTAGTCCTAAGCTCCATACATCAAAGCACTCTACGTGGGCATTACTAGTCAACTATTGATAGGAATTAAGCTACTAGGCCTTTAACCTATAGCCGAGCTTGAGGATTGGAAGGCCTAGCAAGGCGGATTCTTCTACTCCTACTAAAGCTAAGTGTGTCTTTGTCGAGTTACTCTATATGCCAAACCAAATGACTGCCCATCTCTTTGAAGTATATTGAGTTGTAGATTACTTATTCGTACTTGAGTCGACCAACGACTTGGCATCTCCCTTGCCAAGAAGCCAAGAGAGAGAGAACAGATTGATCCTTAGCTACCCTTGCTTTGACAAGCAACTAGACCATACATTTTTATCTGCATCCTCTAACAACCTCGCCAATGTATCGCTGCCACGTGTACAGGACCATGTTTGGAATCTACCACACTAATCATTTTTTTTTTCTTAAATATTCATTTATACCCTTATACATTACTTTTTTAGGGTGATACCCTTTTTGTCTTTTCCTTTTTCCCTAAATGCTCAAGTATAAATACCCCTTATACTTGTAGCTACAAATTAGATTGATCATTAATACACTAGACATTTGTCTCTCATAAACACTACTCTATTTACATTCACCTCACTCTTATCCTAACCCTTAAGTAAGGCTAGGTAGCGAGTAACCTCACTGGACCATCTCATGCATCATATCGAGTTGGGCCATGAGTTCTCAGAAGTTTCATTGGTGTATCATATCCATTGAAGTTGTTCATGGGTTTTTAATTACCGTCTCATTTGCATTTGTTCTTTCGTATATTCCCCATCACTTCCTTTTTGAGCTTTCGGTAAGCTTAGACCCACTCAGTGACCAGCCTTGTCTGTTCTTGGTCACGGTTCGCAATATCTTGGTGTTAGAGTAAAGATTTTTGTTAAGTTGTGGTTTGTGTTTGAAGTTCTATTTATACTTTGTTTTTATGTGTGTGAAATAAAGCAAGTTACTATGTTCGTAGATTGTTATGCTTGTTAGCTGTCACTTTTTCTAGTTTGTGGAAGTGTTTGCTATATTACCTATTTAAAGAGTTTGAGGTTTGAATTTTTAAAGAAAAATGACTGATCCAAGTGTAAACATTAGTGCTAGAGATCACAACAATAGAGTTGTACCATGGACGACAGTCTTAAGGAATCCCTAAGAGCATTGACGAGAGACTTGATGAAGTGGTAAATCTCTTAGTAGATTTGACCTGAGCTGTTCATGCGTTGGCTTGCCGACCAATTGAGGCTACACAAAACACCCCACAAGTCACTCAACCTATTAAAGGTTAGAATCTAGCTCGACTTGTTTGAGGTGGAGGAGTAGGTGGATGAATAAGATGAAGGATAGACTAGAGGGAACTAAATGAAGAAGACGAGGAAAAGTATTTTGAAGAAGAGCGAGCTTGCGTTCCCAAAACATCTGACCATGTGAAGGTTCGGATTTTAAGCTTCAATGGATCTGTGAATGCTGATGAATATCTAGAATAGGAAGAGAAAGTGGAGCATATTTTTTACTATTATCAGTATGAGGATTATAGGAAAGTGAGAACTACTGCTATTGAGTTCTTTGGATATACCACTTTGTAGTTGAAGAGTTTCCAAGCTATGAGGAGGTGAGAAGCCTATCAAGAGATTAACACTTGGCCTAAAACGAAAAGAATACTAAGAAATAGATTTGTGCTGAAAACTTACCTGTAAGATACTTTCATTCAGTTTCAGGAGCTGAGGCAAGGAGACCGAACAATTGACGAGTATGTTTAGGAATTCCAAATGCTTACGATCCAATGTGAAGTGGAGGAGCCCTTAGCATGAATAATCTCTAGGTTCATTACAGGATTAAGAGGTGATATTCGAGATATTATGGAGCTCCAACAATTTACCATAATGGATGAGGTCATTAGAAAAGCCTAACGAGTAGAGAGGTGGAGAAGAAGCCAAGTACCAAACAGAATGCTAACTAGCTGACCCGAATAAGGAAGTTATTAAGTTCAGTTAAGTACTGAGAGGAGTTGAACCGAAAGGTAGATATCTGTACTGAGCTAAAAGGTTGACTAGACAGTGAATTGCTGACTCGAACTTATGAAAAGGGTCAAGGGTTTGGTAGGAAGACAAGTCAGATCAAGTGCTTCAAGTACCAAGGGTTTGAACATATGGTTAGTCAATGCCTAAATCGAAGGATATGGTCATCAAGGGAGACATCCCTACGCTAGAGGTAGAAAGTATTGATGAGGAACCTAAGGAGGAAGAGACCACTGCCGAGAAAGAAGATGCTAAGAAAGAATTGATTGAAGAGGATGTGTCTGGTGTGGACTTGGACCAATTGATCATGGTAATCCAACACATAATGAACAAGGAACCTTCATGCGAGGAGAAGCTAAGAGAGAATTTGTTTCATACCACCTGTAAGGTGAATGATAAGGTGTATGCCCTCGTTGTGAATAGTAGGAGCTGTACTAATGTGGCATCAACTAACCTCATTACAAAATTGAACTTATCAACTATTGCACATCCAAGGCTGTACAAGTTGCACTGGTTGAGTGAGAAAGGAGTATTGCATGTCACTTGGCAAGCATTATTGTTGATCACTATCAGAAATTACTATGACCAGATTCTTTATGACATATTACCCATGTTTTCTTTCCATGTATTGTTAAGTAGACCATGATTGTTTGACCGAAGAGTTATCCATAATAGATATCGAAATACATATATGTTTTAGAAGGATAATATGAAGATTACATTGAACCCGATGCAACCAAGTGAAGTTAATGAACTACAGGACAAACTTGCTCGTGGATTGAAGAAGGCTTTGGTGATGAGTAAAGTCGAGCTCTAAGAGACCCTTAAAGTTGATACGCCGACCTTCATGTTGGTTAGGCGCCTATTGGAGATGAAGGAGCAAGGTAAACTACCCTAGAAAATAAAAAAGTTGCTAGACGAATATGCTGATCATTTCCCATAATAATTACCCAATTGGTTACCTCCAATTTGAGGTATAAAAGACTACATTGACTTAATACTTAACACCGCACTACCGAATAAGCCTGCCTATCGAATGAGTCCTAAACAGGCTTCTAAGCTTCAACTTTAAGTTAATGAGCTATTGGAGAGAGGGTATGTTAAGGAAAGTCTCATCCCTTATGCTATGTCGACGTTTCTAATGCTAACGAAGAGTGGAACCTGGTGGATGTACGTTAACAGTCGAGCTGTGAACATGATTACGATCAAGTATAAGTATCCCATCTCGAGTTTAGAAGATATGTTGGATGAATTGAGTAGAGCCAAGATCTTTAGCGAAATTGATCTTAAGTCTGGCTACCATTAAATTTGCATGAGGCTAGGAGACTAGTGGAAAACAACTTTCAAGACTCGACATGGATTATATGAATGGATGGTCATGCCCTCTGGCTTGTCAAATGCTCTGAGAACTTTCATGAGAATTATGAATCATGTGTTGAGCCATCTAATCGGGAAGTGTGTTGTGGTGTACGTTGATGACATCCTAGTCTACAGTACTCACATACTGAGTCATTGTAAACATCTCCAAGCCATTCTAGATATCCTCCATACTGAGAGATTATTTGGCAATCTCAAGAAGTGTTGCTTTTGCTAGGAGGAAGTGGTATTCTTGAGTTATGTAGTAAGTAGAGGAGGCTTACGAATGGATGATAAGATAATCTAAGCAATCGTTGAGTTGCTCACTCCTACTACTTATGTTGACATGAGAAGTTTCCATGGACTGGCTTCATTCTATAGGTGATTCATCAGGAATTTCAGCACTCTCACCACACTACTTATTGAGATAACGAAGAAAAACACCGACTTCTGATGGGGAGAAAGGGAGGAGAGGAGCTTTGCTAAGATAAAAGAAAGATTGACCTCTGCCCTTAGTATTAGTTCTACTTGACTTCAAGAAAATATTTAAGCTAAAATGTGACGCACCAAGCATTGGAATAAGCACTTTCCTAATGTAGGAAAGCCAACCAATTGCCTTCTATAGTGAGAAGCTTAAAGGATCATAGTTAAATTACTTCATATATGACAAGGAACTCTTAGCGTTGATCCGAGCACTACAATATGGCAGCATTATTTGCTACCAAGATAATTTGTCATATATATTGATTATGAGTCACTGAGGTACCTCTAAAGTTACATTAAGTTATTGAAGAGATTGGCGAGATGGGTTGAATTCCTTGAAAGATTCAATTTTGTAATAAAATACAAACAAGGAAAGAGTAATGTGGTTCCAAATGCTCTTTTGAGAAGACATGCACTTCTGAGTAAACTGTAGACCAGATTATTTAGGTTTACAATCATTAAAGGGTAGTACTCTAAGGATCTACACTTTAGTCCCATATTTGTACAATGTGTCAATAGAATAACAATGGATGAGTACCATGTGGAAGATGGCTATTTGTTTCGAGGGGGGAAATTATGTATGCCGACTTGCTTACTACGGGAGCTATTGATCAGGGAAGCCTACAATAGCAAACTGTTAGAACATTTTGGGGGAGAAAAGGACATATGAATTACTGAGTGGTCGATTCTTTTGGCCTAAGACGAGGCAAGGTGTACACCAAGTTGTTGAAAGCTATGTCGTATGCAAATGGGCTAAGTTTCGAGCTGAAAAAGGGAAAGCAATGCATTTTCCTATTCCGAAGAAACCATGGACTAAGTTGAGTATGGACGTTATCTTCGAATTACCACGAACTGCTTGAGGCAAAGATTCTGTAATGGTTATTGTGGATTAGTGCAGCAAGATAGTGCACTTTATGCCTTGCGCCAAAACTAATGATACTTCGGCTATTGCTTATCTTTTCTTACAGGAGATTGTATGGTTACATAACATGCTGAGAAGTGTAGTATTCAATAGAGACCCAAAGTTCTTGAATCATTTCTAAAGGACCTTATGATGATGGATGGGGACTAAACTACTATTCATTACTTCCAGTCACCCCCAAACTGACGGCCAAATAGAGGTGGTTAATCGTATATTAGGATCACTACTCCGAGCTATAATGGGTAAGAACTTAGCTAATTGGGACGTTTGCTTGACAATGGTCGAATTTACTTATAGCCGAATAGTACATGACACCATTAAGTAGACCCCCGTTGAGGTTTTCTATGTTTTCAATCCCAAGTTGCCCTTCGATCACACCCCTATACCTATGCCCGTGCAAGAAGGCCTAAACACAATAGCTAGAGCACAATCCCTTTAACACATCTATGATAAAGTCGCTTGGCACATCGCCTAAGTTACTAGAAGAATGCGAGAGAAGGCTAAGGGTAAGAAGGTTAAACAATTCTGGCAAAGAGAATTGGTATGGCTACACCTCAGCAAGGAATGGTTTTCGAGCAAGAAGAGGAACAAATTATCTGCAAGAGCTGAAGGACCTTTCAGAATCCTCTAGAAGATTAATGATAATGCCTATAGATTGGAGTTGCCTGAGGACTATGGGGTTTTTGACACCTTCAACATTATCGACCTCAGTCCATATCACCCCAATAGAAAGCTGATTAAAGACCATTTGGATTTGATCTTAAATCCAAATCAACCTGGAAGGAATGATAAGAATCAAGTTACTAGGCCTTTGACCCGCAGCTAAGCCCGAAGATTAGAAGGCTTAGCAAGGTAGATTTTTCTACTCTAGTCAACTCTTGTCGAAGCTAAGTATGTCTTTGTCTTCTTACTCTTTATGCCGAGCCGAATGACTGCCCATCTCTCTGAAGTATACTAAGTTATAGATTACTTACTCGTACCTAAGCCAACTAATGACTCAACATCTCCCTTACTGAGAGAGAGAGACTGGACTAATTCTTAGCCACCATTGCTCAGACAAGCAACTAAACCATACACTTTTGTTCACATCCTCCAACGCCTTCGCAAATGTATTGCCACTACGCATACTAGACTACGTATGGAATCTACTACACTAATAATTACTTTTCTTGAATATTTATTTTTACCTATGTACATTACTTCTTTAAGGTAATACCCTTTTTGTTTTTTTCTTTTTTAGGCATGTTGCCATAAATTATTAAGTATAAATACCCCTTGTACTTGTAACTGTAAATCAAATTGAACATTAATACACTGGTGATATCAGGCAAGTGCACTTATCAGTTTTAATATAGCGGATGTGAGTCCAAGTCGATCCCTCAGAGACTTCGAGTACTAATATTAACCTTAGCTTTATTATCTAACCGGAAAATTATGAAAGTTTGAATTAATTAAAAATACTAAAATTAACAAACTAACTTAATTATAAGACTTAATTAAGCAATTGAAAAAGCGATAAAATTAAGAACGACTTCAAGAAAGTAATAACGTATTTAGGAATTATTTCCCCTAGAGTTAATCATATGATCGCTTAAAATATATTCAATTCGGTTTCTATTATTCTTGACCGGAGGGATTCACAACTAAAGTTAATACCTTTCTCAAGCATATTAACCCTAATCCTAAATTATTTACCGGAATCTCTTCACTTAGTAATATAATTTAGAATTGCATTAATGTATAATGAATTCCCATACAAATAATTAACTTTCCGGAAGAAACATGTATCTTATCTCTAAGTATACATGTAATTCTCTCCAATTATGTAAAGATCTAATTATACATGCAATTTCTCAATCAACATGCATAATATCATATATTGATATTTTAGAAATATCAATTAACAATTAAACGACATAATTGAATCAAGCAAAAATAGAAACTTTATTGAGAATTCTAAATCAATCCAAGAATCACATGAAACCTTAGGTTCCATAATCCTAAATACACAAATTTAAGCTATCATAATGAGACTAAAAACGAATTCCATCAATAACATAAAATAAAACATGAAAAACTCTTTTGATTGATGAAAAATCTCTTCGATCTTGAAGTCGGTGTTGCTTTCGCCTTTTTCTTGTCCTTCTCCTCAAATCTCTTGTCTTCTCTAATGTCTCATATGTCTTTTGAAACCCTAATATGTCCTTTTATAGTGTATCAAAAGGTTTTCGTTTTCTTTACCAGATACGACCTGGGACATGACCGTGTCCCTAGGTTGTGTAACTTTTTGCTCCTAGCCAATTTTTTCTACATGGACTATGTAACTTCAAAACTTCATAACTTCTTCGTTTGAACTCTGAATTGAGTGAAATTTGATTCATTTTCTTCATTTTCAATCCTAGAATGCGTTCAAACCTAGAAATCAAAATTTTACTCAATTAAGTATCAATTTCTTTAAATAAAACCAAAAATGTGAGGAAAATACTATAAAATCACCACATGAAATATGTTTAAAATTAGAGTTATCAATTGGACATTTGTCTCTTGTAAACACTACTTTGTTTACATTCACCTTATTCTTATTCTAACCCTTAAGTAAGGCTAAGTGACGAGTAATCTCACTGGATCATCTCGTGCATTATCTCGAGTTGTGCCATAAGTCCTTGGAAGTTATATTAGTGTGTTATATCTATTGGAGCTATTTGTAGGTTTTTGCTTACTGTGTCATTCACATTTGTTCTTTCGCACATTCCCCATCACTTCCTTTTTAAGCTTTCGGTAAGCTTGGATCTACTCAGCAATTGGCCTTGTCTGTTCTTGGTTACGGTTTGCAATACTGTAAGCAATATATTCAATATTCTAAACTATGATGATGCCTTACGGCTACATGTATAGTGGGTGTTTATACTCAAAAAGTTAGGGCATCTTATCTAAAATGAAAAATAATAAAAGGGTAATGTCTAAAAGAAGCAATGTATGAGGAATAATGAAGGATATAAATGAAAAATAAAAGAAATCAATGGATTTGTGCAGTGGAATCCTTCACATGGGACTTGGATACGTAGCAACAGGTAATTAGAGATGCTTGTAGCAGAAATAGATAAATGGTATAATTAGGATAGAGGGTTGAGCAAGGGTATCAAGTAGAGGTACTAAGCAGACTTGGTTTCATTTGAGAAGAAGTGATTGTAGATATGTGCTGGAGTTCTTAGCACCAATATTGTTAAGCTAGAGGTTAGCTTAGTCATAGCTGAGTAGAGTTATGAGGGGTTAGGCAACCGATAGAGCTTAAGTTAGGTTGGCACTTGACTACTAAGAGGAGAGAAGTTACTTGGCTTGGCATGTAAGGTTAGTTGACAGTGAGGGTCAACTCGGCTTCAATAGGAGTTGGTTGGAGTAGGATGATAATTTGCTATGTTAGCCCTTGAAGGCCTCGAGCTCGAGTTCATGTTAAGGGTCCGATAGTTCGTTTCCTATCACTATGGCCTCTAATTTTTAGCATACCCATGTCATAGCACTTCATGTTGGACTTTCTTAATGCAATATTAGCCCACTCCCTATTGATAGGTGGCAATCCAGGCTCGTACTACATTATGCATCTCATCAATCGTATTGAGGCTCACTTGGAGGGTCATATAGTTGTATTCACATTGAAGTTTTAGACCCTACTTGGAAGTAATTCAAGCTTAATGGGGAGTACAATTTCAATCCTGAAAGAAAGACAAAAAGGTATTTCACCATGGATTTTCTATAGGTTGTGCAGCATCCTTAGAAAATGTTGGGGAGTTCATCTACTCATTTACCCTCTGTGCGCTCCACCTTCTCCTTTAGCCTACTAAGGACAATCTTAGTGATCGCTTCAACCTAACCATTGTTCTAAGGGTATGGGACCAAAGTGTAATGGAGCCTTATATTATACTTATCATAAAACTCTCAAAACTTGGTGTTGTTGAATTGTTTCTCATTATCAATGATCAATGCATAAGGTACCTTGAAGTAAGAGAGGATTGTATGTAAGGACTAACCGTTGGTTGCTCAATCGATGATAGTCACCACTGTTTGGGCTTCTACCTATTTTGTGAAATAATCTACTGCCACTAAGATGAATTACTAGCCTCCAGATGCCTTTAGGAAGGGTCTAAGCACATATAAGCATCATCAAGCAAATGGCATTGGGCTCATCATGGGGTAGAGGTTGCAACTTGGAGCTCGGTGTATGAGGGATAGGAGCATACTTTTGAGATTTATGACATTTCTGAACTATGATTGATAGGAATAGGCCTGTGCTAATCTCTAGGCTAAGGCCGACCTGTTGCAAGTCAAGGCCAACCTAATCTAAGCCAAGGTCGATCTATTCCAAGCCAAGGTTAACCTATCCTTAGCCGAGGTCGACCTACCCCACCCAAGGCCAAGCTGATACTAAAAGGCTGAGAAGGGAAAGAGAAATAGCTTAGTAACAACTCTGTTAGACAAGCACTAAGGGCAACTATAGGCCAACCTGATCTATAGGGGATGAGGGATTAGAGAGTCAACTAGCTCTTTCCTAAGAAGGGAAAGAGGGACCAAACAATCAAGGTCCTAAGTCTAAAGACCTGCACAATACGCATGAGGAATCTAGTGTTGACCAATTCTAGAGCTTAGTAATTATGGGCTAACCTTACAAGCAACTTGGCCAAGTACTGTAGGACTTCAGTGGCTCTTACTTAAGCGAAGGCATCCAACTACCAACCTCACCCAATTTGGATCATACTTATTCTAGGATAGCTTGAATGACCCATATGCTAACCTTCCTGTTAAATGCATGAGTTGTGTACACTTGTAAATATTTGCCTTAACTTTAACTGTAGGCCTACTTTAGGGTTTAAGGCCTTATACGCTATTTACATTTTTGCCACTAGGGTTTTAGGATGTACTATAAATAGTAACTTCTGTAAGTAGTAGACAATAGATTATCATTAATCATTAAAGATATTTTCTAAGAGAAACTTTTCTCATGAGCTTGCTTCATGCTTGTCTCCTTTTAAGTGATTATTCAACATATTATTCCTCTTTAATCCTTCTTATGTTCTTATCAATCGTCTTCTAAAGATGGTGGTGAAGCCCTCATTTGAGCGAGTTATGAGTTATATCTAAACTTCATTTGAAACTACGAGTATAGGTTTAGTTTTTGTGAGTCGTATTGAAATCCATTTTGAGCTTAACCCTTAATTATATTTGTGTCTTGGTGTATGATATCCATCCACATTCGTATTCAAACCCCATTTACTATTTACCCCCATTTCCATCTGTATGCCCAAATCATATTAATAACCCTCAAACCCTCTTTCATAGTTATCACAAATCATGACCAAGAATAGATAAGGTCAACGCTGAATGGGTCCAAGTTTGCCAAAAGCTCGAAAAGGAAGTGATGGGGAATGTGCAGAAGAACAAACGCAAATGACATAATAAAAAAAAACCTATGAACAACTCTAATAGATATGATGCACCAATGGAACTTCCGAGTACTTATGGTACAACTCGATATAATGCATGAGATGGTCCAGTAAGGTTACTTGCCACCTAACCTTACTTAAGGGTTAGGAATAAAAGTGAGGTGAATGTAAATAGAGTAGTGTTTACAAGAGACAAATGTCCAGTATATTAATGTTCAATCTAATTTGCAGCTACAAGTATAAGGGTTATTTATACTTGAGAATTTATGACAACATGCTTAAAAAGGAAAAGACAAAAAAGGTATTACCCTAAAGAAGTAATGTATAAGGATAAAAATGAATATTTAAGAAAAGTAATAATTAATATGGTAGATTTCATACGTAGTCCTATACATGTGGTGGTGATACATTAGCGAGGCCACTGGAGGATGCAGACCAAAGTGTATGGTCTGGTTGCTTGTCTATGTAAGGGCGGCTAAGGATCAATCCGGTCTCTCTCTCTCTCAATAAGGGAGATGCTAAGTCATTAGCCGACTCGGGCACAAGTGAGTAATCTACAACTCGAAATACTTCAGAGAGACGGGTAGTCATTCGGCCTAGTATAAAGAGTGACGTAGCAAAGACGTACTTAGCTTTGGTAGGAGTAGAAGAATCCCCCTAGCTAGGCCTTCTAGTCTTCAGGCTTAGTTACGAGTCAAAGGCCCAAGAGCCTGATTCTTATGACACAACTTGTTTAATTACTTCACTTTTATCCCAACTCTTAAGAAAGACTAAGTGGTGAGTACTCTCATTTGATCAGCTCGTGCATCATATTAAGTTGAGACATGAGTCCTCAAAAGTTTCCTAATGTGTTATATCCTTAGAGTTGTTTGAGGGTTCGTTTATTTTACTTTCATTGTTGTTTACGCATTCACTACTTTGTTTTCAAGCTTTTTGTAAGCTTAGACCCAACTTGATATCGTCGCCTTTGTTAGATCTGAGTGTGGCGTATCATCTTGGTATCAAAGTGAAGGTTTCATTTATATAAGTTGTGTTTGAAACTTCTTAAGTAGTAAAGATTGTAGTAATGTGTTATGTAGAGCTTAGCTGTAAGTGTTCGATTAAGTAGAAGGAACAATAGTTTGTTATGGTTGCATACTCTGTTTTTCCCTATTTCAAACATATGAAAATAGAGCAAGTTTCAGTTTGGCTTATTATTCTTAGGAAGTGGCTGTTGTGTTTGCAAGAAAGTTGAATTTTTGCATGAGAAAGTGTTTGTGTGTATGATTATTTGGTTTGGAGAAGCAATATTTGTTGTCTCTTAGATTCTAAGTTTTGTTATTGAATTTTATCAAAGAGAATGATAGATCCTAATGTTAATGTCAGTATTAGAGATGACAATAGTGGTGTTGTCTACCATGGACGACAATCTCAAGGCACCCTAAAGAATATAGACAAACGATTGATGAGGTAGCTAAACTCATAACTAATTTGACTAGAGCTGTTCATACAATGGCTTATCAACATGTTGAGGCCGTACAGAATACTCCACAAACTGCTTAACCTGCTAGAGAATAAATCTGAGCTCGACCAGTTCGAAGAGTAGGAGGATGAGTAAAGTTAACTATTGATTTTTGTTCCGGTACGTGAACACCTACAAAACAAGAAAACGGCTAGTGGAGGTGTCAAAGGGTGCTTCGGTATGGCCACTCTGATACCTAAGTCAACCCTCTTGTCATATGATGAGAATTGTTAAGTGATCAAGAAAAATGAGAGAATGGAAGAGGGTTCTCTTACCTAGGGGTCTTGTTTGGTATTTATAGTAGGTGATTGGATATGCGTATACAGATGGACCCTAAGAGTCGGTCTCAACTCTTAAAATGATCCATTTAGGCCTTTGGCTCATTTACTAAAAATGCTATCAACATTTGCCCCATACTCTCTTTGATGACAAAGTCGACATAGAGGGTATTTAAGGAAGTTAATTTTGTGAAATCTCTAAAAAACTTTGCAATCTAAGGCCTAAAAAGGCTAAGGAGCAAAGGCCTAGAGAGATGAAAGGTGGATGAAGCTAAAGCGTTTGAAAAGGCAAGGGCTTAAAGGAGCTAGAACACTTAGAGAGGTAAAGGCCTAAAGAGGCTAATTTATCTTAAAAGGCGAGGGCCTAAAGAGGTTGGAATGCATAAAGAGGCAAAGGCCTGAAAAGGCCACTGTATCTAAAAAGGCAAGGGCCTAAAGAGGTTGAAATGCCATGATAGGCGAAGGCTTGAAGAGGCTAATATGCCTAAAGAGGCTAGGTAAGCATGTAGGTCATCTAAACTAAGTATGAGACGTACTAAGTAAAGTTGTAAAGTAGCCTAGTTAGCCTCTAGTACATTAATGTATGGGACTTTGGTACAAAATGTTGGATTTGAGCATTTAACCCATTGCCGTTTGATGGTTTAAGGTTTTCAATTAGCTCGTTGTTTATTTATTAGATAGAGCAATTGAGTTTATACTAGCTTGTTGTCTATAGTTTGTAGGACTTAGAACTATTAAAAGTTGCCCGTTAGTGAATTATACTTATGTGGGCTTAAAATAAGGGTATTTGTTTAGCCCTCATTTGTTTTAGAATTCTCACACTCATCTCCAAAAAAGTAGAAGTTAGCTTGCTAAGAATCAAATCAATCATTTCAAGTGCTAAACAGTCAACACTTTTATTATCAGGGTTGTTGGAACTCATATCATGGAGCATCATGCATGTAAATAGTATATAACACACGGATCAAGTGTAAATATTAACAGCTGATTGGCATGAGGGACAATATAAATCCCGTAACTCAAAAATAAATGAATGAATGATTCATAAGTAACTCAAATAGTAGTAGGAGTGCGGTTTGTCAAAGAAATTGTCCTTCATTCATGTTGCTATTGTTTGTGTGATCAAATTTAAAGCACCTCTTATCTTGTTGGATATTAACTACACCGCATAGGCTTTATTTGGTTCGGTTACCTTTCTATGACAGGTGGCTCAACAACTTTAAGGGGAACATTTATAATGTAAGGATTTCTTGGACTTAATCCCCTGCCTTTGCATCACAAGTATAAGCATCCAACATGAAGCTAATGTCCTGAAATGGACCATGCTTCAACGGTTGTCAGATTATGAATTATCTCAACGTAATAGTTGATGTAAAGTACACAAAGCTCCCAATGACTTCAACAAATACCCAATACAAGGGAGCAATGCTTCATGAATCATAATGAGGAAGTCCTTGTTGCTATGGACTCCTTGGATGTTCAGCTTAGCATTTCACTTGGGTACATGGAGGAATATTTGGCTAATCCAATTGTCGTTCAGTGCTTCAGGATAAGTTAGCATAGCCTTTAAATTTTAGTTTCTCGGCTACCTTAATACTCAGACTTGTCAGTAGAAACATCTTGTCAATAATAGAGGTTGGTAGAAAAATACAATTGCAATTGATGTCCAAGAACTTGGAAATTATCTTTCTCTTGACCTTGTTCATGCTTAGATTGGAGTTGACATGGACGGCTTAGATTGTTGCTCAACAAGTTGAAACATGTAGCTTGGTGAAGTTTAACTAATGAACTCGGATGAGTCGACACAACTATTTTTCGGCACTTATGGGAGCTTTTTCCGCTAGCTACCTAACCTGGTTTAGTGGCTGCTCGGCATTTGGACGCTCAGGCTATGAAAAGAAAACAGCTTGGCACGTGCGCTGGGAGCAGCTTGACGTAGTCAAATTGGAGCAGCTTGATAGGGTCTGTCCCATTCTACAGCTCGGCATCAAACTTTGAGTGTATAGCTCAGTCTTGTTAGGTCAATAAAAAATATAGCTTCAAGTTCGCTTCATGGGAGCTGATATGAGTTCGGACCATATTGAGATGCAACTTTAGTGGAGCTTGTATGGAACTTATCATGACATAGCTCGGGGTATGAAGGTATATCGTCAACGATAAGTTTGGAATATGAGTAGCTTGGTCATCAAAGTTGAGAGCTCTGATTTGCTATTTGGATGCATGTGTGGCTGATCAACTCGGCGACTAGCTATCCATAAACATGTCATAGTTACTTGGCATGTAAATTGCTCGGCTAAAGATTCTCAGCAATTCAGCGTGTAGCTTGGGAACTTGATATAACTCGGACGCATTCAGCTTCTCAGCAACTTCGCTGGCCAATAGAAAAACTCGACATCAATGTCTCACTTCGAGTAAAGATAGGAGCTGCTTTTCGGCACTATGAGACGCAGAGACTCGGTTTGGGATCGGTATTTAACTGCTTGGCAAATATTCACGACTATGCCACTACTGGACATGTTCGGCCTCTTGGCCATTATTACTTTCGACCAAGTGTCTTCCTCAGTCCTCAAGCCTATCCAAGAACGCTCAGCCTTGACCCCACTTCTGGACATGTTCAGCTTCTTGGCTATCAAAGAATAGCTTGACAAGGAGATGGGCTATTGCTTGGCATTTTAACTCGACATTGCTGCTTGGAGTCGAAGCTTGTTAGCGTTAGTTTTAGTTAATCAGCAGCTCTTACTTACAAGCAGAGATACTGACTCCTCGATCAACGATGTTTGGAGTGCCAATCAAAGTTGTAGCTCAGCACTTTTTGTGAGCTGATAGGAGATGCTTAGTCCTACTATATTCATGGTAACATAGTTCCAATACTCGACAAGCGAGTTGCTCGGACTTTGAGGTAATTAACTCAGCCTCTACCGTTCAATGTCAGCATCTTGCTCACTGACTAGTTTGTACACAGCTCCAACTTGCTACGTATTGCTCTTCAGTGAGATTGGAGTTGCAAGGCTTCATTGAAAGGGAGCTGCTTCGGGCTCGGCCATGACATACCTCGGCACACGAAATCGAACTCAGGTCTTTTGGTGTTGTCCAACTCAATTTAGAGCTTAGTCGAATGGAGCTTTAAACTCAATAATATTTTGTGAAGTGAGCAGCTTGATGAAATGTCCTTAAGAATTCAAATTGGACTTTGCTTAAGAGCTTGAACAAACAGCTTAGCCACGCAAAATTCAAATCTTACTTATCCAAAAATCCAATGCTGGAGTTGCCTAGCTTTGAAGTTTGCGTCTTTCATCGAAACTAAGCTTGGCATTGGATTTCCATGTGTACAAAAGCCTTAGCTTGACTTGTTACTGCTAGCATGCAGCTCGTGCGACCAAAAAATAGCTCAGCCATGAGGGAGCTTAAGAGTTAGCAACATGATTGGTTCCAACAAGGTTGGGAACTGATGAACTATCGATCAACTGTCCCATTATTCGCGCATGACTCCGAGGATTGTTATCCCTCGCCTGAAGAATTCTCTTTCAGCAACTTGCTAATGATGAGAAAATTTACACCAAAGGAAAGTGGTTGAACTCCTTAAGCTTCTCACATTGTCATACTATGATCTATGTTATCGGTAATGATGATACTGACCATTCTTTAGCCAAAAACCCTATGCCAAGTAATCTGATTAACTGTTACCGAAAGGTTCTTGCCGAGTGACGAGAGAGTTACTTATCGGTCGAGTAGTTTTCTCTTGGTATAGTACCATCTCCCTTGTTTCGACCCCTTTGTTGTCGTAGCATCTTGATCCCTCTCACCTGCTATACTTAGAGAATATTTATACAGGATCAATATTACACTGCTACCTGTTCACTTGTCTGACATTATACCACTTTTCCATTTTTGTTTTTTTGTCCTTTTTACCTTTTTCGTATGTATTAGGATTTCCTTTTTTATATATTTTCTTATAATTTCTTTATTTGTAATATTACACTAAGGTCTTATTATAAATAGTTAATTTCTCTTATAAGCACGAGATAACTTACATTTTTAATATCGAATATTCTGTTGTTGTAAGATAACCCTCTCCAAGTCATCTTTCATACATTCTTATCTAATCTTGCCAAGTAACTTAGGATTAGTGGTAGGTGGACCTTGACATTAACTTGTGCGTCATATCAAGTGAGGTGTCAAGTCGTGTTGTAATCGTTGGTGAGTCACATCCTTCGAGTAGTTTCAAATCAGTTACTTTTGTTCATCTGTGAACCATTTCACTCTCACTTTCTTTGATATTTTGGAGGATCCATTTTAGGCAGATTTGCAACAATAAGCCCTAGCGATAAGTAAACCCCTAGGTACATCAGTCACTATTTTTTGTTATGCAATAAAGAAGCTTAAGTGCATTGCTCAAATTCACTATGTCACACGCAGGAAGTGCTCAATTTGCAGCGGCTACTCTGCCATCTCACTATAATTTCTCGGCAATTTGACATAGGGCTTAGAGCTTCGAGTTGGCAAACTACTCAGCCAAAACTTATCAGCCAATATTCACAGCCGTTCGGCACTCGCCATGGATGTACTACCGATCGGAACCTAGAGCTCGGCAAGTAGAGAATATATGTCGACTGTTCATCTTGCAGTCATGCACATGTGGTAAAACTTGGAATTTCTAAATCCTATCCATCTTGAAAAGTTTTAAAACTTCGAGTCGCTTGATGAATAGGTACTCGCATGTGTTAAGAAAAATTGCTTGCTCCTGTGGTGAAAAGAGCTCAGGGCAGCTACTCTACCATCTCGTTGCAGCTTTTCGGCGACTCAGCACACAACCTGAAATTTGTCTATTTGGTTAAGTGAGCGGCTTGCTCTTGGTTGTCATTTTCGAGCTTCATCTATAATAAAGCAACTTTGTCTTTGTTTGGATTGTCTAGAAGCGAGGAGCTATTGCTGGGCTAATTTGAACATCTCTAATAGCTTAGCCTAGGTCAGCACTTTGGATATTGAATGTTTTGTATCAGCTTTGTGTTGGCCGCTTCCATTTTACTCAGAACAAACCTTCATTGCTACTCGGGTAAAAATTTTTGTAGGTCAGCCGAGAAGATTTCTATTAGAGTGCTTGGCGGAGAGAGCTTGATAGAGCATGGAAGTTTTTTTCAAGTCTCTTGTACATATAGACTAGAGATAAAGTCAATGCATCAACAGGTCGGCATAACAAAAATTTGCCTAGTACTTTAAGGCTCCGCACAATAGAAATTCTTTTGTATACTTGAAGCTTGGCTCGCATGAAGTTTAAAATATCCATTGAAGCAAGAGCTAGTTGACATAAATTGGAATTCAATTCTGTTAAGTTAGCTGATAGCTCAACAATTTGTCTCACAATAAATCTTTAAAATCCTCCAATTGATGTAGAACAACAAATAAAATAAGAGGAGCTCTCAGGAGGACCTCCATTGCTGCTGTTCGATTGGAGTTCAGAGCGAATTAGAAAGCTCGGTAGTCGTCTAAATAGGAGGGCACGACAGCTCCTTTTTCAGTAATTCACCGCATAAGAGATTCTAATTCCTACTGCTGTTACACTTTAGATTAAGGATAGCTCAAACCAATCAACTCAAATGGGTCTTCAAGGAGTGCTTAAGCATAGAGCTACTCAGCATTGAATCAAACAAGCTATAACTTGCTCAGAAAGTGCGAGCTCAGGGTTGCTTGAATGAATGCCCAGATTAAAAGCCGTTATAGATCAGGTCATCATGGTAGAGAATTCCATCCACGGGCGTATGAGCTCCTACACCGCAACTTGGTTTCATTTGGTCTTGGATAGATCAGAGCATTGAACAACAACTTGACTCTATCGTTTGCAACTTGATTTTCTAATAAGTTGTCATCTCAAAATCCCATCAAGAGTAAGGCAACCAGCCTTTAATTAAGTCGGCCAAAACTTCATCCATTGATGCAGTTGACGCTACAGTTGCTACACAGGTGAATCTCTTATCCAATCCGCAAATTGCTACTAAGGCATTAGCTGAAGCGAATGTACTAAGGAAGGCACCATCAAGGGGAAGATGCATGCCTTGCACTCCCCCTATCATTTATTCAAGTATTTCCTAGGGATATAATACTCAAATTATGAACTCGTAGCAGCCTGCAAGAACTGTTCTTTATACATTCTTTATTTATAACTAGACAAAAAATGATTTTGGCCCTTATCAATCGGTTACATGAAAACATAACCAAGAGGCATTACACAAAGACAGTTATATAAGGTAGTCTCTTCGAGTTTTTATGGTATCAACATGGTCCAAGGAACCGAAAAACAACATATTCAAAGAAAGCATGTTTGAAGCAAATCATCAACTGCCATCGAAACATGGAGTATAGTAACATTAATGCATATATTTCAAGCAAGTGGAAAAGAGAAAATCCTAGCAGTGAAATAAGTCGGTATTTCTCGAATCAACTTGCTAGACTTGGAAAGGAAATAAAGAATAGAATTATAACAAATTGTATTCAAAAGGAATCATCAAACCGTATTCAAAAGACACTATTAAAGGAAGAAACATCTTGATGGATTGTTTGATTCCGATGGATGGTGCTAATTGTTGACTGTTGAGTTTCATTCCAATGTATAGACATTTGCAAAATGAGAAAACAGTTATGGGAAGTACCAAAGGGTGCTTCGGCATAACTACTATGATGCCTAAGTCAACTCTCTTATCATATGGAGAGAATTGTCAAGTGATCAGGAAAATGAGAGAATGAAAGAAGGCCCCTTATTGGTGGGTTCTTATTTAGTACTTATAGTAGATGATTGGATATGTGTACACGGATGGGAACTAGGAGTCGGGCTTAAGTCTTGATATGATCCGTTTAGATCTTTAGCCCATTAACTAAAAATGCTATCAACAAGTATGATGAAGGATTGACTTAAGAGAGATCGATGATCAAGGAGAAGAAGAGTACGAAGAAGAATAGGAGCAAGCTTGAGCATCATGAATTACCAACCATGTAAAGCTTTAGATTCTAAACTTCAATAGTTTTGGAAGTGCTAACGATTGCCTTATAAACCTTGTAAATTATAGTACAAATCTTAAACTAAATCTAGATAATTCAGATAACTTTATGAGTCAACAAGGTAGTATAGATTAAAAACCTTATTTAAATTGTAAACTCTAAATTACTGTAAACCCCTAGAGTTTTTTATCTAGTTTTTGAAGTAAACTCGAGTATGTTAGATAATTTAGGAGTTGATAAGGCAAATGAAACTGAAAACTCTAAAATACCTAGTCAATCGCATATAAAATTTTTCTACCCTAAATGTATGTAAACACTAAAAATTTTATTTGAAAGTAATAAAAACTCTAAAGCTATAACCTTAAAGACATATGAGCACTAATTTGTCATAATATATCCTAAAACCCTAATTAATAATATAATATTTGTATTTTGCCAAATCATTAGTGAAAGATTAGAAATATTTTCAATCATGCATATATATTTAGAATCCTTAAGTAATCCGTTAGAAACTAAGATATTATATCATTTATCTCATTTATCTTTTAAGTATATAATTATGATAATATTACATAGAGTTAAGGGTGTAGTTGATACTTAGGTTAAATGTAGTAAACTTTAATACCTTAATTGATACTTTTCATACTAGTTATGCTAAGTAGCCTATCAAATGATATATATAGGATATGAATACCCAAAGTAAGATCTCATTATCTATTTTTACTAATCAATTTATCAAATGCCTCATTTCCTTAATTTTTCTCTTAATTTTCCTTGATTACTATATTATGTATACTAAATAGCATATGCTTTTAGAAAGTTGACCAAGTCAACACATATTAACCAAGGTCAAAAGATTGACTAAGTTAACATGTAGAAAAGTCAACAAAAGACACTTACACTTTAAAAAATATCAAAGTTATTTAATGATTTCTTTTCTTTTAGCTTTTTTCTTCCTTTCTTCCCTTTAATTGCCATCCACTCCTTTCCCTTCTAGATCCCACTTCCTTCTTCTTTTCAAACATAATACAAAACAAAAAAATAAAACCCTTAGCTCACCTCCATTGTTGTGACCTCTCCTTTCCCTTTCACTTTCCAAATTTGCATCCATATTTCAAGAACAAACTAAGGTATGTAACTATGTTATTATGTATTGCTTTATATTAATTATTAGTTAGGTGAAGAGGTAGATTAGATGAATAGTTATGTGTTATGTACATCTATGTTGAAGAAGGCATAAAGTTTCAATTTTTAGGTATAGAAAAGTAGAAATCATGGTGAAGTAGAAGGAGATGCATGTGTATATGTTTTTAAGTATATATATATATAGGGGTATACTAGAAAAATACAAGTATAGAGACCTTTGTACATAAGTATTCATTATGTTCATAACCTAAACTAAGACATATACTAATTATACATACTTATACCATTTTAAATACACTCTTAAAACAAAAAAGAATGGAATTAGAGAAACTTTCTTAAGAGGAATTTTTGGCATACAAAATTGGTATAAAAATATGTATGTGACTGTATGTATATATGGATATATGTACAAGTATAAATACGGTATAAGTATACGTATAAGTATACTGGCATATATATAAGTATAGTAAAGGTATATGTATATAATTAGCATATGTAAAGTGTACATAAGACACTTAAGTATGATATAAGCATGAGGTAAGGCTTATGTAATTAAATGATGAGGTAAGCAATGATGCAATTAAAAGATGACATAAGTCATGATTAAGCAAATGATGACATAAACAATGACATAAGGATTGATAATGTAAGCGATGACATAAGTATAAATTTATAAAATTAGAAATAAGAAGAGTATCTAAGAATTAGGTACATGAATTAATAAACCCTAATACACTTCCTGAATTGAATTTAACTTAATTAAGTACATGAATTAATAATATCAAGGTATAAGAATCTAAGGACTAACCAAATCATTAAGTATAGACATAGGATATAAATAGAAGCAATAAGAATAATTAAGCTTCAATGATAAAAATAATTTCCATAAATTTAGTCCATATTATAAAACACAAGTCTTAACGTCCAAAATGGATATCACCATGTGAATGTGCATCCGAAAACGATGAAAAACGATTATAAATTCATAAATATTAGAAATAGAACGAAAAAGTTACATACGATTAGTGATAAAGTCTAATCGCATAAAAGTTGATAGTAATCTAAGTAGAATTAGGTAAATAGATATTTAGAATTACTAGTTAATTCAATTACTTATTTACATTATTATATCATAATGATCAGGTAATCTCAAGGTAAGCGAGGATCTCTCGATTGATTACTACAATTAGAGTGAGTTGTCATGGTCGAGTAAGTATTTACCTTATGATTCCATAGTTGTATGTGATTGTAGATAGTAGACCTAAAGGTTATTGTTGATTGACTATTGTATGGGGTCGAAAAACGCTTGTGTATGTTATTACATATTGAGTTGTGAATTTACCTTAAGTACAGATAATACTTTGTTTGTTGTATGGTAGTATAGAAAATGATTGTATACTATTGAATGGTCACATCATAATTGGACTTAATTATACTCGGCTCATAAGAAGAAACCGGTACATGCATTAATATGCATTGCATAAACGCAATTCTAGCAGTCATATCATACGGAGGTAAAGAGAGGCCATTCGGGGGTTGTTATTATTAATTTATTGGTTCTGTATGGTGCACTCGTACAAAATGACCTTACCTTGGATGCGAGAATACTAAGCATTAGAAGTGTCAATCGCTTGGCTAAAAGTTAAGTCTAGAAACCTTTATTTAGGGGTGAGTATGGACTATGGGGGCCTACTCACAATTATACTAGAACTTGGTTTTTATGAAAATAAAAGACTTGTTTGATTTAAGTATGGAATATGGAATTTCATAGTAAAGTAAGTTCTAGTATAATACCCAAATCTGATTGGTGTTGTGTATACTCCAACCTTGACTTCGAAGAGCGTTAAATCTAAGTTATGTATATGGACTAGTTAACTATACGTATTGTTTGGCATTCTATTTGATCAATCATTCATATGCATGAATATAATGTATTTATAACTTGCCAGTAGTGTGACTGAGGATTTTGCTCACTAAGCTTAGGCTTATACCCCTTAAACTTTTGCTACAAGATAACTTGTTCGTAGAAGCTGGCTGAAGGATGCCACATGTTAGCTTGAGGACTTGGGCAAAAGTGAACCATCTTATATATTGAGAGAAAACAGATTATGTAGACTCTTACTTATGTACTTTTGTTTTAGCAGTAGTATAGACCTAGATATAATAAATTACTGTATATTATATACGTTGTAGTTTAAATTTTATATAAATATGTTTATGTAATAATACCATATGGATCTGTATGTTCTTAAGAAATTAGAGATTGTAGAGCCTTTTATATTATGTGAAAAGTTCATAATTGGAAGGGTAATCAATCAAGAGTTCTTCATATAGTATACAACATCTACTACAAGTAGACCGTCCTCAGTTCGTGACAACTACTACCATAATAAAAAAAACCTTAAAATATTAATCGAAACCCTAATCACATGTAAAAACCTTAAACTCGAAATATGAGCAAATACTAAAGATTCTACCCAAATATGGTATAAACTCTAAGACTCAAATTTTAAACTATTCAATGTACCAATTTATTACAAAGATAATAAAACCCTAATTGAACCAAATAATTGAACAATATCTTAAATCGTGTTAAATCGCTAGTGAACAGTTAAAAATAACTTCTAAATACTTGTAAGAGTAAAATACTACATTAATTCATTAAAAAAATTATAATATTATAGCATAATTAAAATTAATCTTATATTTACATAGATAAGTTAGTATAATGTTAATTTAGATATACATAGATAAGTTAGTATAATGTTAATTTAGATATTATTGGTTATTTAGATAATGTATAGTAAATATTAATAACATGATTTATAATTTACCTTATAATTATATTATTTATTATTCTAAATGTTATTTATAAGATTAGTAAAATATAAGGACATTCTAATATATGTTTATTGGTTTATTGTATTTAATTTTCTATTTTTTCTCTTACTTTATCTTTTTTCCTTTTTTTTTGTTTTTAAATTATTTATATATAATACATAAAATATTCAAAGAGTTGATCAAGTCAAAGTTTGACTAAGTCAACATCGAATGCATTAAATTTCCTTATTTAATGCATTTAATTTTCTTTATCATTTCTTTTTCTCCCTATTTTTCCTTCGTATTGTGCACTACATGTGGCCATTGGAACCTTCTATATTCTTCTTGATTTGTTTACAAAATCACAAACAAAATTAACCCTCATCTTCCTCAAGTTAGGGCTAACACACTCTCTCTCTTCATTTCCATCTTCAACCTTTTATTTTCCCTTATTTTCTTCTCATCCAACTCTAATTCCAATACACTATTAACTTAGTAATCAACCAACATCAAAAGGTAGGCAAGAGGAGGAAATTCATCTTCAAACAATTCAAAAAATAAGTAATTTTCTATTTCCTTCATATATTCTATTTATCTTTACTTCTAAATTAGTTATATAAGTTTCTTATTATGTTATGTATAAATATGCATATATATTGATGATATATTTGGTATGATTTATGCTCTTATATAGAATCTATGTATGTATATATATATATATATATATATGTAATAGAACTTTGGATACATATTCTTAATCTTTTAGAAATTGTATGTATATGTGCATATGTGCTACTAACCATAGGAAGATAGATATATATACTTAATTGTAGAAATATATTATAAGCTTAGTTAGATTATGTACATATATATGAATAATACTTTAAGTACATAAATGAAAAAGGAAATAAGATAAAGAATACATAGAAATACTTACATATATGCCCTTTTATAGTATAAAATGTATACATCCATAAGATGTATGTATATCTACATAAGTATAAACCAAAAGTATGTATAAGTATCATCTTGAAAATTCATTTAAAATAATAATTAGAAAATATAAAAATATGTATAAATAAATACGTATAAAAGTACGTACAATCTTCGGTATAAATGCGTATGCATGTTTATGAATAAGTACATATATATACATATGCCTAAATGTATATGTGTATGTATGTATACATGTATAGGTACATATACTAAGTATGTTAAGTATGAATATAATTATTAATATACTAAGTATAATAATATAAAGAAAAGTACTTATGTTGAATATATTTATTAATATACTAAGTATAATAATATAAAGAAAAGTACTTATGTTGAATATATTTATTAATATACTAAGTATAATGATATAAAGAAAAGTACTTATGTACATAAATGTGTATAAGTGTATATAATAAGGTACTAAATAAAAATACAAATAATAAAATATCAAGTATAGTAAATTAATTAAGAATACATGTATGTACATAAACAGATAAGTATATACATATAATGGGCTGAAAACCCATAATATATAATTAAGGCCCACAAGCTATTAATTAATTAAATATGATAACGTATAAATATGCCTAATAATAATATAAAATTTACGAAATATAAAAAAAATTAAGAAAACTTAATAAAATGCTACGTGCACTAACCAACTAGTGCCATGTTAGCAAATACATCCAAATAAATAATAATATAAAAAATTCAAAATAATTAAACAATAATAATAAAATTATTAAGTAAATTAATAATAATAATAAAATAATTAAATTTATAACAATTTAAGCTTATCTAAAAAAAATGGGTTTTTAACGTCCAAAATAGACCTTGCTATGTAAATATATGTTCAAAAATGATAAAAATTGATTATAAATTTATAAATAATGGAATTAGAACAAAAAAGTTACACATAATTACAAAAAGAGCTCGAACCAGGATAGTTAATAGAATATAGGTAGTATAATGACCTAATAGTATCATTGTCATGGTAGGTCACCGTATACTGTACAAAGGTTTAATATCAACCCCCTTGCTGATCACAGACCTTTTATATGACACACAAGGCTTCTTCCATTATACGTTACCACTAAGTCCACAGATAAGTAATATAGAGCAATTTAACTAAAATGACTTCTATGGTATAAATTAACTATACGTGTGGAATCGTAAGACCCACACTAAAAGAATATTATAAACAAATGCAGTTCATAAGGAAACTGTGTTAGAAATTTTAATCTCTATTATAAAAAAAAAATATAAAAGTAACTAGTTATTTACAAATCTATTACAAAATTTCCTCTTCGCTCTCTGATCACTCCAACCCGTTTCTACATGAGGCTTACTACGGGCATGCCTTGGCCCGGATTAGAAAAGAGGTTTTCTTGCATCAAAAGAAATCTATTGGGGTGTAAGCTTAAGCTTAGTAAGATAAATACTCTCATTAGTATAACATAACAGAAATTTATTAGATGCACAATCATATGAATACATGAACAATCAATATGCTAAACAACGCATGTAGTGACTAAAGAACTACATACGACTCAGATTTACACTCCCTATAGTTGGAGTTTGGAGATAATTAACCGACCCAAATCAAAATCTAAGTTCTAGACCTTAGGTTTTAATTCATTTACACTATTATGCTTAAGTAAAAAACAAAACCATATATATATATATGTGTGTATGTATATATATACGTAGATTGTATGTAATATACTTTCTTTCCAAACAAGAAATCGTAGTTTCAAAATCCCAAGTCTAGCGGTGTGGTGACCCTTATAGTCTACAAATACACGCCTTAAGTAAAAGCCACAAGACTCGACCCCTCGCCGACAGTTGGTGTCTCTCGGTACTTAGTAAGTCAGTCAGCTTAGGATAGAGACTTAATAAAAATGATGACATAGCTAGTGCCCAATCCTGCAAAAGGCTCATACTCCTATGAGTCCCATCAGATCTTTTATGTGAAGCGGCAATTGGTGTTATTCAAATGCAATAAGGGGAATGCATGATTCATTTTAATTTCTTAATCGTATAAGTGATTAACTCGATTTTCAAGGTGATCAGACAATTTCATTACATACAATTATACATATAAATTATTACAAATAATTTTCATTATTATATAATTAACAAGCTATCGCATTCATCCACAAATTCATACATATGCATTTTCCATATCCCACAAGCATCCAAATATATATATATATATATATATATATTTAGGTGCATTTATTCTACAAGCAAAATAAAGTAAAGAGTCATCGGGAATTTATTCACTCCACCATGCGGTTAGTCAAAGTAATCCAAAGGCAAATCATCTTCATACGTGGTATCCCCTAATCATCGAAATCATAATACTATAAGGAAATTGATATAAAATTAGGATACTAAGCTAAAATCCTTTAAGTTATACTCTTAACTAGTTTTCATATATTTTCTCAGTTTTTACTTAAAAGTTCAATCTCATATAACTTTTTCGTTTTAAATTCGATTTTTATGATCTTATAGTCAATCTTCATCGTTTTCGAGTGTACTTTAATATGGTGAAGTTATATTTTCGAAATGAGGTACGAAAATCTATCTATGGGTCAAAACAGTAGCGACCCTCATGTTTTGGGGTGCTTTTAAGCCTTGTTTAGTAAATTGGCTTTTCAGTAACTTGAGAAATCCTTTAGGCTTGGTCTTAAGATTTTATCCTAAGCTCAAAATACTCCTTGAGGTCAAATTTACAACTTTAATTTATACTCCTAAGGCTAACAACCACTTCATGGGCTCTTTAGTGGGCTTAAGTTGTCAAATGGGCTTGTTTTTTGTTCAACTCAAAGATGCTTACTTTCTCGTGCGTAGAGAGTGTTTTGTGGGCTTCTTGAAAGTCTTAAAAAAACTCTTATGGATGTGTCAAGTTGCTGGTCAGAGATTTAAGGGTGGTTTAACTTGACATCTGAGGCCCGTTTTGGAAGTTTTAAGCTTAATATATTTATCATACTTACTTTGGTTGGTCTTTTTACTTTGTTTACTTACCTTTATCACATTTTTAAGTTTCTTTTAAGGATGTTCCAAATCTGGTCAGTTTATAAATGAGGGCTTCTAACTTGGTTTTCCAACTTATTTCATCATTTCCTTAAGTTTAGGTGTTAGATCATGACCTTGAACTACTTATATTCAAATCTTAACTTGACTTTTCTTCCGTGGGATGATTCTTTAGCTCATGCTTTACACAAAAAATAGAATATCTCATACTTATTACAACTTCAATATCATAGCTCATGTCATACAAAATTGGGTTCCTCATAAAACTTCATGTGATGAATTTTTTCTTAACCTAAGTCTAGATTTGAGCATGTTTAGCTTAATGGAAATAAAATTAGCATCCAAATGATCTTTGAATCCTCATGTCCAGCATGTTCATCTTACATTTAAGTTCTTATTTCAAGATTTTCTCAACTTAAAATCCTTCGTTCAAAATATTAAACAAGTATCTTTACAAAACACCAACTTTACATGCTCATATTTCAACTTCATGCAAGGGTTTCATAAGTTTGTTTCTTAGGATGGTCTTTGATGTTATAACAACTTATAATCATACTCATATCTTCAAGAAATCAAAGTCTCCTAACATGAACACTAACCCACTAACATAAAAAAAATACTTACTTGTCCTTAGAGCAAAGAATGGTGGTTGTGTACAAAGGTTCCACTTAAGCTCTTAATTTTGCTTCCTTCTTTTGCACCCTTTTGGAAACCCGAGTTGTTTGATCCTTTGGAGTGGGTTTTGTGAAAGGTTATAAGGGTTTTAAAGGAGCTTTAATATTGAAAGAGAAAGACATAAGAAAAGAAAATGAAAGTGCCATGAGTGAAGCTTAGAAGTAGCAGCAAAATGAGAGATTTTGTGGGGTAAGGTTGTTTCCTCTTTGTGTTGGTTTCAAGTGAGCAAAAAAGGAAGTGAAAATGAAATTGAAAGTGAGAGAAATGAGGGAAAGAGTAGCTGGTTGGGAATGGGAGTGAATGTGTGTTTAAGATATCTTGAAATTGTTGTCTTATAGCTTATACAAAAGTCAACAATTGCAACTATTGATGATGTAAGCATTAAAGAGTGAATAGTGGTGTGTTAGAGAAAGTGATTGATGGATGAAAGATAAGAGTATGGCCCCTGTCTCCTTTTTGTTCAAACCAGCCATGGAGTGTCTTTTAAGGCATGGTATTGTCTTGTCTTACTTAATAAAGTTAAGCATGTGAAATCTTGTGAAAATGTGTCCATATGAAGTATAAGTAAAGGGGTGATAAGGAAAGTATCTTATCACTAGATTTTGATAAGTTATCAATTGATAAATAATTCTAACTTTCAATTGATAAGTCATCTAAGGTGATTGGTTGATCTATTTTTTTATATGTAAGGCTTAGACATGAAGATAAGGGCATAGTCTTATAGGAAATTGTTTTAGGATTTTCATCTTGCATTGTTTTGCAATTTATGATTCGATTCTTATAAAATTGTGAAATTTTATAAAGTTGAATGAAATTATTCAAATTAAATTATCGATTATTCACTTAAGGTTAAAAGTCCCTAATTATTTTAGGATTTAGGGTTTTGAGTAACTTTAGAGCTTACAGTTTTTCAAGCTCAAGTTTTATCGATAATTGGTTTTTGAATTAGAAAAATTTAATTCGTTTCTAAAGGTAAACTTAAGTTCTTAATTTAGTTGATCCCTTAGAACGTTCAAGAAATACTCTTAGTCAAATCTTAGGCCTGATAAAAGTAGGTTTTACAGGTAGATATAGTGAAATAGATATATAAGATAGTTAGTTTACTTAAATACTCATTTCCTTTCTTATTTTCTAATTAATAGGTGATCACAATGTGAACATCAATTTCCCTGAGGATTAGTAGGACCCTTGACTAGACTCATGGCCGAGTTAGTACTTCTTATGATTTCATACATGTTTGTGCTTGTAGTTAGTGAATATTAATTCTTATTAATAATTAGATGACGTATGGGATTGTGTTATGCATGTGAATATTATTGCTTGCTAAGTTGTGAAATTACCTTAAAATATGATAACCTATTGTATGTTGCATATTAGGTTCAATGGGAATTGATCTGTTTGTAATCTTGGTTGGTCATATAATAATTTGACCTAAGTATATCAGAGTTGAATAAACTAAATCTAATCATGCATAAACATGCATTGTATAATTAATTTCAGCTGTCACATTACACAGAGGTAGCAAGAGGCCATATTAGGGTTGATAATTTCTAATTATAGTGTTTTAGTTTAGTATACATGGATAATATGACCTTAACTTGGCCCGTAGGAATATTAGGCATTGGAGGCACCAACCTCCCGACTAAAGGTTGAGTCTAAAGGCCTCCGTTTAAGAGTGAGTGTAGATTATGGGGAGCCACTTAGAATTATATCTAGAACTTAATTTTTGATTAAAACCAACTAACAACTAACTGTCTTGAATTTAATATGAAACATAGAGTTTTGTAGTGGAATAAGTTCAGGTATAATACTTGGATTTGACTGGTGTTATATATACTCCAACCCTGACTTTGGAAGGTATTAAGTCTGAGTTACATACAATACCAATCAACTGTATGTATTTGTGTGGCGTATTATGTGGCATGCATACATATGTTTGAATTAATGTTTGTATAACTTGTTTGTCTATGTGGTTGAGGGATACCTCATTAAGCTTAGTAAGCTTACACCCTTATAGACTTCTTAATAGAATTTTAAGTACCGACCTGATGCCATGCTAAGTTTCAGATCACATGAGAGGCTTACTGGTGCGTTTCACATGAGTGGGTGATCTATTTCTAAGCTATGTTAGCATTGGATGGCCTGCCCTGCTCTGTAGGTCTACCCTGTTATGCTAAGTATGCCCCCACTCTACCCTGACTGAGCCCTCCTACAAACTTATCTACGAACTATGGCAATATTAGAAGATTCGATGTGCTTTGCAAGTTTTATCTTGGCCTCCTATTTGTGCCCTACTTTGCCAGGTCTTCCTTGCTATACTTAATCCATTCTACCCTACTATAGTTGGCTCTATCCTATTTTGTTAGGTTTACTTAGATCAACTATACAAGACTGTCCTATCTGCCTATTTGTCTTACCTTACTAAGTTCGATTTGCTTAACCGAGTCTGTTTGGCCAAGGTCCACTTTGTCATGATGAGGTTGCCTGGCTATTCCATGTCAACTTGGCTGCACCAAGTCATATTAAACAGGTTGGCCACGCTCATGCCAGGTTGGCCACATACATGCTAAATCAGCCCTGCCATGCGAGGTCAGCTATTGTCATGCCAACTTAGCCCTTACCATATTAGGTCGGTCTAGCTATGCTAGGTCGGTCTAGTTATGCAAGGTCGGCCTTAGTCAAGTTAGGTCAGCCACAGACATATTAGGTTAATCCTAGACAAGAAAGGTTGTCTAAAATCAGGTCTACCCAGATCATAGCTCTAAGTCTCTAACAGCTCTTCAAAATCAAATGTCAACCCTTCACCAAAAAATCTTATGCCTGAACTTAGTTATCGTTCATGTTTTATTTGTAATTACTGGAATGCCACTAAGGCATCCTTTCATTCATTTATTTATAACTTTACCTCTTTTTGTATAAATAGGACACTTGTATAGGGTTTTAGGGAGATTTTTACAACATTAATGAAAAACCCTTTGAGTATCTTCTCTTAAAAAGTGTCTCTCTTATTAGCTCTTATCAATACCTTTAGCAAGGATTGTGATAAGTAACTTTATCACTCGAACTAGTGCATCACATTTGGCGAGTCTTAGGCCATGTAAAATTTAGCTGGTGTATCATATCCGATTAGGTAGCTTACAGATTCCTTAAAACCTATACTAAATCCACTCTATTTTCGTTCCTTCGGCAGGATTGAACCTACCCCAATACTTCCGCCCTTGTCGATTCTTGGTGTGGCATATCATCTTAGTATTAAAGTACGATTCCAAAAAAGGAGCCTGTGAAGTTGCTATGAAGATTTGTTCATGTATGTCTATTAGTAGTTGTTATGTTCCTTTTGTGGATACTGGAGTTGGTCCGATTGGAGTCAGTTTTGAAAATATTAACCCATAAATCAATAAGTCTAGTTCCTATTGTGTTCTATTGTACTCTGTTCTTCATTGCAAAAATAAAGGAGGTTCATTTCTATGTACGCCCACGCATTTGAGCGTATTGGTTACCAAAGTTAAGTTAGAAGTAGGCTTATAAGATTGAGTCACATAGACTATAGGTTAGTGTAGAGAAGTGTGCGACTGATTCATGAGTGTTTAGAAAGTGACTGTTGTAAGATTTTGAGTCAAGAAACCATAGGTGTAGAAATTATAAGGGGTTTCGAATTGGGTGCCTTAAATTGAAAGTAGGTATTCGATTTCTCTGATGACAGTGCTCAAACTTTTTGGTTTAGGTCACTAAATTTAGATAGAGGGTTGTTCATTGGGATTCTTTAGTGTTATCCCAACAACAATTAGTGGAACGTATTATGGCTACTCGTATTGAGACCGGAGTTTTCAATATTAATTTGCAGTGTTTGGTGGTTGTTAGCTAAGGAGGTTTTGTTGTTATATTAGTAACAGGTAGTGGTGGTCTCCTTAGGTGTTGCCAGTCAATTTGATGTTAGTATTGATTACAGTGGTGCTAGTAGGTTATGCTACTGTCTTGGGGATTAGCATAGTGCCTGGTGCTCAAAGTGTAAGTGTTTGAACTGAGCCGAAGGAGTGAAACCATTAGGTGCCAAGTTGTTGCACTACTGGAGAAGCTATCTAAGTTGTTCTTCCATTGATTTGCTAAGACAAACTATTATACTCATAAGGTTTCGGAGCTAAGTTGATGGGAATTAAGTTACCGAACCTTTGACCCACAATTGAGCTTGAGGACTATAGGGGCTGGTATGACGAATCCTTCTGTTCCAACCAACCCCTACTGAGGCTGAGTACTTCCTTACTGAGTCACCCTTCATGTTGTGCCATATGACTACCTATTTTTCTACAGTATGTCGAGTTGATGATTACTCTCTAATGTCAAGCCGACCAATTACTTGGCAACTCCTTTGTTGAGATGCCGAGTGAAAGAGTCCGGATTGACTAAGCCATCCTTACTAGGACAAGCCTATCTATCCATACTTTTTGTTCGCATCTTCTAATAACCTTACCAATGTACCATCGCCATGTGTACAGTATTATGTGTAGAATCCATTGCACCAATGATTGGTTTTCTTGTACATTCATTTTTACCCTTTTGTATCTTGTACATTACTTCCTTAGGAAATACCCTTTTGTCTTTTCTTTTTTAAGCTGGTTGCTCTAACTTATGAGTATAAATACCCTTGTACTTATAACTGTGAGGAAATCAAATAATTCTTAATATATACTCTTTGAGTACTTTTCTTCTTTGAGTACTTTTCTTCTTTGCGTAAACACTACTTATTTACTCTCGACATCACTCTTATCTTTTCTCTTAAGCAAGGTTAGGTGGCAAGTAATCTCACCAGACCAATTCGTACACCTTATCAAATTGAGTCATAAGTCCTTAGAACTTCCATTGGTGCGTCATATCCTCTGGAGCTGTTTGTAGGTTTTGCTTACTGTTTCATTCTTCATTTTTTCCCTTTTTCACTTTTCCCCATTAATCTTTTTCAAGCTTTCGACAAGCTTAGACCCATCTAGCAATCGGTCTTATCTGTTCTTGATTACAGTTCGCAACATGAGTTGTTTGTCTATTTAACTTATCGAGCTGGTTTATAGTGTCTAAGCTTAGGTGACGAACTACTACAACCTAACAGCTAAGTTGATTTTATTATCTGAGCTAAGTTGAAGTGTTGAAGCGAAGTGTAAGTATCCGAGCTACTATATTCTTGAATCACCAAGTTTTCGATAGTTCTAGTCATTGCCAACGAGACTTCTTGTGAGCTGAGCTAGTCTACTAAAGTGATACCTACACTTAACATGGCTTATGACAATCAACAAAGATATGGTTATGACTATGACTATGAAGATATAAGGTTAAGAATACCTATGTTTGATGGTTATGGGTCTCTAAACGAATACTTAGGTTGGGAATTTCGAGTCAATAGAGTCTTTGAAAAGTATTTATGCCCTGTACGTAACAAGGAATACATCATAGAGGATAAACTTCAAGGCCTTCCTAGGACTTAATGGAAGAGTATATTAAGGCAAAGGATCTTAAGAAGGGCAAGTACTACATGGAGCTCGATGAGACCTGCAATGAGAGAAAAATTTATACCCCCATCATGTCAAGACAAGTTATATGAAGAGCTATCTACCTTGAGGTAAGGACAAATGAGTGTCTGAGAGTTGGCTAGGGAATACAAGGCACTCCTAAACTAATGTAAGTTGTATGAATCTCCTTCGTGTACTATCTCAAGATTCATGAGAAGACTGAGGCCAGAGATTGCTCAACGTATTAACCCCTTAGGAGTAAGAAGCTTAATTGAGGCTATTCGACTATCCTTGAGAGAATAATCTACCATTGCTATTTACAATTATGGTGTGAATGAACAGATAGAGGCTATACTTGCTTGCCTCGAGGAGCTTAGAGAAGAAATGAGGTAGTAAAGGGATACTCAAATAGAGAAAGCCGACCAGAAAGAAGCTCGAGCAAAGGAAGCAAGAGAAGAAGGGGTGAAGGTTGCTAGAGAGATGAATAGTAGAAGCGAGAAAGACCGAGTTGAATTGTAGTTGAAACCCTATGTTCCGGAAATAATACCATTAACCACTATAAATTCCATCGATTGTAGCTCTAGGAATTACTACGTTCACCTTCCTCATATCAAAATCTTGTGTCTAAGTCATCTAACAGGTTTACATGGCACTAATATGAGCAAATATAGCATCGCACCTATGAGCTATTATCAACTATAGATTGGAGTTTATCAAGGTTAAGGTGATAGATACATATATTAGGGATACCTCATGTTAACCCTTAGGACTCTCGTATTGGAAAGATTTGAGGTGTGTAGATTGAAGGAGAAGGAAGAATCAATTTATGAGGAAGCCAAAGTAATGTTGATTACGACTGATGAGGAGATCATGATGTCTAAGATAGCTAATCTCAAAGAGGTGGAAGCACTTGAAATTGATGAGCTATCTTACGACTTACCAATATAAGATCTACGAGCCCCTAATGTCATGAACTGAGGACAGCTTAGTCGTGGCAGGTGCCGTATACTGTATAAAGAACCCCTGATTGGTTACCCTTCCAATCAAGAACTCTTCACACAATATACAAGGCTCTACAACTACTAGTCTCCCAAGAACACATAGATTCACATGATACCATCACATTAACATATTTATAAAAAAAAAAAAAAAATTTAACTATCAAACTTATATTACACAGTAAAGGAGTACATCGTAGTCTACAATACTAATAAAACAAAAGTACATGAGTAAAGATCTACATCAACTATTCTCTCAATACATAGGATAGCTCGCTTCTGCTTAAGTCCCCAAGCTAACCTGTAGCATCCCTCGGCCAGCTTTTAGGAACAGGCTATCCTGTAGCAAAAGTCTAAAGGGGTGTAAGCCTAAGCTTAGTGAGTAAAACCCTCAGCCACACCATAAGCAAGTTATAAGTACATTATATTCACGTATATGAATGAATGATCTAACAGAATGCCAAACATTACGTATAATTAACTAGTTCATATACGTAACTCGGATTTAACACCGTCCGAAGTCAGGGTTGGAGTATACACAGCACCAATTAGATCCAGGTATTATACTAGAACTTTATTAACTACGGAACTCCATACTCCGTATTCAAATCAAATAAGTTTTTTATTTTCATAAAAACCAAGTTTTAGTATAATCGTGAGTGGGCCCCCGCAGTTTACACTCACCCCTAAATGGAGGCCTCTAGACTCGACCCTTAGCCAGGCGGTTGGCGCCTCCAACACCTAATGTTCCCGCGGGCAAGGGTAAGGTCATTTTGTACTAGTATACTGTACAGAACCAATAGATGAATATTAACAACCCCTGATTGGCCTCTCTTTACCTCTATGTGATGTGACAGTTGGAATTGTATTTATGCGATGCACGTTAATGCATGTTCCAATTTCTTTTTATAAGCCGAGTATACTTGAGTTTAAATTATGCTATGACCACCCAATAGTACACACAATCACTTTCTATACTACTATGCAACACCCAAAGCATTCTTTGTACTTAAGATAATTTCACAATTCAACACAAAAGATCATACACAAGCGTTTCCCAAACACCACACGATAGTCAATTAACCATAATATTTAAATCCACTAGCTACAATCACAAATAAAGCGTGGAATCATAGGGTAAATACTCACTCGGCCATAGCAATTCGCCCTAATTGTAGTAATCGATCGGGAGATCCTTGCTCATCTCGGGATCACCTGATCATTATGTTATAATAACGCTAGTAAGTAACTAAATTAACTAATAATTTTAGTTCCCTACTTCTACTTAAATTACCTCAAATTTTATCCAGTTAGACCTTATTCTTAAACATTTGTATCTTTTTCGTTTTATTTCTAATATTTATGAATTTATAATCGTTTTTCATCGTTTTCGGACGTACGTTTACACGGTAATGTCCGTTTTGGACATTATGACTCGTGTTTTACGATATGAACTAAATTTAGAGAAATTTTAACTATGAAAACTTAATTGCTCTTATTACTTATATTTATATCTTTTGCTTATACTTAATGAGTTAGTTAATCCTTAACTTCTTATACTTAGATGCTTTTACTTTGCTATTATTAATTCATATACTTAATTAAGTATAATCCATTCTTTTTCTTTTCTTTGTTTATAATCTATGCTTATGTCATCGCTTACATCATCATTTGCTTAGGTCATTGCTTATGTCATCCCTTGCTTATGTCATGGCTTATGTCATCATGTGCTTACCTCATCACTTACTTCATTATGTGATTACATAAGTCTCTCCTCATGCTTATGTCATATGTACATGTCTTATGTACATTTTACTTCTTCGCTTATACTTATGTACATATATCTTATACATATATATACTTATACATCTACTTAAACTTATACCGTATTTATACATGTATACATACTCATATACCTATATGGTTGGATCCATATTTTTATACACAAATTCGTATGCCTAATCTTTTCCTTAAGAAAAGCTTCCTAATTCCATTCTTTTGTGTTTTTAAGTGTATAATTAGTGTAGTATAAGTATGTATGGTTAGGTTTTGTTTTAATTTAGGTTATGTACATGGTAAATACTCATGTACCATGCTTCTCATGCTTCCCTTCTTTTTGGTTTACCTCATGTACACATTCTTTGAGCACATGTTCATGCTTTCCTTTCTTCTTCTTCATGATTTCTAGAATTCTATACTTAAATATGAGAACTTTGTGCCCTCTTCTTTAAGATCATACTTTTCACATACCTAATTGTCTAATCTACCTAATTAACTAACTAATGAATAATATAAAGCAACATAAAGTAACTTAAGTACATACCTTTAGTTGTGTTGGAATTATGGAGACAAAAAGAGAAGTTGTGAAAGTAAAAGAGGAAGAAGAAGCTCACGGCAATGAAGAGAGAGTTTTGTTTTGTTTCTTCTGTTTTGTTGCCATAATGAAAGAAAGCAAATGGTAGGGTCTAGAAGAGGAAGATGTGGACGGTAACGATTGAAGAGAAAAAGAAGAAGAGAAAAATCAAAAGAAAAGATAAGAAAAGCCATCATAAAATATTAGATATTTTCTTTATCTCTTAGTGTCTTTTGTTGAATTTTCAAATTGTTGACTTTGGTCAACATGTGTTGACTTAGTTAACCCTTTGACCTTGGTCAATATGTGTTGACTTGGTCAACTTTCCTTAAGCATATGTAATTTTGTGCACATAATGTAGTAATTAAGGGAAAAATTAAGGAAATGAGGTATTTGGTGAATTGATTAGTAAACATAGTTGATTAAGTCTTACTTTAGGTCTTTATAGCCTATATATCTCATTTGATAAACTACTTTGGATAACAAATGCAAAAAGTACTAATTCAAGTATTAAAGTTCACTATATGTAACCTAATCTTCAACTATACCTCTAACTCTAAGTAAGACTATCTTAATCATATACTTAAGAAATAAATGTAAGCTATGATTCATTATCTTAGTTTCTAAAGGACTACTTGAGGATTCAACACATATATGCATGATTGAAAGTCATCTCTAACCTTTTACTAATGATTTAGCAAAATATGAGGATTATATTAGCAATTAAGGTTTTGAGATATATTATGATGAATTCGTGCACATATATCTTTAAATTGATCATTTTAGGGTTTCTATCAGTTTTGAATGAAATCTTTAACATTTAGATGCATTTAGGGAAGTAAAGTTTCTTACGCGATTAATGAATTCTCTTAGGGTTTTCTCTTTCATTAGCCTTGTCGGCTCCTAAATTATCTAGCATAATTAAGTCTATTTTAAAAACTAGATCGAACATTTTAAAGGTTTACACCTAATCTTTTGTATGACCCTAAGATCATGTTACTTCCTGTAATTAATAATTGTTAGGACTACCAAGTTGTAGTTGATTGAATCCATGATGAGTGGAAGGAAAAATCTAAGATAAAAGATTTGATTGATAAAGCCCATGATGAGTAGAGAGAGCATTGGCTGGTGATGCCCTTGTTGCAAGAACTAGAGTGTATTCTTATGTTTAGATTTCAATTTTGTCGGCTAGTGTTTGACCTTGGACTAATCTGGAGCCATCAACTGCCAAGTTTCTGGTCGAAACTCTTCCAAGATGGAGGGGATAATAGGATTCTAGGTACAGACTCAACGCCATGTCAGGTTTCAAACCTCGTGGGAGGCTTACTCATAGGCTCTTGTGAATGGGTAACCTATTTATAAGCTATGTCTACCTTGTTATTGTAAACCCCACGAATCTAACTTTCTATGTATAAAATCAAACCTCTAAACTGTAGATAATTTCTTGAAGTCAGTAAAGGTATTGAGATTTAAAACCGATTGAAATCTCAATTCAAAACCTAAAGCGAATATGAAAAACCTTAAATTATCAATTGAACCTCTAATCGCATATGAAGACCCTAAAACAACAAGTATATGTAATGGCAAAAGTTAACCTCGAATCTCCTCAAAATCCTAAGATAACAATTGAATACTTCATCGCGTATGAATATATTAAACCTTAAATGTGTAAAAGCACTAGAGATTGTACTTGAAAATAATAAAAACCCTAAGACTATAACTTTAAGGATATAAAAGCACTAATTTACCATAATTTACCCTAAAACCTTAATTGATAATATAACTTTAGTATTATACCAAATCATTGATAAAAGATTAAAGATAACTTTCAATCATTTATAAATACATATAATACTAAAGTAATCCTTTAGAAACTAAGATAGTGCATCATAGATCACATTCATCTTCTAAGTATATAACTAGGTTAATATTACATGGAGTTAAGAGTTTAGTTGATGCTTAGGTTACATGTAGTAAATATTAATACCCTAAATGATACTTTTCATAATAATTATACTAAGTAGCTTACCAAATGATGTATATAAGATATAAATACCTAAAGGAAAATCTCATTGTCTATTTTTACTAGTCAATTCACTAAACTTCTTATTTTCTTTCATTTCCTTAATTTTTTTCCTAATTCTCCCTAATTACTTTATTATGTATGCTAAATGGCATGTAATTTTAGAAAGTTGACTAAGTCAACACATGTTGACCAAGGTCAAAGGGTTGACTAAGTCAATATATAGAAAAGTCAACAAAATGTCATTTTCACTCTAGAATCGTCTCTTCCTTTCTAATGATTTCTTTCCTTTTCTTTTAGATTTTTTCCCTTTTCTTCTCTTTGTTGCCGTCTACTCCTTTTCCACTTAAGACCCCACTTGTTTTCATTTTCAAAGCATAAAATAACACAAAATCAAGTCCTTTTCTTCTTCTTCCCAAACTATGATTTCCTTTCCCTTTCACCTTTTCTTAATTTTCAAACTTTGCAACCATATTTCAAGGAGAAAACAAAGGTATATTATTATGTATTGATCCATATTATTTAATAGTTAGATGAATAGGTAGGTTAGTATAGGAAGTTTATGTGTTGTGTACATATATGTTGTTGAAGGCTTAAAGTTTCAATTTATGCTTAGAAGTGTAGGATAACCGTAGTAAATGGAAGAAAAGCATGTATACATATATTTAAGTATGTGTATATGAGAGTATACTAGATAAATACATGTATAAAGAACTTTGTACATAAGAATCCATTATGTACAATAAGACAAAGATAAAATAAGACATATACCAACTATATATACATATACCATGCCATACACCCTTAAAGTACAAAGATATGAAAATTGTGAAGCTTTCTTAAGAGGGGACTTTAGGCATACGAAAATTAGTATAAAAATACGTATGTCACTATATGTGTATATGGGTATATATACTAGTATACGTAGAAATACATAAGTATACATACTAATATGTCAAGTGTATAAGTATATGTATAACATATGTATAAAGTGTATGAATACATAAGGATAATAATGGATGATGATGTGAGCAATGACATAATTGAATAATGATGTAAGCAAATGATAACATAAGCGATGACATAAGTAATTGATGATATAAGCATAAGCTTATAAAATAATAACTTATAAGATTACATGAGAATATAACATATGTATGTACATGTACTTAAGATCCGAAATTCTTTTAAACCCTAATATACTTTCTAAATTGAATTAAACTTAATTAAGTACATGAATTAGTAATACTAATGTAAAATTCCCTAAGTATGAGAATCTAATGGCTAATTAAATCATTACGTCCTAAAATAGGATATAAACATAAGTAATAAGAATAATTAAACTTCAATGGTTAAAATTTCAATAAATTTAGTCTATATCATAAAATATGGGTTTTAACGTCCAAAACGAGCATCACGTGTGAATGTATGTTCGAAAACGATGAAAAACAACTATAAATTTGTAAATATCGGAATTAGAATGAAAAAGTTCTTAAATACATGAAAGAAGTCTCATAATTTACAAATATAAGAAAATGATTACCATTAAGTATGGTAAACCCTATACACATTATACTTGGGTTATATTAGGGAAACTAGACAAACTACAATAGACTTTTACTTAATTAAGCGTCTGACTTCTCAGAATACTTAAAATTTTTACTATCTTTTAGGCATTTCAATATCAAGTTCTGGAAACCTCAAAGCTTGGAAAACGAGCAATAATCCAGGTAAGAGAGTTCTAATGACCTATTATTTGTTTGTAGTATTATTTGTTTGTAGTATTACTTGTATGATGCTTTGCTACTTGTTGTTGCCTTTATGTCTAAATGATTGTTTTACTTGTATATCATCATCTATGTGATCACCTTTTTAAAATTAATAAATATAAATATCTAACCAAAATAACTGGTTCTATTCGTCGCATGTTTATGACTCAGTAAATGTATGGAAGAAAAGTGCTAGCTTTGCAAAACTTTGAGGAAAGTATTTTGTGGAAAATAGCTTTTCTAATATTAAACACATTTTGTATGATTTTGATAAGGATTTGCAGAGCCAGAAATAATATTTTTATTACTAAGGCAAAGATAGTATGGGATCTCCAATTAGTAACGAGAGGACTCACTTTATTGTGCTTATAAGGCCTTGGATAATGTTGGTTGCAAGAGGACTCCCATGTTTATGCCCAAGGGGCCTTGGATAGTGGATGGTCTTAGTTTAGGATCCACCTATTTGGACTGGAACTCTTTTCTTGACTAGGGTAATAATCAAGTGTTGCCTAGAGAGGTAGTGCCCCTAGGTAGCCTTATGCGGATAAGTTGAAGTGCCCTGTACAAGTACAGGAGATAATCGAAGTGGAGATAATGTAATTCTACACCGTTCATAGTTCCAGACTCTTATGGATGTATTGCTTATATTCATCACCCCCGCATTCATTTTGTATGTAGATAGCTTGCTTGTATGTGTGATAATAATGTATCATAACTTACATGAAAGGTAGTGGTGAGGAACGAACTTACTGAGCTGTTTTATGCTCATTCTCCCTTAGTTTCTCTTAGAGGTTTACTTGCTATGGTATTGGGATAAGTCTCAAGTGCCGAATATGAGATGAAGATATGTATATTAGTATTAGAAGTAGCTGAGTACTCTTTAGATGATACATAAACATCCTTTGTAGAAAATATTTATATGTTAGATTTAATATAATTTAATTTTTCTTGCAGTTTTTTTATGTTAGTATATCCTATCTTATTATTTGGTAAGGGATACCGATGCTCTACGGTTCTAAGGAACTGTGGAATATCGGACATCTGTAGTTATTTATATTTATATCCTATAGTAAATTAATAAAAATCATTAACCTTAGTGATTAATCACTTAAAGTTTTGCAATTTCTCACTTGCAAGGCAATTTTCATATGATGGGTGCACACATGATAGGAAAATTTTAGGCAATCCTACTAGGCCCCTTCTAAGGTCCTGATAGTTATTCTAAGTACACCCTGCTCTACCCTAATCGAGCCTTCCCACAGACCTATCATTGAACTATGGCAATATTAGAAGACTCGACGTGCTCTCTAAGTTATATCTTGGTCTACTATTTGTGCCCTGCTTTGATAGGTCTTCCTTGCTATACTTAATCCAATCTACCCTACTATGGTTGGCTCAATCCTATTTTGTCAAGTCTACTTAGATCAGTTATACAAGACTGTCCTATCCTATCCTACCCATCTGTCTTACCTTATAGAGGTCAATTTGCTCGACCGAGTTTGTTTAGCCAAGGTCTGCTTTATCATGACGAGGCTGCTTGGCTATTCCATATCAACTTGGTCGTATCGGGTCATATTAAATAGGTCGGCCACACCCATGCCATATTGACTCGGCCATGTAAGGTCAGCTACTACCATATCAGGTTGGTCTAGCCATGCGAGGTCGACCTTAGTCAAGTCAAGTCAGCTACAGTCATATCAGGTCGGCCCCGAACAAGACAGGTTGTCCAAAGTTAGGTCTACCCAGATCACAGCTCCAAGTCTCCAATAACTCTCCGAAATCAAACATTAACCCCTCACTTGAAAATCTTGTACAACTACCCATTTTACTTATGTTATTTAGATTTTCCTTTAATTGTATTTTCCCTTAGTTGTTGTTCATGTTTCATTTGTAATTACTGGAATGCCACTAGGGCATCATTTTATTCATTTATTTACAACTTTACCCCTTTGTATAAATAGAACACTTGTGTAGGGTTTTAGAGAGATTTTTACAACATTAATGAAAAACCATTTGAGTATTTTCTCTTAGAAAGTCTCTCTCTCATTAGCTCTTATCAATCCCTTTAACAAGGATTGTGGTGGGCAACCCTATCTCTCAAACTAATGCATCAAATCTAATGAGTTAAGCAGTATAAAATCTAGCTGGCGCATCATATCCGGTTAGGTGGTACAGCATATCACTTCTGTTGCATGAGGAATTGTTCGTTACATCTAACTGAGGCATGCCCCAGGTCAATATAGTGTTTTGGGATGTAAATGTGAGCTAGAGAGAAGAGTGAACTATGTATTGTATGACTTTGTTAGATTTGCAAAAAAATGTATAATATTATATAATAGTTAGTTCAAGAACCTTATCTTACTAAAGAATGCTTACTAGTCTTTTGAGATTATGAATTTTGTAATGTTACAATAGTTGTAATTTATTATAAATTTTATGTTATATATAGCTGTACTATGGTATTATCTTTATCTTTGTACCCTTGGGTTAGTAATTGTAGTAATAGCATTATATATCGTAAAAAAGGGTCATTGATTGGAAGGAGAACCAATCTATGGTCTTTAATACAATATACAACGCTTGCCATGATCAAGCCACCCTTGAATCATGACATACCTAGATTGGGAGGATTGCTACTATAGAGTTCTTAGGTTACGGTGCAATATGATGTAAGAACTTCTAAATTATGAGGAGACAAGAAGGATTTAGGAAAGTTAACAGTTAGCTTGACATGAAGATAATCCTAAAAAATAGGTTCATGATAGGAATCAGCTTACTATTATCTCTAAGCCGAGGCGAACCAACCTGAAGCTAAAGCTGGCCTGTTCTAAACCAAGGCCAAATAGTTCAAAGTCAAGGTTGAACTAATACCAAAAGACCAAGAGAAAGAAAAGAAGCTACTCGACATTAAGTCTGTCATCTACTGAAAAGTTGAGAGACTACACGGCTGAGGACTCAAGGCCAAAGATCTATATGGTACGATACAGATAGACTAATGTCGACTAATTCTAGTACTCAGCAATTATGGGCTAACCTTTTGGGTATCTCAACTAGGTATTGTAAGACTTCAAGGACTCCTCCTCAAACCCGAACATCCAACTACTGTCTCCATCTAATTCGGATCTTGCTCCTTCCAAGACAGGCCAAATGACCCCTACATGCCGACTTCTTCTATTAAACACACAGTTTTGTATTCTTGTGAATATTTTTCCTTATTTTTTATTATGGGCCCATTCTTTAGGGTTTAAGGCCTTGTACATTATTTACAATTTTACTACTAGGGTTTTGGGACTTGCTATAAATAGTTACATTTGTAATTAGTAGAAAAAGAACAATCAAGTAGAAAAGAACATACATATACTTAGGACTTTCCTCTTTTTGAGCAAGGTCATTCTTGAGCTCTTAGAGTTGTATTGCCAAATTATTGAGTGTGCTTTACTCTTTAATTTCTCTTGTGTTCTTATCAATCTTACCCTTAAGGTTGTGGCGAACCCTTAATTTGAGCAAATTAGTGAGTCACATCTAACCTCTTATTTGAATCCTTAGTGACATTTAGTGTTCATGAGTCATATCAAGCCTTATTTCGAGCTCAACCCCTTATTGTGTTTGTGTCTTTATGCATGATATCCATACACATTCACCATCAAAACCCCTCCATTTTACTCCTTGTTCTTCATACTTACTTGAACCCTGACTACCCACTCTAGTTCCCAATCCGTTGCTGTAACAGGTTTATGCTAGATACTTATTTACAAGATACTTTCTCTCAGCATCAAGAGCTGAGGCAAGGCTGCCGATCTATTGTTGAGTATGTTTAAGAGTTCCAAATTCTCATGATTTGCTATGAAGTAAAAGAGCCATTAGTATGAATAGTATCTAGGTTTCTTATTGGGTTGAAAAATGATATCCGAGATATCATAGAACTTCAGCAATTTACTACATTGGATGAGACTATAAGAATAATCAAGCGCGTAGAGAGGCAAAGAAGAATCAAGCCGACTTGACCTCCGATGAGCTGACCTGGTCAATTAAGCTAACCTACTTGAGGAAGTCACTAAGCTCAAAGGAGCTTCGAGTTGACTTGAAGGGTAGAAGTTAGAGCTGACTAGTTGATGGTGAAGTACCACTAAGAACTTATGAGAAGGGGCAAAGATCTAGGAGGAAGACAAGCTAGATCAAGTGCTTTAAATACCAAAGGTTTAGGCATATGGCTACTTAGTATCAGAACTGTAGGATCATGATTATCAAAGGAGATGTCCTAAAAATTGAAATAGATACACAAATGATGAACTAGAGGAGGAAAAAAAAAGTGGGAGATGAGGTTGATGTTAATGTCAACCTGATTAAGGATGATATGTTTGTAGAGGACTTGCATAACTTAACTTTAATTGTCCAACATGCTATGAGTTTGGAACCCTCTACTGAAGACAAGTAGAGAAAGAACTTATTCCACATCACTTGCAAAGTGAATGATCAAGCATGTGTACTCAGAGTGGATAATAGGAGCTACACCAACATAGCATCTGCTAACCTAATTAAGAAACTTAAATTGCCAACTATTTCACATTTGAGGCCACATAAACTACATTGGCTAAATGAGAAGGGAGCACTACATGTCACCTAACAAGTGTTACTACCAATTTCTATTAGGAATTACTATGATAAAATTCTTCGTGATGTATTGCCCATATGTGCATCTCATGTGTTACTAAGCAGACCATGGCTTTTTAATTGAAAGGTTATATACGATGGATTCAAGAACACCTATGCATTTGAGAAGGATGGTAGGAAGATTACCTTAAACCCCACAACCCCAAGTCAAGTAAGTAAGTTACAAGCCAAATTAGCTAAAGGATTGAAGAAGGCTTTGGTATTGAGTAAAGTTGAGCTTCGAGAAGTTATTAAGGCTGATATGCCTACTTTTCTATTGATCAGGCAATTGCTCGAGTTAAAGGAGTGGGGTCTGCTACCCTTAGAGGTGAAAGAGCTACTAAATGAATATGCTAACTTGTTTCCAAAGTAGCTGCTCAAGGGATTACCCCCTTTTAAAGGCATTGAACATTGCATTGGCTTAATACCCCCACATTGCCTTGCCAAATAAGTCAGCTTATTAGATGAACCTCGAATAAGCCATTGAACTCTATAGACAAGTCAATGAACTACTTGAGAAGGGATATGTAAGGGAAAACCTTAGCTCCTATGATGTGTCAATGCTTCTTGTGCCCAAAAAGGATGGTATGTGGTGAATGTACATAAATAATAGAGCCATGAATAAGATCAAAATCAAATACAAGTATCCTATTCCCAAGTTGGATGACATGTTGGATGAACTAAATGAAGCTAGGTTCTTCAGTAAAATTGATCTGAAGTCTAGCTACCATCTAATCTGGATGAGGTTAGGAGATGAGTAAGAACGTACATTTAAAACTCGACATAGGCTTTGCAAGTGGCTAGTTATGCCTTTTGGCCTATCAAATGCCTCGAGCACCTTCATATGACTAATGAACTGTAGCAACCCTAGGAGGGGCCTAGTAGTATTGCCTAAAATTTCCATATCATGTATGCACCCATGATAAGAAAATCGCCTTATAAGTCAGAGATTGCAAGACTCTAAATAGTTATTTGCTAAAGTCTTCAATTTTGGTTCATTGACTCATTATATAATATAAATAATTATGGATATCCATTTTTTCCACAATTCCTCAAAACCACAGAGAATCGGCTTCCCCTACCAAAATAGTGAAATAAGATAGAAAATTTTAGAAAATTCTAAACTTACAAAAGATACTAAACTTAATTAAGACATTATTCGTTTTTTGGAGCATTCCAAATTAAATACACACACTTTTCATCATACTGATTCAATAGTAGTACTTTACACTCGATTCCTATCCCATTCCCAACTATCGATCAACTTGTAAGGAAAGGAACTGTTGGGGTGTAAGCTTACACTTAGTGAGATAATTATCCTCATCAATACTGCATGACAGAAATTTATTAAATGCACAATCATATGAATGCATGAACAATCAGTATGCCAAACAATGCATGCAATAACCTAAGAACTGCATATGACTCAGAATTATGCCCCCTAAAGTCGGGGTTTCGAGATAATTAACCAACCCAAACCAAAATCCGGGGTTCTATACCTTAGGTTTTATTTCATTTGCACTATCGTACTCATCTCAAAACAAAACTCTCTCTCTCTCTCTCTCTATATATATAAATATATATGTATACTTCCTTTACCAAAATCAAATCATATCTTTCAAAATCCCAAGTCTAGCAATGTGGTGGCCTTTGCAATCCACAAACACATGCCCTAAGTAGAAGCCACAAAACTTGGCCCCTCACCGACGGTTGGCATCTCCCAGCGCTTAGTAAGCTCATCAGCTTAGGACAGAGACCCAATATATATGATGATATAGCTAGTGCCCAATCCTGTAGGAAACTCGTATTCCTGTGAGTCCCTTCCCATCTTCTGCGTGAAGCAGCAGTCAGTGTTATTCGTATGCAATATGAGGAATGCATGATTCATTTTGATTTCTCAATCGTATAAGGGATTAACTCGATTTTTAAGGTGATCAAACAATTTCATTCCATACAATTCACATGTATATATGACAACAAACAATTCTCATTATTATATATATAATTAACAAGTCATCACATTCATCTATAAATCCATACACATGCATCTCCCTTATCCCACAAGCATCCAAATTTATATATATATATATATATATATATATGTTTAGGTGCATCTACTCTACAAGCACAATCAAGTAAAGAGTCATCAAGGATTTACTCACTCTGCCATGTGGGTCAATCAAAGTAATCCGGAGGCAAGTCGTCTGCATACACAGTGTCCCCTGGTCATCGAAATAATATTTATAAGAGATTGAAATAAACTTAGGGAACTAAGTAAATTTTCCTTAAGTTATACTCTTGATTAGTTTTCGAAATTTTTTCCGGTTTTTGCCTAAAGTTCAATCGCGTATAACTTTTTCATTTTAAATCCGATTTTTATGATCTTATAGTCAATCTTCATCATTTTCAAGTGTACTTTAACGTGGTGAGGTTAGATTTTTGAAATATGGTATATAATTCTGTCCATGGGTCAAAACGGTAGCATTCCTCATGAGTTGGAGTGTTTTTGGGCCGTTTATGGTAAATGGGCTTTTTGATAACTTGAGAAATCCCTTGGGCTTGGTCTTAAGATTTTATCCTAAGCTTAAAATACTCCTTGAGATCATATTTACAACTTTGATTTATATTCCTGAGGCTAACAACTACTTCATGGGCCCTTTAGTGGGCTTAAGTTGTCAAATGAGCTTGTTTTTTGTTCAAACTAAGGTTAGTGACTTTGGTGGGCTTATGGGGCCTTAGGTGGATTTCTTATAGGCTTCAAAACAACCTCTCTTGATACTTTAAGGTGCTGGTCAGAATTTCATTGAAGGCCCAACTTAGAGTTCTAGGCTTATTTTGAGAGTTTTAGGTTCAGTTTTGAGTTTTAAGCTTAGTATGCTTACCATACTTGTTTTGGTTGATCTTTTCACTTTGTTCATTCACTTTTATCATATTTTTAAGCTTCTTTTTCTCACATTCCAGATCTGTTCATGATGATTCCAAGGGGTTCTTGCTTGGTTTTTACTTGTTTCATCATTTCCTTGAGTTTAGGTGATAGATTATGTACTTACACTACTTGTATCCAAATCTTAACTTAAGTTTTCTTCCATAAGATGATCCTTTAACTCATGCTCCACCTAAAGAAATAAAATATCTTATACTTAATATAACCTCCATATCATATCTCATGTCATACAAAGTTGGTTTCTTCATAAAACTTCATGTGATGGATTTTTCCTTAACTTAAGTCTAGATTTGAGTATGTTTAACTTAATGGAAACAAAATCAACATCCAAATGACTATGGAATCCTCACGTCTAGCATGCTCATCCTCCATTCAAGTTTTTGTTTCAAGACTTTCTCAACTTAAAATCTTCCATTCAAAGTGTTGAACAAGTGTCTTTACAAAATACCAACTTTACATGCTCATATTTTAACTTCACGTAAAGGTTTCATGGTTTGTTTCTTAAAACGATTTTTAGTGTTATAACAACTTAATCCTTACTTATATCTTCAAGAAATCAAAGTCTCCTAATCATAAACACTAACCCACAAATCACAAGAAACACTTACTCGTCCTTAAAGCAAAATATGGTTGTTGTGTACAAAGGTTCCACTTAAGCTCTTAACTTTGCTTCCTCTTTTGCAACCTTTTGGAACCTGAATCTTTTGGTCTTTTAGAATGGGGTTTTTAGAAGGTTCTAATGGTTCTAAAAGATCTTAGATGATGAAAGAAAATAACACAAGAACAAGAAGAGAAGTTGCCATGAGTGAAGTTGGAAAAAATGGAAGAAAATTTGATTTTGTGGGGTAAGGTGGTTTCTCCCTTTTATTTTTGTTTCAAATGAGAGAAAGATGAAGTGAAAATAAAATTGAAAGTGAGAGAAATAATGGAAAGAGTGGCCGGTTTGAATGGAGAGAGAATGAGGGTTTAAATGTCTTGAAAGTGTTGTCTTATAGCTTACACAAAAGTCAACAATTGCAACTATTGATGATGTAAGCATTAACGGGTGAATAGTGATGTGTAAGAGAAAGTGATTGATGGTTGAAAGACAAGAGCATGGCCTCCCCTTTCTCTCTTGTCTAAATCTGCCATTTAAAGTGCTTTTTGGGCCATGGAGTGGTCTTGTCTCATTTATTAAAATTAATCTTATGAAATCTTGCGAAAAATTGTCCATATGTAGTATAAGTGAAGGAGTGATAAGGAAATTGTCTTATCACTAGATTTTGATAAGTTATCAATTGATAATTAATTCCAACTCTCAATTGATAAGTTATCTAAAGAGATTGGTTGGTCTACTTATTTATGTGTAAAGCTTATACATGAAGATAAGGGCATGGCCTTACAGGAAATTGTTTTAAGGTTTTCATTTTGCATTGTTTCGTAATTTATGATTCAATTCCTATAAAATTGTGAAATTTTCTAAAGTTGAAGGAAATTATTTAAATTAAATTATTGATTAATTACTTAAGGTTAAAATTCCTTAATTATTTTAGGGTTTAGGGTTTTAAGTGACTTTAGAGCTTACAGTTCTTCAAGCTCAAGTTTTATCGATAATTGGTTTTCGGATTGGAAAAATTTAATTGATTTATAAATATAAACTTAAGTTTTTGGTCTAGTTGATCTTTAGGAATGTTCGGAAAGTACTCGTACTCAATCTTAGGCCTACTAAAAGTAGGGTTCACATGAACCATGTATTGAAAAATCTGATTAGGAAGTGTATCGTAATATACTTTCACAACAACCTTAAGTATAATACCAACCAGCCAAGTCATTATGAATATCTTCAAGCCATATTTGATGTACTTCAAGTAGAAAGGTTATTCAAAAATATAAAGAAGTGTTGCTTCAACTAAGAGGACATGGTTTTTTTGGAATTTATAGTTAGGAAGTGATGGGAATCAGGCTGCTGAACCCCTGACTGGTAAGCAAGCCCAATGACCAGAGGGATTGGCTCAATGAATCCTTATATTCCAACCGACCCCTACCGAAGTCGAGTACTTCCTTACCGAGGCCGAATACTTCCTTACCGAGTCTTCCTACATGTCAAGCCATATGACCATCCATCTTTTAGTAGTATATCGAATAGAAGATTACTCTCTTGCACTCGAGCCGACCAATACTCGGCATCTTCCTTACCAAAAAGCTGAAAAAGAGAGACTTCAAACCGACAAAGCCATTCCTGCTCAGGCAAGCCATTTGTCTATACTTTTTTTGCCCGCATCTTCTAACAACCTCACCAATGTAGTTTCACCATGTGTACAATATCATGTGCAGAATCCATTGCATTAATGATTGTTTTTCTTCTATATTCATTTTTACCCTTTTTTATCTTATACATTACTTCCTTAGGAAATATCCTTTTTATCTTTTCCTTTTTAGGCTAGTTGCCTTAACTTATGGGTATAAATACCCTTGTACTTATAGCTGTCAAGGACATCAAATCATTCTTGACACATTTTTTGAATAATTTTTCTTCCTTGTGTAAACACTATTTGTTTACTCTCGGCATCACTCTTATCCTTTTCCTTAAGCAAGGTTAGGTGGCGAATAACCTCACCGAACCAATTCGTACATCATATCAAATTGTACTGTGAGTCCTCAAAAGTCCCATTGGTGCATCATATCCTTTGGAGTTGTTCATGGTTTTGCTTACTGTTTCATTCTTCATTTTACCCTTTTCACACTTTCCTTATTAATCCTTTTTTAAGCTTTTTGCAAGCTTAGACCCATCTAGCAATCGGCCTTATCTGCTTTTGGTCACAGTTCGCAACATCTTAGTATCAGAGTAGAGGTTTTGCATAAACTATAATTAGTTCTTCTTGAAGTTCTGTTATACTCTGTTCTGCATGTGTGAAATAGAGCAAGTTATTGTGTTCAATTGATTTCTGTATTATTAACCTTTAACTTCCCAAAGTGTTTGTTTGAGCTTTAAATCTGTGAGGAAAAAAGGATAGACCCAAGTATGATTGTTGGTACCGGTGATGATAGTAGAGTTGTCCACCATAGACAATAGTGGAGTTGTAGATAACTCTCAAAAGCACTGATGAAAGGCTTGATGAGGTAGCTAACCTATTAGTAGATCTACCCTGAGCTATTTATGCGCTGTCTTATTGACCCACTAAGGCCATACAAAATACTCCCTAAGCTGCTCAACCTGTTAGAGGTTAGAACCTAACTCGACCCGTTCAAGGTGGAGGAGTTGGCAGACGAGTAAGGTGAATGATAGACTTAAGAGAGCTTAATAAAGAAGAAGAAGAGTATTTTGAAGAGGAACGTGTATGAATCCCCAAAGCATTCGACCATGTAAAGCTTTAGATTCCGAGTTTGAATGGATTTGGCAATACTGATGAGTATCTAGATTAGGAAGAGAAGGTGGAGCATGTTTTTTATTACTATCAATATGAGGATTATGAGAAAGTGAAAACTGTTGTTGTTGAATTCTCCGGGTATGTCACCATGTAATAGAAGAATTTTCAAGCCATGAGGAGACGAGAAGGGTATCGAGAGATGAAGAGTATACTCGGAAACAAATTCATGCTGAAAAACTATCTCCAAGATACTTTCACTTGACTTTCGGAGCTGAGATAAGGAGGTCAAATAGTTGATGAATATATTCAAGAATTTCAAATGCTTATGATCTGTTGCGAAGTGGAGGAACTAGTAGCTCGAACAGTCTCAAGGTTTGTTATTGGGTTAAGAGGAGACATTCGAGACGTTGTGGAACTCCAACAATTCAACATAATGTATGAAACTGTTATGATTGCCTAATGCGCAGAGAGGCAAAGAAGGAGCCGAGTACCAATAAGGATGTTGATTAGCTAACCTGGATAAGCAAGTCATTGAGCTCAATCGAGTACAAAGCTAAGCAAAAAGGTTGATGTAAGAACCAAGTAGAAAAACCGACTTGATGGTGAAGTGCCAACCCGAACTTATGAGAAGGGTAAGGGTCTAGTAGGAAGACCGATCAGATCAAGTACTTCAAGTGTCAAGGGTTTGAATACATGACTACTCAATGCTTAAATCGACGGATGATGGGCATCAAAGGATACATCTCAAAGCTAGAAGTAAAGAGTACGAATGAGGAACTAGAGGAGGAGGAGGTTCTTACTGAAAAAGAAAGTGTTGAGAAAGAGCTAATTAAGGAGGACGTGTTTCCTAAGGACTTAGATCAGTTACTCATAGTTATTCAATGCACTATGAACGTGGAACCCTCGCGAGAGGAGGAATAAAGAGAGAATTTGTTCCATACCACTTGTAAGGTAAATGATTAGATGTATGCCCTCATCATGAATAGTGGAAGCTGCTCCAATGTAGTATTAGCCGATCTTGTTTCAAAATTGAAGTTGTTGACTATTGTACATATGAGGCCATACAAGTTACATTGGTTAAGTAAGAAGGGAATATTGTATGTCACTTAGCAAATACTACTGCCGATCACCATAGGAAATTACTTCGACTAGATTCTCTATGACGTACTGCCCATGTGCGCTTTCTACGTGTTGCTAGGAAAACTGTGGTTTTTTTTTACAGGAGAGTTATGCACGACGAATATAAGAAAAATTATATGTTCGAGAAGGATGGCCAAAAGATCATGCTGAACCCAATGCCACCAAGAAAAGTTCACAAGTTGCAGATGAAACTTGCTCATATCGAAGAAGGCTCTGGTGATGAGTAGAACCGAGCTACGAGAGGCCATCAATGCTAATGAGCCGACCCTTATATTAGTTAGGTGACTATTAGAAACGAAGGAGCTAGATGAGTTACCTTAGGAGGTCATGGAGTTGTTAGATGAATATGCCAACCTAGTCCCAGAACAGTTACTTGAAGGGTTGCCCCTAACTTGAGGCATAAAGTACTGCATTGACTTAGTACCTGGCTCTACACTACCGAATAAGCCAGCTTATCAAATGAATCCTGAGTAGGCTTTTGAGCTCCAATGTCAAGTCAATGAGTTGTCAAAGAGAGGCTATGTAAGAGAGAGTCTTAGCCCTTGTGCTAGGTCTACACTTCTAGTGCCGAAGAAGAATAAAACCTGGTAAATGTGTGTAGATAGCCGAGCTATGAACAAGGTCACAATCAAATACAGGTATCCAATCTCGAAGCTAGAAAACATGTTGAATGAACTCAATGGAGCTAAGATTTATAGGAAGATTGATCTTAAGTTTGGCTACCATTAAATCCGCATGAGGCCAGGAGACGAACGAAAGACTACGTTTAAGACTCGACATGGATTTTACGAATGGATGGTTATGCCCTTCAGCTTGTCGAATGCCTTGAGCACTTTCATAAGACTTATGAACCATGCGCTGAGATATCTCATAGGAAAGTATGTCATGGTGTACTTTGACAACATCCTTATATATAGTACCGACATGTCGAGTCAATATGAACATCTCAGAGTAGTCCTGGATATCCTCTATGTTGAGATATTATTTAATAATTTAAAGAAATGTTGCTTCTACCAAGAGAAAGTGGTATTCTTAGGCTATATAGTCAATAGAGAGGTTTGGAAGTTGATGATGAAAAGATTCGAGCAATTGTCAAGTACCCAACTCCTACTACTTGTGCCCACATAAGAAGTTTCCATGGATTGGCTTCATTTTACAGGAGATTCATTAAGAATTTCAACACCCTTGTTGCACTACTCATTGAACTAACAAAGAAAAACACTGACTTCCAATGGGAAGAAAGGGAGGAGAGGAGCTCTATTGAGGTAAAAGAAAGATCGACCTCCACCTTGGTATTGATACTACTCGATTTCGACAAAATTTTTGAACTGGAATGTAACGCATCAAGTATTGGAATAAGCGCTGTGCTAATACAGGAAGGCTAACCAATTGCCTTCTACAGTGAGAAGCTTCAAGGACCCCCATTTGAATTACTTTATGTATGATAAAGAACTTTTGTCACTAATTCAAGCACTGTAAGTATGGCAATACTATTTACTACCTAGAGAATTTTTCATATATACCAACCATGAATCGCTGAGGTACCTTCAAAGTCAGATTAAGTTGTTGAAGCGACAAGCGAGATGGGTTGAATTCCTTGAAGGATTTAATTTTGTGATAAAAGAAAGAGCAACATAGTTGCAGATGCTCTTTTGAGGAGATATGTGCTTTTATCAGAACTGTAGGCCCAGGCTGTTTAGGTTTGTAAGTATCAAAAAACAGTACTTTGAGGATCCATACATTGGACCCATAATTTCACGATGCATCAACGAGAGGACGGTGACGAGTATCATGTGGAGGATGGCTACTTATTCTGAAGAGGAAAATTATGTGTGCCAAATTACTTACTAAGGGAGCTACTAATTAAGGAAGCCTACAGTGGAGGTCTCTCTAAACACTTTAGAGAAAGAAAGACCTGTAAATTGTTGAATGACTGATTCTTCTGGCCGAGAATGAGGAGTGATATGCATCAAGTGGTCGAAAGCTATGCCGTATGCAAGATGGCTAAGTGCCAAGTTGAACAAAGGAGAGCAATGCCCCTACTTGTCCTAACGAAACTGTAAACCAAATTGAGCATGGACTTTGTTCTCAGACTATCGCAAGTTGCCTGAGGTAAAGATTCTGTAATGGTTGCTATGGATAGGTTCAATAAGATGGCAAACTTTTTGCCCTACTCAAAAACTAACGACGCTTCGGCTATTGCTTCTCTTTTCTTATAGGAGATTGTGCGGACATACAATGTGCAGAGAAGTATAGTTTCCTACGAGACCTAAAGTTCTTGAGTCATTTCTGGAGAACCCTATGGCGTTAGTTAGGAACCAAATTACTCTTCAGTACCTCATGTCACCCCCAAACTGGCAGTTAAATAGAGGTAGTTAATCGTACTTTAGGGTCACTGCTCTAGGCTGCAGAAGGTAAGAACTTGACTGCTTAGGACATCTAATTACTAGTAGTCGAGTTTGCCTACAACTAAATAGTATACAACAACACTAAGTAGACTCCCTTCTAGGTAGTCTATGGGTACAATCTCAAGTCACCCCTTGACTATGCCCCTATACCAGTACCTATGCAAGAGGACCCTAACGTATCGGCCAAAGCACAATCCCTTCAGCACATCTATAATAAGGTCACTCGATACATCGAACAAGCTGCTAATAGACTGTGAGAAAAGACCAAGGTTAGAACAACTAAACAGTTTCAATCGGGAGACTTGGTGTAGTTATACCTCAACAAGGAACGGTTTCTAAACAAGAGGAGGAACAAATTATTTACAAGAGCGAAAGGACCTTTTAGAATCCTCTAGAAGATCAATGATAATACCTATAGGTTGGAATTGCCCAAGGACTATGGGGTTTTTGATGCCTTCAACATTGTCGACCTCAATCCGTATTACCCTGACTCAGAACTAAGTGAAGACCATTCGAATTTAATCCCAAATCCAAAACAACTTAGAGGGAATGATGGGAATCAAGCTACCAAACCACTAACCCGTAACTAAGCCCAAGGACTAGAAAGACTGGCTTGACGAATCCTTCTGTTCCAGCCGACCCCTACCAAGGCCAAGTACTTCCTTGTTGAGTCACCCTTCATACCAAGCCATATGACTACCCATCTTTTAGTTGTATACCGAATAGAAGATTACTCTCTCGCACTCGAGCCGACCAATTTCTCCATATCTTCCTTGCCGAGAAGCCGAGAAAGAGAGACTCTAAACCAACGAGCCATCCCTGCTTCAGTAAGCTATTTATTTGCACTTTTTTTATCCGCATCTTCTAACGACCTTACTAATGTAGTTTCACCATGTATATAATATCATGTGCAGAATTTGTTGCACTAATGATTATTTTTCTTGTATATTCATTTTTACCCTTTTTTATCTTATACATTACTGCCTTAGGAAATGCCCTTTTTGTCTTTTCGTTTTTAGGCTAGTTGCCCTAACTTATGGGTATAAATGCTCTTGTACTTATAGTTGTAAAGAACATCAGATCATTCTTAATGCACTTTTTGAGTACTTTTTCTTCCTTGCATAAACACTATTTGTTTAGGTAACGAGTAATCTCATTGGATTGGTTCGTACGTCATATCAAACTATGCCATAAGTCCTCAAAAGTTCCATTGGTGCATCATATCCTCTAGAGTTGTTCGTGGATTTCGCTTACTGTTTCATTCTTCATTTTAACCTTTTCACACTTTCCCCATTAATCCTTTTTCGAGTTTTCTGTAAGTTTGGACTCATCCAACGACTGTCCTTGTCTGTTCATGCTTACGGTTCGCAACAGTAAGGGATGCTTATAAGTTGATGATGAGAAGATCGAAGCTAATGTCGAATGGCCAACTCCAACCACCTATGCTAAGGTGAGAAGTTTCCACGAACTGGCATCCTTTTATTAAAGATTCATTAGAAACTTGAGTGCCATTGTTTCACCCCTTATTGAATTAACAAAGAAGAATATGAAGTTTAAGTAAGGAGAGAAGAAGGAGAGAAGTTTCCTTGAAGTGAAGGTAAGATTGACTTCTACACCAATCTTAGTTTTACTTAACCTTAAGAAAATTTTTTAGCTTGCATGCAACGCATCACACATTAGTATAGGTGCTGTCTTGATGTAAAAAGGTCGACCAATTGTTTACCATAGTGAGAAGCTACGGGGACCTCAATTAAACTACTTAACGTATGATAAAGAACTCTTACCCCTTATCTAAGCACTTCAAGTATGGCATCACTATCTATTGGCAAGAAAGTTTGTCACTTATATGGATCATAGATCCTTGAGGCACCTTAGAAGTTAGACTAACCTATCAAAAAGGCAAGCATGATGGGTTGAATTCTTAAAAGGTTTCAACTTTGTAATCAAATACAAATAAGGCAAGAATAATGCAATTGCCAATGCTCTATCAAGAAGATATGTTCTTCTTACTAAGTTGCAAACCTAACTATAGGGGTTTGCAAGCATCAAGGAGTAGTATTAGCAAGAACCCCATTTGGGTCCCACACTTAAGTAATGTACTAAAAGGGGGATAATGTATGACTATCATGTGGAAGATGGGTATCTACTCCAAGGAGGCAGGTTATGTATGTCAACCTATTCTTTAAGAGAGTTACTTGTTAAGGAAGCTCATTCTAGTTGACTTTCCAAACATTTTAGGGAGAAGAGAACATATGAGTTGTTGAGTAGACGATTCTTTTGGCTAAAGATGAGGTGAGATGTGCACCTAATTATTAAGAGCTGCGCTACTTGCAGGAGGGCCAAATCCCGAGCCAACTGAGGGAAAGAAATGCATTTGCTTGTCCAGACCAAACCATGGACCGAGTTAAGCATAGATTTTGCCCTCGAATTACCAAGAACTATCTAAAGTAGAGATTTGGTGACAGTTGTCATAGATATATTCAATAAGATGGCACACTTCGTGCCCTATTTTAAAACTAATGATGCTTCGACTATTGCGTCTCTCTTTTTACAGGAAATTATTCGTTTACATGGCATACCATAAAGTATGATCTCAAACAAGGATCCAAAGTGTTTGAGCCATTTTTGGAGGACCCTTTGGCATCGCATGGGGACTAAACTACTTTTCAACACTTCTTGTCACCCTTAAACTAATGGCTAAAATAGAGGTGGTCAATCGAACTTTAGGATCACTACTCCAAGTTGCAGTGGGGAAGAACTTGATTGATTAAGATGTTTATTTGCTAGTGGTATAATTCACTTACAATTACATCATACATGACACCACTAAACAAACCTCCTTTGAGATTGTCTATGGCTTCAATTTAAAGCTACCTCTTGATCACACCCCTATACCCTTGTCCAAACAAGAAAACCCTAATACAAGAGCCCGAACACAGTCTCTACAATAATTCTATGAGAGAATTACTTAATAGATTGGCTAAGCTGCCAAGAGAATGAGAGAAAGGGGCAAAGGAAGGAAGTTAGCATAATTTCAGCCCAAAGATTTGGGGTGGCTACATTTGATCAAGGAGAGGTTCTTGAGTAAACAAAAGAATAAGTTATTCACTTGAGCCATAGGTCCCTTCAATTGGAATTAGCCTACCAACTGGAATTACTCGAAGACTATGGAGTCTTTGACATCTTCAACATTACCAACCTT